>CM053770.1:343349742-343379005 GCA_028658325.1 Potorous gilbertii
GAAGTTATTTTCTCTAGTTAATTTTTGAACTTCCTTTTCCATTTGCCCTTTTAGGAAGTTATTTTCTTCAGTTAATTTTTGAACTTCCTTTTCCATTTGTTCAATTTTCCTTTTCAAAGAGATGTTCTCATCAGTGAATTCTTTCTTAATAATTTTAAGATCATTGGCCAGCTTATCTTCTATTTCCTTCTTCAGCTGTTCCATGAGAGGTGCTTGTGCTTGCAAGCAATTCATAGTCCCTTCTGAAGATTCAGATGGCAGTACAGTCTCAGCTCTGAGCTCTTTGGTGTTTGTGTTTTGGTCCTTATCCCCATAGAAAGATTCTACGGTTCTTTTGGCCCTCTGCTTTTTCTTCATGATGTTGTTTGAGTGTTGTGGCTTCTGGTTCTTTCAGTACAAAGCTAGAGAACTTTTTGCTGAGCTGATGTGTGAAAAAGCTAAAAGCAAGTTTTTGTTTGGTGTTTCCCCAATCAGCCTTAGGTTTATCTTGTTAAGTATGGGGGTGGAGTGGTCTAGTTACAGGGGATATCTTCTCAGCTGACCTGAGGCAAAGGCAAGCTCAGGGGCTAGTAATCCCAGCTGCCTATTGTCTTTCTGATTCCCCTGGACAGCTGAGGCACGCCTAGATGCTAATGTGTGTTCCCACCCCTCCTGGGGCTCCTCTCCTGGCACTGAGGCTTGCCTGGGTCCTAGTGCAAGTCTTCCCTGCCCTGGGTCCTCTGTCCTTGTGGTTTGCCTCTGCCACCGTAGGAGGAATCCCCTTTAGCTGTTTTCCTCGTCTCAGGTGTTATGAGACAACAGGCCTCCTTCTACTGTTTCTGCTGATCTGGGATTTTTCTGAGGAAATATTTTATGGTTCTTTCACGGTCATCAAGTGGGGAGGAGAGAGCATTTACTGATCACTCCGCCATCCTGGCTCCCGGAAGTTCAAGTAGGTGACTTACCGAAGTTTGGTCTTCGGGCTGGAGGTCTCAGGAGCTGCTGCGCTGATATCTGGCTCTCCGTGGTTCTCACGGACTGGGTTCGGCTTGTCTCCCACCCTCAGTGCCGCTCCTCTGGTTCTGCCTGCAGCTCAGGTTTCTCGGGTCCCTTCTGCTCCACTGCACTGGCCACGCTGGGCTGTGCGCTGTGGGCTCACCCGCGCAGAACAGACCTTTCCCGTGGATCCTCCAGTCTAACGTGAGCTCCAAAACTGTCACCTTCTGCCTCCCACTGGATTCCGCACCTTCAACCTTTGGTCAGATTCACCTTTCGGAGGTACCTGAAGGAGTTTGTCCGAGAGCTTAGGTGAGTCGTTGCTCTCACTCCGCCATCTTGGTTCCGCCCCCCCGCCACAGGATTAAGAAAACTTAAAGTTTTCTGTCAACTCCAGAATCCTAAGAATCTGGTGGATTACACACCATACATGTATTTCATTGTTCTCTTTTGTTTGTAATGTAATGTGGTTTTTACATACTGATATTACTCTGAGGAAACTTTCAAACACTGGAGCTTTTAAAGAGGATACACCTCTTCAACAGCTATTGGAGATATTATACCGGTTGCTACTATAGAAAACTCTAGTATTTCAAAGATCATCTAAACCCATAACAAAACTGAATCAGTTATACTGAAGCACAAAAAAGAAAGTGTGGTCAGAAATGAAAAACAGAAGCAGAAACTGACAATACTGCTGCAAAATAACCTAAGTATTGTCAGGAAGGCAGCTAGAGGGTTTCTTACTGATTCCTTTAAAATGTTATGGGGGTTTCTTGAGTTTCTAAGAATGCTATTTAAAAGAAAATGATTTCTTCTATGAAGAAAATCTCTTATAGAGAAAACAATACAAATACTGGAGTATTGAAGATTGGAAAAAGGTAAGATTTACTGATAAATCTTGTTTTTGCATTCAAGGCTATACCAAAACTACTATCGAAAGAAAACCTGATGAACCTGTAAGATCTGGGCATCTTTATCCACTGCCCAAAAAATGTTTTGGAGCTTTTTACTTCCAGTAGACCTTGGAGTCTTGTGCCCATTGAGAGAATGATGAAGTCTGATAAATACATAGATACATTTAAAAATATATTTGTTTCAGAATAGTAGAAATTCCCAAATGGAGATAGAAATATGACTTTATACCATATGATACATCACAAAAAGGTTATCATATTTACCCAAGGGATGAAAATAGATATGCTTCAATGACCTGGGAGCTAGTCTTATTTAAACTCCATTGAAAATGTATGGATTATATGTATCACCTTTAATCCAGCAATACCACTGCTAAGTCTATACCCCAAAGACATCCAAAAAGAAGGCAGAGGGAGGACCTCTCTGTACAAGAATATTTATAATAGCTCTTCTTGTGTTGCTTAAGAATTGTAAATTGAGAGAATGCCCAACAATTGGGAAATGGCTAAACATGCTGTGATATATGGTTGTGATGGAATATTATTGAGCTATAAGAAATGACAAGCAAGATTTTCTTCAAGAAAACTGGAGAATTAAATGAACTGATTCAAAGTGGAGTGAGTAGAGCCAGGAGAACATTCTACACAATAAGGGCAATATTGTATGATGAAGAACTGCAAATGACTTAGCTGTTCTCAGGAATACAATGATTGAAGACCATCTTAAAGCATTCATGATGGAAAATACTCTCTATATGCAGAGAAAGAACTGATGCAGTCTGAATAAAAATTGAAGTATGCTATTTTTCACTTTCTTTTTAATTCAAATATTCTTGTGCAAAATGTGCAAAAGTGGAAATACTTTACATGATTGCATATGTATAAACTATAGCAGAGTGCATACCATTTCAGGGAGGGAGAAAAAGAAGAGGTGATAGAGAAATAGAATTTGGAAATCAAAACCAGTTTTAATGTTTATTTTTATTTTTCAACATTCATTTCCACAAAATTTTGAGTTCCAAATTTTCTCCTGATCTCTCCCCTCCACCACATAACGCCTTGCATTCTGATTACCCCTTCCCTCAATATGCCCTCCCTTCCATCACACCCTTTCCTTCTCTTATCCCCTTCTCCTTTTTCTTGTAGGGCAAGATAGTTTTCCATACCCCATTACCTGTATTTCTTATTTCTCAGTTGTATGCAAAAACAATTCTCAATATTCATTCCTAATACTTTGAATTCCAACTCCTCTCCCTTCTTCCCTCCCCACCCATCCCCACTGAGAAGGCAGGCAATTCCATATAGGCTGTATAAATGTAGTTCTGCAAAAACTTCCATAATAGTCATGTTGTGTAAGATTAACTATATTTCCCTCCATCCTATCCTGCTCCCCATTTATTGTATTCTCTCTTTTGACCTTTTCCCTCCCCAAAAGTGGTTACTTCTGATTACTCCTTTCTCCTATTTGCCCTCCCCTCTATCATCCCCCTCACCCCACTTATCCCCTTCTCCCCTACCCTTCTGTAGTGCAAGATATACTTTCATACCAAACTGAGTGAGCATGTCATTCCCTCCTTAAGTCAAATGTGAAGAGTAAGCTTCCCTTTTTCCTTCTCACATCCTCCCTTTTCTCCTACACTAAAGAAGCTTTTTCTTGCCTCCCTGATGCATAATTTACCCCATTCCATTTCTCCCTTTCTACTCCCAATATATTACTCTCTCACCCCTCAATTTTATTTTTTTAGGTATCATCCCTTCTTATTCAACTCACCTTGTGTTCTCTCTGTGTGTGTGTTTGTGTGTGTGTGTGTGCGTGTGCGTGTGCGTGCGTGTGTGTGTGTGTGTGTGTGTGTGTGTGTGTAATCCCTCCAACTACCCAAATACTGAGAAAAGTCTCAAGAGTTACAAATATTAATTTTCCTTGTAGGAATGTAAACAGTTCAACTTTAGAAAGTCCTTTATGTTTTCTTTTTCCTACTTGCTTTTGTATGCTTTTCCTGATTCTTGTGTTTGAAAGTCAAATTTTCTATTCAGCTCTGGTGTTTTCATCAAGATTGCTTGAAAGTCATTTATTTCATTGAATGACCATTTTATCCCCTGAAGTATTATATTCAGTTTTGCTGGGTAGGTGACTCTTGGTTTTAGTCCTAGTTCCTTTGACTTCTGGAATATCATATTCCAAGCCCTTTGATCCCTTAATGGAGAAGCTGCTAGATCTTGTGTTATCCTGATTATATCTCCACAATACTCAAACTGTTTCTTTCTGGCTGCTTGTAATATTTTCTCCTTGATCTGAGAACTCTGAAATTTGGCTACAATTTTCCTAGAAGTTTCTCTTTTTGGATCTCTTTCAGGAGGTGATTGGTGGATTTTTTCAATATTTATTTTGCCCTCTGGTTCTAGAATATCAGAGTAGTTTTCCGTAATAATTTCATGAAAGATGATGTCTAGGCTCTTTTTTTTTGATCATGGTTTTCAAGTAGTCCCAAAATTTTTAAATTGTCTCTCCTGGATTTATTTTCCAGGTCAGTTGTTTTTCCAATGAGATATTTCACATTATCTTCTATTTTTGCTTTCTTTTGTTTTTGTTTCATAATTTCTTGGTTTCTCATAAAGTCACTAGCTTCCATCTGTTTCATTCTAATTTTGAAAGAACTATTTTCTTCAATGAGCTTTTGAACCTTCTTTTCCATTTGGTTAATTCTGCTTTTTAAAGCATTCTTCTCCTCATTAGCTTTTTGAACCTCTTTCATCAATTGAGTTAGCCTATTTTTAAAGGTGTTATTTTCTTCAGCATTTTTTGGGTCTCCTTTAGCAAGCTGTTGACTCACTTTTCATGACTTTCTTGCATCACCTTCATTTCTCTTCCCAATTATTTCTCCACCTCTCTTACTTGATTTTCAAAATCCTTTTTGAGCTCCTCTATGGCATATTTATTTTAGAAGTTTTGGAAGCCTTGACTTCCTCTGATGTTATGCTTTTTTCTTCCTCATCCAAAAGAATGGGAGAAAATACCTGTTCACCAAGAAAGTAATTTTCTATACTCTTATTTTTTCTCCATTTTGGGGGCATTTTTCCAGTCAGTTACTTGACTTTTGAGACGTTGGTCAAGAGGAGGGTATGTTCTGGGGACCTGTAAGTTCTCAGTTCCTCCAAGGTGGGACAATCAAGGGAGAGGTGTTTACTTCTCTCCTGACCTGCACACTAGTCTGGGAGCAAACAAAAACTTTTCTGCCTGCAATCTGCAATTGACTTTTCTCTCCAGAGCCTCCACCAGCTCCACAGCCAGTGCTCCCCGTGACCCCTGGGCGGAGCTCAGGACTGAGAATCAGATCAGAGGCTCAATTCTCCCAGGGGTTTTAGGGGTGGAGGTCTTCCAGGGCTGCCACTCAGGACTGAGATTAGATCAACCCTTCCATTCCCCGCCTGGGCTCTGGGTGGAGGACTTGGAAAATAGGAGCTGACACTGCAGTACCTGCTGCTGGAGGTCCAGATTGAGCTCCCCTCCCCTGAGTGAAGTAGCCCTCCCACTGAGCTTTGAAGTTGTCTGTGGTGTTTATGGGTTGAGGAATCTGGGAACTGCTGCTGGTGGAGCCCTGAATCCTGTTCTGAATCCTGTCCCTCCTGCTCCACTGTGGTCTGCACTCATCATGCTGGTGTGGTCTGTACTTCAAGTCAATGCACTTTTTAGTGTTTGAAAATTGATTTAACGTGTAATTGGGGAAAAATCAAATATAATAAAAAAAGAAAATATATGGTCTATAATTAGAGTAGATATGGGAGGAAATGGGCTGTATGCTAAAGTTATGTTTAATGTATAATGTGGTAAGTGTGGTTTCATTATGAAAAATTAAATAACATGTATAAAAATCTTGTAAACACTATGCCAAATACTATAAAAATGCTATTTTAGCAAAAAGAATATGACATATTAAAAGTTTTCAATCTAAAATGTCAGATTAAGTAAATAAATATAAACAATTTACTTTGCCTCAGTTATTTTATATACCACTATATCTTGGAATGTTGTATAATTTTTGCATAGGCATGACATACTTTAAAAAGGGTCAGGCCAAATTATAACAAATGTTACAATACCTCATACCTACATTAAGACCATACAGCTTTCCAGAATTGGTGCAAGAGGTTTGATTATGCTCTATCAAATCAAATTTTTCTTTACTTCTTATACTCAAAATAGTGAACAAAGTGAGATCTTTTATTTTCTTCACATTTCAGTGAATACTATGTGACTATCAATATGTGGTCTACTATAGAATGTCATTCATGAAAACCAACTTGTCTCCTCAAATTTTCATTGAGAATGCCCTGGATAGACAGGTACTTTATTCTAATAAATAAAGATTGTATCAAGATGAGGAAAGTCAGGTAGGCTGGGTGGAAGATGCACTGGAAGTAACTTAGGATTTTAGTTAGCAAGAAGTCACAGATGTTTTAAGTCGATTCACCCAATAAATGGAAGAATCATTACCATCTTGGATGGTGAGAATCAGTGGCAAAGGGCCCAGAGGAGTATGAGTAGATAATATAGATTGTTTGACATTCACAGGTATTAGTCAGAATCCTTTTGTACAACAGTCTTTTAGGGAATACCATATTCAACCACCAGGTAACAATGGAACTAATCTGTTAGCTTTAGATACAGAGGGATGCAATAAGCAGTATTCCATTGATTTTATATGACTTGGTGGAGATAGATACTGGTATCCACTTAGAGACTGTATGAGAAAGTTAAAAGGAAGAGGTCATGAAAAGTGTAATAAGGGTCAGAGACTCCAATTCTTATCATGACACTCCCTTAATGGTTCCTCATAGCAATATAACAGTGGGGACTCCTTCTACTTGTAAGCCCATAATTCTGACTCTACTAACTGGGGAAGTAGGGCACTTTCTTTCAGAGGTGCTGGATAAGATTTAAGTTAGGTGACTTAAGGGAACAGGGAAAAAGATAAATTTCCTCAAGAGAGAAGAGCAAAAAGCCAAAGAATTCAAAGTCAGAATAGACTAACAAGGAGACAAATATTTACTGCTTTATTAAGAGCAGGGATAGATGTTGGAAGAATAGATGATATTCCAATTAACAGACCATATAAGATGTACTAAGAAAAGGGACTTAATATTAGAAAGAACAGGGAAATAAGAACTACCCCTACAGATCCTCCTGAATCATTGTATCCAAGTTCATCACACCTTCAGGAAGACGAAAAATTGACCAAGCCTGGCTCAGATTAAAGAAATACGGAGGCAAAATTACAGACCTCTTATCACTTAAACCATATATTGGAAAAATGGATCTACCACTGTAACTATTGTTTATTCAGGAGAAGATGATTGCCAAATTGTGCCTTTAACTCATATTTTACTGTAAATAGGTCTATAATAGTGGGTTCATGGACTTCTGAAGCATGGCTGATGCTTTATTTACCCTGCTTCTGGTTATTGCCTCCTTATTCTTTTGGCCTTTGTGGAAACTGTTTGCTAGATTTGTCTTCTGCAGGCTTAGTGCCCTCCACTTGTAGATAACTAACTGCTTAAACTAAATGCCATCTTCTGTCCAAGACTGTGATGTGTCACCCTAGGCCTGGCATTGACCAAGCTCCCAACACTGTCTAAAGAACTGACCCCTCAAATGGACCTCTCAAGATAGGGACAGCTCTACATCCAATCTCAGCAAGAAGTAGTTATAGAAGAAGAGACTGTCACCACTTACCCCAAGGGATTTTAGGTCCCATTCATTTAAGAGGAGAATAACAGTGCTTGTGTTCAAGTTCACATCCTAAGATACTATTTTATATGTTTATTTTTTGTTATCTTTGTTCTATTGTTGTGAAGTTATATTGATACCAGTTATCCCTAAATTCCCATTGACCTATTCATGGACACAAAAAATCTTGGGGCTGAATGTAAGGGAATTTGAAGACCTTCCGCCCCTTGATAGGCCCATGTGACCTGATTGGAGCTTTGGCTCAGCTCACAGCTTGAGTTACATGGAGTTGATGGTGGGAGGAGTTTACCTAATGGGTGGAGCAGAAAGGGCAGAGCTGGGAGACAGCAAGGCAGAGCAGAGCAGCTAGCAAGAGTGAGAGAGGGAGTGATTTTGCCTAAGGGAGCTTGTTTGTGGGGAGGCCTAATGAAGGGAAGGCTTGGAGATGGCAGTGCTCCCTGCATTGAAAATGTGTATAGATTACTGTTACTATGATGGATTTGGCTTTCTGGTGTTTGAATAAATGTCTTCACTTAATCTTTGGGGAAGAGAGTTTATATTTTGCAAATTTACACTGGAAACATGCATGCATATCCATGGCAATTGCTATGGGTATCACATTGGTGTTATACATATCTGAAGCTATCTTCAGGTAAACAGGAAGCATTAAGTGAACCTTGCCTAGTTTGTTAATAAGGCCAGCCAAATTGTCCTATTTATTCTTCTCACATAACACTCAATGTCTCATTCCTCTTACCTGAAAATTAAGCCTTTTTCCATTTGCCTCCTCACTTCCACTTTATAGAATCTCACTCTTCCATCAAGACACGACTCATGCACCATCTTCTACATGAAGTTTCTCCTGATCTGCCTAACTCTCTCTCCCAAACAATCTCATGTTTAACTGATTTATATTTACTTAATTTTTGTTCTGCATATCCTTACGTATAGTTATCCCTTCTTTATGGTGGGGGTTGGGGGAAGTTAGGGGCATAGCACCTGCGCAATCTGGAAAATCTACATAGAATTTTTGGCCCTTTGTTAGGACCAGAGAAGTCTGAATTATTATAGTATTAAAATGTAAGGTATGTTTATAATATATAACACTACACATATTTTTTTTGCATTTCTAAGTTTCTAAACTTTTCCTGTGTTGTCTGTTGGCCTTAGAATGTCATCCTCAGCTTTTGAAAAACTCCCCCAAAATTTCCATTTAATATCTTATGCTGACTTGAAACCAAGATGAGGAAAGTCACAATGTGGAAGGGATAACTGTATGTCCTTGTGTCCCTTGTTAGAACATAAATTCTTTGAGAGTAGGGATTATAGGATTATAGATCATTGGATTAAAGATCTAGATGTATAAAAGAGCTTAGAGGTCATCAAGTTTAACCTCCTCATTTATATATGAGTAAAAGTGCACTGCATCACTGGACACTGTCTGGTCCTTCCAGGTATTCTCAAATTCCAATCTCATTAATGCTTGTTGAATTGAACTGGACTGAAATAAGGCCAAATAGTTAGGGTAGAACCAGCTTGTAAAGGACCAGGAAATTAAGATATTTCTGAATTTTGGTAGAAAACTGAAAATTATCAGGTATTGTTATTATTAACAATAACAACAACAAAACTCACACAGATGGTGCTTTAATGTTTGCAAAGTACATCTCATTTCCTTTGTGTGGGTGTCTGTTTTGTTTTGTTTTTGGTAGAAGAATAACATGATGAAAACAATGCTTAAAGGAGATTAATGTAGGTAAATGATTCATGCTAAATTGGAGAAGAGAAAGCCTAGAGTCAGGAATACCAATTAGGAGAGAGATGCAATAGTCCTGTATTGAGGTAATGACGATCTTAGAATAAAGGAAGAGGGAATGGAAAGAATGACAAATATGATATTTCAAAGGTAATACAAACAGGATTTGGTGACAGATTGGATCTCATCAGAGAAGGGAAAATGATGACTCAAAGATAATTCACATTATTGGATAAATCATGGAATCATAATTTAAAACTTGAAAAGCATTTAGAGTTTGAACAGATTGCCCCCTCTGTCATGTCCACTCTTTCACTTATTTTCAATTTCTCCCTTTCTACAAGCTCATGTCCTACTACCTACAAATATGCTTATGCCTCCTCTATTCTGAAAAAAAAAACCCTCCACTTGATTCTTCCTTCCCCTTTAACTATCATCATATATCTTTTCTTTTGTAGCTAAGCTCCTTGAAAAGGTCTTCTACAGCAGGTGCTTCAACTCTCTCCTCTCATTCTCTTCTTAACTCCTTACAGTCCAGTTTCTGACCTTATCATTCCACCATAATTGCTCTTTCCAAAGTTAATGATGTGTTAGTTGCCAAATCCAATGGCCTTTTCTCAATACTCCCTCTCCTGACCTCTCTGGAGTTTTTAACATCAATGATCACTCTCTCTTCTTCTTGATACAGGATTCTCTCTAGGTTTTCCAGACACCACTCTCCGGATTTTCCTCCCATCTATCTGATCACTCCTCTGTCTCCATTGCTGGATTTTCTTCCAAATTATACCTTCTAACCATAGGTGACCTTCAGGGTTCTGTTCAGGAGACTTTTCTCTTTTCCCTCTCTAATATTTCACTTGGTGATCTCAAAAGTCCCCATTGATAGACTTGTATCCCTAAGCTGAGGATTCTCAAATCTCCTTTTTCTTCCCCAATCTCTCTGCTATCCTCCAATCTTGCATCTCCAACTGCCTTTCAGATATCTCCAACAGGATGTTGAGTAAACATCTTAAATTCAATACATTCAAAAAAAACCTCACTATCTTACCTTCTAAACCTTCCCCAACTCCTACCTCCCCTACTACTATAGAGAACACCATCTACCCAGTCCCTGTCACTAAGGCTCATCCCCTAGCAGTCATCCTTTGCAACATCTCTCCAATACTCCTCCCCTCCAACACTACCAGCACTCCAGTGCAGAGCCTTATCACCTCATGCTTTGATAATTGTAATTGCTTTCTGGTGGGCTGTCTACTTTTAGTCTTTCCTCCAATCTATTCTCATTGTGAATTAGTAGCTAACTAGAATGATTATGCCATGCACCACCTCTACTCAAAAAACTCCAGTGGCTTCCTTTTGCCTCCAGGAATAAATACAAAATGCTCTATTTGGCACCCAAAGGTCTTCATTCCATAGACTCCTCCTATTTTAACAGTCTTTGTTTATATTACTTCCCAACACACAATCTTCAGTCAAATTACACTGGTCTCCTAGCTGTTTCATGAACAAAACATTCCATCTCTCTGCTCTGGTAATTGTCTCCAACTGTCTCCAGTGCCTGCAGTATATACTCCCTCCCTCCTCTGACTTCTGACCTCCCTGGCTACCATTAAGTCCTAACTAAAATCTCATCTATAGAAAACTTCCCTAACCTCTCTTACTTCCAGTGCTTTCTCTCTTTTAATAATTTCTTATTTATCCTGTTACATAGCTTGCTGTGTGTATGTGTTCATAAGTTGTCTCTCCAATTAGATTGTAAGCTCCTTGAGGGCAAGGATTCTCTTCTGCCTCCTTTTGCATCCCCAGTACTATATGCCTGGCATATAGTGGGCACTTATTAATGTTTATCAATTTATTAATTTTATTGCTAGAGATCATCTAGTCGTATCCCATAATTTTATACATGAAGACATAAGATCTAGCATAGTAGCATGTGAGAATAAAATACTCACGATGTACAAAATGAAACATATAATTATGGGTAATTGGGTCTTCAAAATGAATTAGCAAGATTTATCTAATCTCCAGACATATATCTATGAATTAGGGTAGCAATAGAATCATCACTTTACAAATGGAGACAGAGAGGTAATTAGCTAAGTCTCAAACTGTGTCTAGATCATGCTAAAGCAACTGCTTCGGAAAAAATAATAAAAAATCCAATCAAAACCAATAATTGAGATTCATGTTGAGAAAAACATAATTTTGCTGAAATCAATTTTTAGTTGACTAAATTTAAGCCAACTAGTTTTACAAAGCAGACACGGTCTCAAAGTGAAAAAGAAAAGGGGTATGCTTAATTCTTACATAGTTCTAAAATGTGTACTTTCTCTGTTTATCAAACCAATCTTTTAAGTTTGCAAATGACAGTAAGATGACAGAGTAGATCCTTCAACAATCAGTAGTGACCTGTGGTTATTGCAGCCCACATTTTGTACCAAGTTGTCAATTAAATCTCATTCTAGCTTTTCTTCTAGCCCTAAGGATCACTGCAATTCCAGAAGGGTACATACCATGAAAGGAAGTTACCTGCTGGTCTAATGAATAATTCTTAAGCCCTAACACAAAAAAACTTACTTTTAAAAACAAATAGAAATGTTAACAGCAGGATTTCTCACTAATAAACTCTACTATTAAGAATGTAGGTTATAAGAATGCTGATCAATCTACAAATGCTTCTCAATTGTATTGGTGCCTTTCTTTTTCTTTCCTAATTACTAAGCTGTTCAGAAGGCATGAGAAGTCACAGAATTTCGATATAATTAGACCAAGACTCCTGAAACAAAACTAAAGTATTGTTTATAAATGCTGATCTGCTCTTTTGAAAGATCTGGAAACTTCTAATTTAGAAAGTTTTGGATATCCTAGATTCAGAGACTGAAGGGACCTAGAGGTTATCTCAATCCAATTTTACTTGTGAGGAAAATTAACCTGAAAGAGATGAGGTAACTTTCCCAAGCTTCCCTCCACTGTATTAGTCAAAATTTGAACCCAAGTCTTCTGAATTCAGATCCAGCACTATTTCCGTTGTGTCATGTAGTCTCTATTCAATCATTGTGATTTAAAATTTTCAGAAACATATATGATCTGTTTGGTGTGATTATTAATGACTTTTGTAATTCCAAATTTAACTGACTCAAAAGCATTTGTGACCAAAGCAAAAATATACTAGTGACGAGTGGCATTTTATATATTTTATTTATTTTGTTAATTATTTCCCAATTATATGTTTAAAAAAATATTTTAACATGCATTTTTTTTAATTTTTGAATTCCAACCTCTCCCCCTTTCAACTGACCCTTCCCCCACTCTGGAGAAAGCAAGCAATAAGATATCAATTATACTTGAGAAGGAGTTGACATGTACTCTTTAAAAAAAAACTTTTTAGGTTCTCTGAATTTGGTATTTACATCCCACTGGGTTAATTGTATTCCTCCAAATCCTTTTTTCCTCCTGCTTCACCTTAGCTAACAAATACTTCATATTTTGAACGTGTCCTAAATCTGTTGAATGATCTTTAAATTTAAAATATCGAAGGTTACTGTTTTCAACTTATTCAAACCAAAATCCAAGGTAATATGTTTTTAATTAAAATAATCAATTTGATGGAGAAGCTACTAAATTCTATGGAGTAAATGAGTGAAAATGATGTCAATAATGATAATAGTTAACATTGATTTACAATGAGAGGAAGAATAAGTTTGTCATAAATATTTGATAGTTGCTCACATAGTTGAATTTATCTAAATAAAGTAAGCACTTTTGAGATGTACGAAAGGACATATTCTCAGTGAGACTTATTTAATCTTTCCAGCCCAAATTTGCACATGAAGACTCTTTTGCTCAGGGTCACCAAAACTCAGAAAACACATATTTTTCAGTAGCTCATTCAATGCAAAACTCCTGATCCAAATTTTGGCTCCTCTTTCCTGCTTAGGACCAAGAGATTCAACTTTAGAAAGTTCAAATATAACTGAGATAGTGTTTTTCACTAATTGTGTCAATTGCAGGCTGTGATCTCAAAAGAGACCATTTGTCAAGACTATGATCCAAGACAATTCCAAGGGATCCAAGATGAAAAATGCTATCCATCTCCAGAGAGAGGACCAAGGAACTCTAAGTGCACATGGAAAAATAATTTTTCAGACTTTTCTCACTTTTCTTTGTGTTTTGTGTGTGTGTGTTTGCATGAATTTTCTTTTGCAAATGGCTAGTATGGACATGTTTTTCATGACTTCACATGTATAATCAATATCAGAGTGCTTGTCTTTTTAAGCACTGGGGAGGGATGGGAGGGAGGTAGAAATTTTTGAAGTCAAATTTTTTAAAATAATGAATATTAAATTTTTACATATAATTAGAAAATATTTAAGAAAAGAAAAATACACATGTTTCAGTGTAGCCACGGGGAAAGACAGACCCCATCAGGCCTCAGTACATGCCAGACACCACCACTAGGACCCCAGTTTAGACCAGGTTAGCTGTCAGATGTTTATGGGCTTCAGCAGCACCAGTCGACCCTCACCCACCCATTCAGTGTAGCACCAGATATGAGGGTCCTCCAGGGACTTAGGGCATCACCAGCACAGCACCAGGTAAACAGTCATGGCCTGCAGCCACTAGCACAAGAACCAGAGACAGTGTCCCCTCCACCCTGGGAGCAGAGTTCAAATTTAAAAGAAAAGGGAAAGGCCAAAAAAAAGGTGAGCAACAAACAACAGCAACAAAAAGAATCTGACCATAGAAAGTTATTATGGTGACAGGGAAACCAAGACACAAACTCAGAAGATGAAAACAATGTTAAAACATCTATGGACAAAATCCCAAAGAAAAATTGGAAATGGTCTCAATCCCAGAAAGAATTCATGGAAGAGCTCAAAAATCATATAAGACAGATAGGAAAAAATTGGGAAAATAAATGAGTGATGCAAGAGAATTATGAAAAAAGAGTCAACAGCTTGGAAAACTACTTAAACAGTAGAATTAGCCAAATGGAAAAGTAGATACAAAAGTCCTCTGAAAAAAACAACTCTCTAAAGAGTATAATTGACCAAATGGAAAAGAGAGCACAACAATTAATCCAGGAAAATACTTAAAATTTAGAATTGGGCAGGTGGAAGCTAGTGACCCTATGAGACATCATGAATTAGTCAAACAAATTCAAAAGAATGAAAAAATGGAAGAAAATGTAAAATACCTCATGGGAAAAAAAATGACCTGGAATTTAGGCCCAGGAGAGACAATATTGGAATTTTTGAAAGACATAATCAAAAAGAGGACTGAACAGCATCTTTCAAGAAGTTTCCAAACAAAACAACCCTGATATCCTGGGACCAGAGGGCAAAACAGGCATTAAAGGAATCTACCAATCACCTCCCCAAAGATATCCCAAAATAAAAACCCAAAAAATATTATAGCAAAATTTCAGAACTATCAGGTCAAGGAAAAAAATACTGCAAATAGCCAGAAAGAAACAATTCAAATATTGGGGAGTCACAATCAGGAACATATCAGAGGTCATTGAACATGATATTCCAGAGGGCAAAGGAGTTAGAACTACAACCAAAACTCACTTACCTGGAGCAATTAAGCATGATACAGCTAGAGAAAAATGGTCACTCCACAAAATAGAAAGATTTCAAGTCTTCATAAAAAGAAGACCAGAATTAAACCAAAAATTTGACCTCCAATATCAAGATGCAAAAGAAGCATAAACAGGTAAAAATGGAAAAGAAAACATAAGGGATTCAATAGAGGTAACCTATTTACATTCCTACATGAGAAAGTGATACTTGTAACTAAAAAACTGTCACTAAAAATACAGCTACAAAGAATATGCATAGACAGAAGTTACAGGTATAAGGTAGATCTGAGTGAATGACATAAAAATTATTAAGGGATGAGAAAGAGGAGTACACTGAATACAGAAGGAAGGTAGAGGTAGAATTGAGTTAATTGTCTCACATGAAAAAGTGGCAATGACCTATTTTATGGAAAGGAAGATTGGACTTTGGGGGATGGGCATTGTTTGAACCTTACTCTCATTAAGATTGGCTCAAAGAGGGAATAATATACACAATCAATTAAACATGGAAATCTATCTTACCTGACAGGAAAGTAGGAGGGGAGGAGATTAAGTAAAGGGGGATGGGGGTAGGATCTGACAGAAGAGAGGGCAGATTGGGGGAGGTGGTAGACAGAAACAAAACACTGCTGAGTTAGGAAAGGATGAAAGGAAAGAGAAGATAAACAGAAGGAAGAATAGGATAGAGAGAAATACATAGGTAGTAATCATAACTGTGAATGTGAATGAGATGAACTCTCCCATAAAATGGAAGCAGACAGCAGAATGGATCAAAAATTAGAATCCTATAATTTGTTGTTGACAAGAAACACATTTGATGCAGAGAGAAATACACTGAAAGTAAAGGTAGGGGCTGGAGTAGAATCTATTATGTTTCAGCTGAAGTGAAAAAAATATAAAAACAGGAATTGTAATCCTGACCTTAACAAAATAAAAGCAAAAACATATCTAATTAAAAGAGATAGGGAAGGAAACTACATCTTGCTAAAGAACACTATAGACAGTGAAGCAATCAAATTGGAAGAACAAAGTATTTCTGCCAGTCAGATCTATGGGGAGGGGAAGAATTCAGAACCAAAAAAGAGAGAGAAAGCATTACAAAATGTAGAATAGATAGTTTTGTTCATATTAGAGTGAAAAGCTTTTGTACAAAGAAAAACAATGCAACCATGATTAGAAAGAAAGTAGAAACCTGGGAAATAATCTTTACAGCAAGTATCTCTGATAAAGGCCTGATTTCTCAAATATATCAAGAAGTGAGTCAAATTTATGAGAATACAAGCAGTTCTCCAATCAATAAATGGTCAAAGGATATGACCAGTTTTCAAATGAAGAAATCAAAGCTACTTGTTGGGCATATGAAGAAGTGCTCTAAGTCATTTTTAATTAGAGAAATACAAATTAAATAAGTCTGAAATACCACCTCAAACTAATCAGATTGACTAATGTGACAAAAAGGGAAAATGATTAATGTTGGAGAGGATATGGGAAAACTGGGGCACTGAAGCACTGTTGGTGGAGTTGTGAACTGATCCATCCATTCTGGAGAGCAATTTGGAGCTATGCCCAAAGGGCAACCAAACTTTGTATATCCTTTGATCCAGCAATGCCACCACTGAGTCTATATCCCAAAGAGATCATAAAAAAGGAAAAGGACCTACATGTACAAAATATGTATAGTACTCATGTTCATGGTTGCAAAATATAGAAAATTGAGGGAATTCCCATCAATTGACCGATGGATGAACAAACTGTGACATATGAATGTGATGGAATACTATTGTGCAATAAGAAATGATGAATAGGCAGATTTCAGTAATACCTGGAAAGACTTGTATAAACTGATGCAAAATGAAATGAACAGAACCAGGAAAACATTGTATATGGTATCAGCAACATTGTCAATGAACAACTCAGCTCTTCTCAACAACACAGTGCTCTAGGAAAAGTACAAAGGACCCAGGAATGAAAATGCTCTCCATATTCAGATAAAGAACTAATGGAATCTGAATGCAGATTGAAGCACTTTTTCCCCTTACTTTCTTCTTTCTTATGGTTTTTTACTTTTTGATCTATTTCTTCCACAACTGTAATGAATGTGGAAATATGTTTACAAATACATATACATATACAAATTATATCAAACTGCCTACCATTTTCAGAAGAGGGGAGGTAAGATAGGAAAGGAGAAAACTTGAAACTCAAAATCTTGTAAAATGAATGCTAAAAATTTTCTTGATATGTAATTGGGGAAAACAAAATATTATTTCAGAATTTAAAAAGTCATCTTGGTAAGATTCAGGTAAGCAATAATACATATAATAAAGACTATTAGAATCATGTGTGTGTGTGTGCATGTGTGCATTTGGAAAGGACCCCATAGGAAATCTAGTCCAGATGCTCATTTTACAAGAGAGAAAAGTCAGGCCTAGAGAAGTTAAACAGCATGCCTACAATCTCATAGGCATTAGGGGTAGGGTTTGAACTCAGGCCCTCTGTTTCCAGAATCAGGGCTCTTTCCACCGTATCCTACTATAACACAGGTAAATCTTCTGGCTTCCCAAGGCAACTGAGTCCACTTTTGGATAGATCTAATTGTTGGAAACTTTTTCTTTACATCAAACCTAAATTAACTCTTACAACTTCTATCCATTGAATCTCATTCTCTTCTTTTGGGTCAAACAGAATGAGATTCCACCTCATGACAGCCCTTCAGATATTTGATGAAATCAACCAGACATCCTTCCTCCTCCTCCTCCTCCTCCTCCTCCTCCTCACACTTCCCTTCTCTTCTGTGAACTAATCATCCTCAGTTCCAAATATAAAAGTAGTATTTGATGGAAGTAGTGGTGGAAGGAGAAGAGTCTGAGAAGGAAGACTTATAGGTTTTCTTTCACAATGTTCAATTTTTAGAATTTTTTCCATTTTTTGTGTCTGGTAGTTTTAATGTAGATGAGGATTACATTCTAAGACCAAAATGAGCTCTCTGTGTGCTGAAGCATGGGTAAAAATGGGTATCTTTTTCAGGGCTCCATTTTAAAAAGGTATTGTGATATCAGAAAACCATCCAGTGATTTTCAAGTGGGGCTTTTTCCTCTTGAAAATAGAAAATAAAATTACTATTATACTCATGATTCTGCTTAATTTAGGATACTTTTTCCTGTTTCTTTAGCAAATGAAGTCCCACAGGCAACAAGATGATTGACCTTCCCATCACATTTTAAGTTAAATCAAATTTTATGTCATGCTAGATAATTCTGAAGGGAGGAGAAGTATGGGATAGAAAAGAGGGAACTTGGGGAAAGAGGGCAAAAGGCTAGGGGAAAAGAAGGAAAGGAAGATGATCATTGTCTTGCTAGGTAAATGACTTCAAAAGAGATAGACAAAGCAGGGAAAGAAACAAAGGAGGAAGAGAAGTTTTAAGGAATAAGTTGAACTTATTGTTTTTTTCGTTAAAAATAATCCTCATTGGAAAAAAGAAAGCAGATGGTAAAGAGACTTTCTCATAGCATTTCAAACAAATTAAAAGATAATCAGCTCAAAATATCCCCCTATGATTTTTAGGGAAATGATAATAGTCTCATTTCTTTTGTAATAAACAGGGCAAATTGACAGTTGTTGAATAAACATGGTGTTGTAGAAGTTTGACTATCCTTGGGTTCTGTGTTAATGAATGCTTTCTTAACACCTGGAACACCTGTTGCCAGGCTCTCCAGAGCCCTCACTATGCTCATAGTATGACCCTTATTAAGATTCTTCAACTATCCCCCCAACTTGGTATTTTAAGGCAAGAAAAGAAAGAGATATGTAAAGTTGTGTCAAAGTAGAAAGGAATGTGAAACCTGCAAATCCTGTAACCTTTTAAGCCCTGCCATTTGTTGAGTATCTATTTTGCACAATACAGCCAGTCGCACAATGAATTTCAGATATGCCTCAGTGTGTTTTAGGTCCAGAGGAGATTGTCTCCTGCATTGCTTGCAGAGCGTACCTTTGCTGCCTGCCGAGTTTCCACTGGTGGAAGTTGCTTATTCTCTTTTAAATGTTAGGAACCCAGCAGGTCAAAATATAAACATTAAAAAAAAAAACAAACCCAGCATTGCAAAGACCACAAAGAGTCTACCAAGAATATAATCAAATGCAGTCCAATCTAAAAACCTCAGGTTTCAGACCCCATCAGATTTCAGTTTTGTGAATATTTTATCAGCCATTTGAACAATGAGGAGTGACTGACCTGCTTTGCCTACTTATCAAAGGGTTCTGTGGTCATTGTGTTGTAATGAAACAAGTGTATCTCTATCACAATTGTGCTGCAGAAAGCAATTTCTTTCATTTTCACCTTTAAAAACTGCCAAGTAATTAACTTCACAGCAATTCCGTTTGGCAAAGGAGCAGTAGAGATAGAATGAAATATTCATTAATAATTGACTATGAAAACTGTAGTTAAACTACGCATGGCTAATTTCACCACTAACCGAATAGAGGGCAAACCATACCACTAGCTGTCAGAAAGAAATTCTGAGAAAAGAGGCTACAGTTCTGAAGTGGTAAAGAAAAAAATAATGGGTAAGATTGAGGAGAATAGGATCATCTGTTATAGCAGGGGCATTGATATTTTGTAGGACAAAACTAAGTTCAAACAACTTTTCTTCAAAATTAAAAGAAAATTTCTTGTGTATTATCTTATGTGGCATAGTGGACTTGGAGTCAGGAAGATCTGTGTTTGAATACTGATACATCCTTACTACTTGGATGACCCTGGGCCAATCACTTAATATATCTGTGGCTTAGTTTCTCCATCTGTTAAATTAAGGAACTGAGTTTGGCTGCCTCTAACATCCCTTCTAGTTCTGTATCTATGATCCTGTCATCTTCACAACACTTCTGTGAGGTAAGGAGTATGAATATTTATGAAAGGAGAAAGGGGAACTATGGCACAAAGCACAGTTAAAACTATGTCAGATTCTACCAGGCTAAATGTTTTCCACAGTGATGGTGGCAGAAAATGGGACAGAGAGAAGTGTAGGAGTCACATAGCTTGGGTGACATCTATAGACATTACCCTAACTGTTGGACTCTAAGTATGATATCCTCATCTTATGATGATAAATGAGTCACTAAATAAAAACTGAATCAAACTAGTATAATGAGAATTACATACTGAGAAATGACATTCTCTTTATAAATGAAACTAAAAGATTTAAGGATGTTGCAACTAAATTCAAGGGTGACTAATATGTTTTTCTTTGAAAAGGGGGAAAACTGTGTTGTTGGAGTTGTTTTCCTATGTTTCCAAAGGATGTAAAAAAATGCTTCCCAGGACATGTAATCATCTTACATTTCAATATTCATGATGAGAAATAGCAAAAAGAACACAATGAAGTTAAGCACCACTTACGGGCTAACATCTGTTGCAGAGGATGCAGGAACTAGAGAAATCCTACAAAGAAATCAACATATAGCCCCCTTTTTTGTTCTGTTTCATATATTGACCAAAAAACACTGCAAATTAAATCAATGTTCAACTTACATTTATTCAGTGCCTGTTACATGCTAGGCACCATGCTAAGCCCTGGGGGAAAAGAAATGAAATGAAAATATCTTCTATCCTTGGGAAAATTGTATGCATGTGGAAAGACAATTAAAAAGATAAACAAATAAAAACTATTTGAGGAAGGGGGAAAGCATTGATAAAGAGAGAAAACATGAAATGTTTTATGTAGGAATGTTTCATGCACCTGAGATGACCCTTGAAGAAAGCTAAGGATTATAAAAGGCAAAAGTGAGAAAGGAGTGTATTCCAGATTTATGGAACAGCCTAAGCAAAATACATAAAGCATGGAATGGTGAGTTCAGGGAACAGCAAGTAAACCAGTTTAGTTAGAGCACAGTGTGTTAAAGTGAATGATGAGAAATAAATGAGAAAAGGTAAGGTAAAGCTGGACTGTGAAATTCTTTAAATACCATCTCAGAAATTTGTATCTTGTTTCCAAATCAATAGGGAACCTCTGAGGATTTTAAAAGTAACATGTTCAGATCAGTATTTTATGGAGATTATTTTAGCATCTGTGTGGAAGACGGGAGAGAGGAAAGATGGAAAGCCAGGAAACTCATTAGGAAGCTACTCTCCAGGTAGCTGCAATTCTCCAGGTGAGAAGACATGATTGCTGAACTTAGGTGGTGGTTATGTGAACTGAGAGGAGTGATAAGGAGAAAATTCTATGCTCTGGCCCTTTGCCCTGATAGAAGAGGCAAAATGCAAGATGAAAAAATTAAAAGGGGGTATTTTTTAAAAAGGAGAAATGCAAGTTGACTTTGTGGGTTGGCCACATGGCCCCAGGGCTCTGAATAGGGATGATTTCAAAGGTAATCTTTCTTAATAAGAAAGATTTCTAATAGGTTCATATCACCAAAAGAGAATGGGCCATCACATCTCAGCTCTTCCTTAACTGTTGAGATTATTCCACATTATAAATGAGATGTGATAGTGAGCATGCATGGTAGAAGCTATCACATACTTATGATGAAGCTGTGGGAATAATATTCATGTGACTGCAAACAACAGGAGACTGAATCAAAATTCATGCAGCAGATTGGCTAACAACCCTGCCAACAGAGTAATTAACTATCCAGGTATCTAGCCATATTAGGGGTCAGCACATAAATTTTAATAGAGGAAAGTACTTTAATACTCATTGATGGGTGACTAGGTGGTACAATGAATAGATCACCAGTCCTGGAGTCAGAGGGATCTGAGTTCAAGTTCAGCCTCAGAAACTTACTACCTATATGACCTTGGGCAAGTTACTTAACCCCAATTGCCTCAAAAAAAAATCTCATTGACTTCAGTTCAGGGTGACTGATAGAAAAGAACATATTGAAAAATCTGTCTCAGACAACAATATAAAGCAGCTTCAGTCTTATATCATGAGTGCTTCCTTCTTGAAGAGTGTTAAGAGAACCCGGATTTGGTGAATACCAAATAGCATGACAAAAAAAAATTAACTATATACTAAGAAACAGAAAATAAATGGTCACCTATATGAGTCATAGCCAAATGAACCATGTATAGTCAGATGATTGACTTGTTAAAGAGTAAAATCAACATAAAATTAGAATAAAGAATAAAAATGAGGGGATATACATGCAAGTAAAATTGCTCCAAACTGACCTATTTAGATAAATGATTGCTGGCAAACCCAATGAGAGCTAGATAAAGAAATAGGCATCAACATGACATTAATTTTTTTTCTAGTTTAACCAATGGAAAGCAAATAGTAAAACCAGGAAACAGAGCTCAAAAATTACTTGACCAAAAAAAAATGGGAAAAATAGCACCAAAGGGCAACACTGCCTTTCAATACAAACTCATTTTTAAAAAAAACATTTTGAAGAAGGATGAAAGATTAAAAAGAAGGTTGCCTCAAAACATGGAAAACTTGTAAAGGGGAAAATGAGTTTATAGAAAGTTTAGCATAAGACCCAATTTAGCTGGATCGTTCTGAGATTATTTAGTACAACAGATAAACAGAAAATGGAAAAGTCCTGTCCATATTTCTGTAATAATTTTCTCCATCAATAAAAATAAAAGTAGCACATGTAGGTTATAAGATGTGCTTCATTGGGAAGTAAAAATGGCATTAAAGAAAAACCAGCAGAGGATTCTGGGAAGATGACAGAGTAGATTAGAAAATTTCAGGCTCTCAAGACTTTCCCCCACAAAAGAGATAAAATAGCACCTTAGGGAGAACAAAGTGCAGGTAAAAATAAATAAGAAGAGGGGCCCCATCGGGGTCTTCCTGGGAAAATTTGAGATCAGAAGAAAAATCCCGGACCAAAATTGGTCCCTGAGAAGGGCAAACGCCTCCAGACTTGGATCTGTTTAACAACAAGCCTGAAGCCCTAGTTGGTTTGGGAGGCTGTCTCTGCCCTAGCTACAAGTACTTTTACGCCTGATAGTAAGTTTGGCATCTGACTGGGGGAGAGCAAGGAAACCTCTGCGGATGAGGCATGTCAAACCCAGAGGTGTTGTGAAGAGCTGCTGTGAACTGGAAGGGAAGAGCACAAGCCTGATGAGGGCAGACTGGGGCAGAAAGCCCCTGACTGTGGGCACTTACAGGAGGTTGGAGGTTTGACTTTGGTTCCAGGCAAGAGGGGAAAACTAAAGATCTGGGGCAAAAGGCACCATCCCCCATACTTTAGAGCTAGAGGCGATTACAAAAATTAAACTATTACCACAAAAAAATGCACAGGCAAAGGAGAAAGAATCCAACCACAGAAAGTTATTACAGGAATACAGAAGACCAGAGTTCATCTTCAGAGGAGGATTTTAAAACAAAGAAACACCCTCCCACTCCAAAGAGTAATGTCAAACGGCCACCTGCCCAAAAAGAATTCATAGAAGAAATTTAAAAATTGACTTTAAAAATCAAATGAGAGAGATGAAGGGAAAATTAAATGAATAAAAAAGATTTAGCCAAGAAAAACAAGAAGATTATGAAATGAGAGTCAATCAACTAGAAAAAGGAGATCCAGAATCTTAAGGAAGAAAAGACACCTTGAAAATAAGAAACGGGCAATTCAAAGTCAGCAAAATTATAAGAGATCAAGAAATAATTAAACTAAATATGACTAATGAAAAAGATAGAAGAGATAGTGAAACATAAGGAAAACAACAGATCTGGAGAACAGATCAAGAAGAGAAAACATAAAAATGATCAAAGTAACTGAAAGCTAGAATTAAAAAAAGGATTCTTGAAACAATAATACAAGAAATAATTAAGAAAATTGTCTGAAGCATTAGAACAAGGGGGGGAGTAGAAATAGAAAAAATCTATCAGTTACCACTTAAAAGAGACCCAATGAGGAAAGCTCATAGGAATAATATGTCAAATTCTGAAGCCCTCAGATCAAGAATAAAACATTAGAAGCAACAAAAATAAAATAATTTCAGTATGATGGTGCCACAATTAGAATCACACAAGACCTAGCAGCAGAGACATTAAAGGACTGCTGGTCTTGGAACACTATTTATCAAAAAGCAAAAAAATTGGGGCTTTGGCCAAAAATACCATAGCCAGGAAAGTTAAGCACAAGCCTGAATGAAAAGAAATGGACATTTGGTCAACTGTCAGACTTTCAAGAATTTGTTAAAAAAAAATCTGAACTTAAGAGAAGATTTGACATGCAAGAGTCAAGAGAAATAGTAGCTACATACTAAATACAGATTACAAGGGATTCAATAAGGACAGACCATTTACATTTTATTTATGTAAAACATATGTCTAAGATTATCTTTAATAATGGGGTAGCTCATAAGAAAGATTGGGTTAAACCTGAGTATGCTATGAAATTAAAAAGTAAAACCATTTAGAAAAAGCTAAAAAGAATAATTATTTTATACAAATGAGTCACAAGAGGAAGAATCAATAGAGAGGAATTAGATGGGGAGGAGGGCTGGTAGTTCTGGTAACCTAGGAAACAATATTTAGAAGAAGAAAAACATCTTCCAAATTTAGAAGAAATAAGATGGCAAGAGGATAGGGAGGGGAAAAAGGAAAAGGGAGGAATCCTCAGAGGGGAGGGTGAGAGAACAAGCAAAAGGAGAGCATAAAACAGTGTTTGGATCATGCCCATGGAGGGGGATAGGCAAGTAATTGGAGGGCAAGGTAGTGGGTAGAAGTAAAGCAGGAGAGATAGGAAACAAGAGATATGAATATAAAAATAAAGATTAGGAGTAGAATTTGTTTGGGAAAGGATATGTCCGTGTGTGTGTGTGTGTGTGTGTGTGTGTGTGTGTGTCTGTAGCTATCAAGAAATATATTCACACTTAGTTGTAGTCTTCTGTGGGGTGGGTAGGGTAAGGGGGAAAGTTTTAAAGTATATAGCAGAGAACAAAAGAAAACTTACAAGGAAACAAAGAAAAGATGGACAGCTCTCAACACAACATGTAGTATTTATCATAAAGGCTTTCTTGAAATGAAAATTTATTTGGAACATATTTTGAATCCTCTCTTATTCTCTGTTATGTACAGGACATGCTTTTTTTTCCTTTCTTACTTTGTATTTAAGTTCCAATGAAGTTTATGATACATTTTTGTTTCTTTTCTCTATTCTGTATTTGTGTTCTAGTGTTTTAAGTTTTAGTACTTGTCTAAAATAGAAAAAAATTATTTCAAAAAAAAGAAAGAAAAGCTAGGATGGGAAGAGTAGATTGACCAGATTAACTACACACAGAAAGTCTGCATTGAGGTGACACAATTTTGAGGAAATTAAGGGTTTTGCTTTAAAGATAACTTAAAAAAGGAAAACAAACCATTGGGGAAAATAACAAAGAGTACTATGATAGAAAAAATAAGTGAAAACTATCACTAATTATTTGCCCATATGCCTACTCTCTTTTCTCTATTACATATAAAAATAATTGGGGAGTGGAGCCAAGTTGATGGAGTAAAAGCAGGGACTTGCTTGAGCTCTCCCCTAAACCCCTCCAAATAGTGGTAAAAAAAATGACTCTAAAAAATTTTTGGAGCTGCAGAATCCACAAAATGACAGAGTGTAACCAATCTCCAGCAGAAGACAACCTAAACGTGTCTATTGCATAGGGCTGGGAGTAGAGCACAGTCTGCATGGGTCACACCAGCATAGACAGTATCAGAGAAGGCCTCAGGGGACCGAATAACTGGCAACTCTGGTGGTTTCCAGGATTCTCAACCCTAAATTGCCAAGAACAACTTAATAGGTCAGTAGGAAAAGCCTGTCTGAACTGTACAAGAGAGGATCAGGGTCCAGCCTCAGCCCCAGGGTGGCAGAGATAGGGGCAGAGTCAGTGATGGTTGCAGCAGCTGCTTCAGCAGCTCCTGGCCCACAGATTGTGGGGGAAGTGAGCAGTTGATCAGAGGGGGATTGCAGGAATACCTTTGCCAGTGCTGAGACAGGATTCTCTTGTGTTGCCCTGCTTGGATCTGGATTGCAGGACAGATGATCTAAAAACTATGGGACTACCTTAAAGTCATGATCAAAAAAAGAGTGTAGATATCATCATTCAAAAAAATTACTAAGGAAAGCTTCCTGGATATTGTAGAACAAGAGGGTAAAATAAAAATTGAAAGAGTCCGCTGATTATCCCCTAAAAGAGTTGCCAAAAGAAAAACTTCTAGGAATATTGTAGCCCAATTCCAGAGTTCCCAGGTCAAGGAGAAAATATTGCAAACAACCAGAAAGAAAGAATTTGAGTATTGTGGAAACACAGCCAGGATAACACAAGATTTAGCAGCTTCTACATTAATTGATCAAAAGCTTGGAATATGATATTCCAGAGGTCAAAGGAGCTAGGATTAAAACCAAGAATCACCTACCCAGCAAAACTGAATATAATACATGGACTAGGGGATAGTGGGGAGAATGGACATTCAATGAAATAGGGGCCTTTCAAGCATTCTTGATGAAAAGAGAAGAGCTGAATAATTTGATTTTCACATATAAGAATCAAAAGAAGCATGAAAAGGTAAACAGGAAAGATAAATTATAAGAGACTTACTAAAATTGAACTGTTTACATTGCTACATGGAAAGATAATATTTATACTTCTTGAGACTTTTCTCAGTATTAAGGTAGTTGAAGGGAATATCTATACAGACAGATGGCACAGGGTGGATCCCCCCACTCCTGCTCCTCCTCCTCTTCCTCCTCTTCCTCCTCCTTGTCCTCCTCCTCCTCCACCCCTGTCGAAGTCTGGGCTGGTCCTGTGGCAAAGGGAGCATCTGTGGCCTCTGCAGCACTGCTCTCTTCTACTTTGGCATGTATGGGACAGCAGGATAGACCCCTGTCCCCAAAGGCAAGGGTGTGGTCCCTGGAGCTTTGGGCCACTACCTGCTAGCCCAATTGTCCTCTGTTTCTAATTAACTTTCTGCCTAAGATGGAAGAAAAAGAGAGTTGTGGTCAGGGCCCTTCAGCACTGGTCAGTTAGAGTTCCCTCGTTCTTAGGAGCAAGGAAGACAGCAGGGACCATGGTCCTGGGTTTTGGACATTTTTTCAGTATCTGACACTTTAGCAGTAGAGATAATAGCAAAATTAACTGAGGCATAAAGAGTTGTTTTTCTGCTGAAAACAGGAATTTTTGGAGGTATTTGTTAAAGCTGCTCTTTCCACCCTCCATTTTGAGGTAAATCATGGCCCCTAGAGACTAAGGTGAATCCCACTAACCCCAGATAGACCCAGGAAGCTACATTCTTCCTTGGAGAGGAAGGGTGGGGAGCTTCCCAGGTCACCTCTTCCTGGAAAATAAAAACATGAGTGGCATGCCATGGAGAGGTGACAAGATCAAATCAGAATCCTTGGAATTGCCCCAGCCAGCAATCTACCAAGAGAAGCAGCAGCAGGAGCTGTGCACCCTCCATGCACTCAACAATGTCTTCCAAGACAGCAATGCTTTCACCTGGGAAACACTACAGGAGATTTTCCAGAGGTGGTCTCCAAATACCATGGAGACACTCCAACAGAAGAGCATGCTGGGAAATGGGAACTACGATGTGAATATCATCATGGCGGCCCTTCAGACCAAAGGCTGGCAAGCGGTTTGGTGGAACAAACAGAAGGATGTCAGTGTCATTGCCCTCTCTAATGTCATGGACTTCATCAAGACTCTCCCCTCTAGCCTCTGCTGTGGTCTGTTGAAGCTTCCTCTCAAAAGGCAGCATTGGATCTGTATCCAAGAAACGGGAGGCACCTACTACAACCTTGACTCCAAGCTCAAGGTGCCTGAGTGCATTGGAGGTGAGAATGAGATCAGGAAATTTTGAAACATCAGTTGTGAGGAAAGAACTGTGAGCTGCTGCTTATGGTCCCAGAAGAGGTGGAGGCCCACCAGAGTTGGAGGGCAGATGTGTGAGCCAGCTCAGCCTTTCTTTGCCTCTCTTACTTCCTGCCTTCCCCTCTCCCAAAGGGCCTTTGTTGTCTTGTGACCTCTGTCACCATAAGTTTCTCTCTTTTTCTCTCTCTTGCTCTCACATCTTGTTGGGTTTGTCATTCCCAGACTTGACAATGCAATAGGTCAGTTGAGAGGACAAACACTTGTTCCTGGAGAAGGAAGTAAGGATGTGAGCCAAGTTTCTCTGGGCTTGCTCTCAGAGTAGAGTTGGAGAAAGGATGGTCCTGCCATTGGCTTTCTCCTTCCTTATAGAGGCTACCTATTGGACTTGACACAATCCTTGCTGGAGTTAACTGCCTGCTGCCTCTGATTTGGAGATACTGCCTCCACTTTCCCTTTCCTGTTCAACTAATGGGTCTGAAGAGACTCATGAAGCCCAGATAACTGGCTTGGAGGGTCAAAAGCACAGGGATCTCTCAGGAAATCATCTTCATAACCTTACTTAGCATGCTGAATGACTTCAACCCTCAGCCTCACCTTAACTGAGAAAAGGGGCTATCCTATTTTTCAGAAGGAAAATTTCTCTAATTTGGGCATTAGTTGAATTCTACCATGTTTAGAAGGAGCAACGGTGGGGTAGATACACATACACTAAGTGAGGGTGTGGCCTGGCCTTTTGGATGGCTTGTTTTATGAAGTACTCACCATTTCACTACATTTTGTGTGTCAGGGGAAGGACATGTAGTAGGAAGGGAAGTGGATGTCTTCAACTTTACCCCCACGTGTCTCAAGGGAATGAGTTGAAAACATTCTTTTATAAAGGAATTCTAGTAGTTGATGACTGGAACAACATGGAAGGTGTTGGGAGCAGAGGCAACTCCAAGAGCCAGAGCTCTCAAATCAGGGACATGAGTTTTGTGGGATATGGCCTTTGACAAGTTAGCTCAGAAATACCTTTTATCTGTCAGCTGACAGCCATTTTTAGGTGGCCCTTTTTCTCTCATAACTCTGGAATATGAAAGAGCAGAAGGGAAGTAATGGTGATTAAATGAAACATGAACCCAGCTGTCATCACCTTACAAGTAAAGGAACATTGATGACGGTGATGACGAGTGACAGCGCCACACCAGACAGACTTTTCCAGCAACAGAACTAGGACCACAGGACAAGCCTGAGCAGTACTAGCTGGCCTGAGCCATCAATAACTTCATCTCACCTGTGCCTGGGGTGCATGTTTACATCAGCACACTCTGCACACTTACTTACAATCCAACAAGGAGATTTTTTATTTTTTTTAAATATAAATTTATTTATTTAACTTTTTACATTCATTTTCACAAAATTTTGGGTTCAAAATTTTTTCCCCATTTGTCCCCTCCCCTCACCCCAGTACACGGAGCATTCTTATTTCCCCTATCACCAATCTGCCCTCTCTTCTATC
>CM053770.1:343379505-343437034 GCA_028658325.1 Potorous gilbertii
TGCATCTCTCTCATTTCTCTTCCCAGTTTTTCCTCTACCTGTCTAACTTGATTTTCAAAATCCTTTTTGAGCTCTTCCATGACCTGAGACCATTGGATATCTCTTTCAGATGTTTGGGATACAGAGGCCTTGACTCCTATGTCTTTACCTGATGGTAAGCATTGTTCCTCCTCCTCAGAAAGGAAAGGGGCTAACATCTGATCACCAAGAAAGTAACGTTCTGTGGTCTTTTTTTTTCCCCTTTTCTGGGCATTTTCCCAGCCAGTTAATTGACTTCTGAGATTCCTGTCTACCCTCGCCTAGATCTGCCCAGCTAGTGCTTGGGGTCTGAGATTCAAATCCTGCTCCCCAGCCTCAAGGCTTTCAGCAACTGGCCAGCTGCTATTCAGGGTAAGATTAAATCCGGTAGGGGCAGGGCTGCCTCCCAGGTTCATTCCCTCAGGGGGTTTATGCAGAGACCCTCCGTAATTTAGCTTCTGTCAAGCTCCTGCCTGCTCTGGGAGCCTCTGGCCATCGCTGTCTCTGCTGTTGCCTCTGGAGGGTGCCTGAGTTATGGAGACACCCAGCTCCCCTCTTGGACAGCCCAGAAGTCTCTCTCACTGACCTGTGCATCTGTGGATGGAGGGATCCCCGTGGCCACCAGAGATTCTGTCCCTGAAGCCTGCTCAGATCTACTCCTCCTTGGGCTGCATGGCTAAGGTTCCACTCTGGTCCAAGGTGCAATGGACCTTTGGTGAGGGTTTTTAAGGTCTTTTTGGAACAGAAATCTCCTCCACTCTTTTGTTCTGTGGCTTCCACCTTTCCAGAATTTGTTAGGAGTTCTTCTTTAAAGATATTTTATAGGCTGTGGTTTCAGAGCTAGCATAATTGTGTCTTTCTACTCCGCCATCTTGGTTCCTCCCCCCCAAATAACATATTTCTTTGTATAATTGTAAACAGTTCAACTTTAATGAGTTCCTTATGATTTCTCTTTCCTGTTTACCTTTTCATGCTTGTCTTGATTCTTGTGTTTGAAAGTCAGCTTTTCTATTCAGCTCTGGTATTTTCATCAAGAATGCTTGAAAGTCCTTTATTTCATGGAATGATCGTCTTTTCTCCTGAAGTACTTTACTTAGTTTTATTGGGCAGATGATTCTTGGTTTTAATCCTACCTCTTTTGACCTCTGAAATATCATTCCAAGCCCTGTGATCCCTTAGTGTAGAACCTGCTAAATTCTGTGTTATCCTGATTGTATTTCCACAGTATTTAAATTGCTTCTTTCTGGCTGTTTATAATATTTTCTCCTTGAACCGGGAACTCTGGAATTTGGTTACAATATTCCTAGGAGTTTTTCTTTTGGGATCTCTTTCAGGTGATTGGTGAATTCTTTCCATCTCTGTTTTACCCTCTGTGTCTAGAATATCAGGGCAGTTTTCCTTGATAATTTCTTGGAAGATGATGTCTAGGCACTTTTTTTTATCATGGCTTTCAGGTAGACCAATAGTTTTTAAATTATCTTTCCTGGATCTATTTTCCAGATCAGTTGTTTTTCCAATGAGATATTTCACATTGTCTTCCATTTTTTCATTCTTTTGGTTTTATTTCATAATTTCTTCATTTTTCATAAAGCCATTTGCTTCTATGTGCTCCATTCTAATTTTTAAAGAACTATTTTCTTCAGTGAGCTTTTGAACCTCCTTTTCCATTTGGCTAATTCTGCTTTTTAGAAGCATTCTTCTCCTCATTGGCTTTTTGGACCTCTTTACCCTTTGGGTTACTCTATTTTTAAAAGTGTTGGATGTAGAAGCCTTGACATTGATGTTTTCCTTTGATGGTGTGCTTTGTTGTTCCTCATCTGAAAGGATGGGGGAAAATCCCTTTTCACCAAGAAAGTAACCTTTTATGGTCTTCTTTTTTTTTTCCCATTTTTGGGCATTTCCCAGCCAGTTACTTGACTTTTGAGTCTTTTGTCAAGTGAAGAGTATACTCTAGGGACCTGTAAGTTCTCACTTCCTCCAAGGTGGTACAATCAAGAAAGAGGAGTTTAATCCTCTCCTAGCCTGCACTCTGATCTGTGAGCAACCACAAGCCCTCTTTTCTGCCCAGTATCTGTGAGTAGAATTCCCTCTCCAGAGCCTCCACCAGCTCCACCATGTTAGTGCTCCTCCTCACCCCAGGACCACCACTCAAAAGTGAGACCCAAATAGGCTGCTTGATTTCCCCAGGGTCTTTAGGCAGAGGGTTCCACAAGTGAATGCTGATGCCACAGTGTCTGCTATTGCACTAAGACTAGGGCTGGGGCCAGACCAGGCTCCCTTCTCACCCAGGTGAAAATGTTTTCTTGGCATTTGTGGGTTGAGAAATCTGGGAACCCCAGCTGTTACCTGTGATTTTGAGTCCTGAATCCTGCTCTAGTCCTGTCCCTGGCACGTGGCCCAGACTGGGCTGCACTCCACTCCACTCTGAGTCTGATGAGAGAGACCTTTCCTGTCAGCCTTCCAGGCTGCCTTGGGCTAGAGATCTGTTTCACTCTGTCCATACTTCTACTCTGCCATCTTGGCTCTGCCCCCACTTCATGTTCTACTCAATCCATTTACGTATTAGAAACAAAACACAAAAGAGTAAAAGCAAGCAAATGAGTTATCTTAAGTGCCCTACAACTTTTACTCCTTTCATTTTTGTAGGAAAGAGGAAGCAATAATTTTTTAAAACCAAAATATAAGGAGAAAAGGTCTTTATTTTTTGTAGTATGCCAAGTGTCAAAATTTTCTTTCTCTAGATCAAGTTTTTAAGATGTCTACCATACATTTAAATTAAACCTAATTTATATTGTAAATAATATTTTAACAGTATTCATGCCTAAATTTTCTTTCTGTGATCTAAAAGTTAAATCATTTTTTTTCATGCTTTCTTGGCATCTGGCAACATCCAAAAAAATTTGAGGATCCTTTTCCTTAAGATGTTGGGAGAATACTTTATGACAAATATATAGGATACTGTGCACAAGAGATCAACAAGAGGAGTAGGAAGTGATTGGTTGTGATCTGCATCACTGAAGGATCTAGATCATAGATCTAGCCATTAGATTATGGGAGTATAAATGCTGATAAATATAGTATAATCAACTCTATCCAGGCCTTTGTCTTTCACTTTCTGCAAGTGATTTTATTAGTTTATAATAGTTTTGTTTTCAGGTTTTGCATTTGTGATCTAGAATTTAACTGTCCAACCACTTTGGAACTATTTGTTTTTTTATCTCCATGTCCTCTAAATTACAAGCTTCACCAAAGAACCTATTGGGAGTAAATGACATAAGAATTCATTAGTTGTAGGCAGTTGGCTGGTATCCACTTTGGCATGTTTTTGCTTGCCAGATAAATTTGCACACATTTTCTTAGAAGGTTTTGGTCATGGGACTTTTCCCTCAAAAGTGAACTATCTGTTGTTTCATTAGGTGTCATAAAAGGACGTGAGAAAGAAAACATTATATAACTTAAAGGACAATGCATCTTTCTATGAATTAGAAGGTATGTCTCAGGACTTTTTTCAGTTATTTCCTATGAGACTATGTTACATCTATAAGGTTTGGAGTTACAATGAAAAACTAATTAGATAAATATACATATATGTAAACATTGTTTTCTTTCTATGCTATTGTCTTTGGAGAAGAGAATACATGCACGCATTATTTTTTGTATGTACATATAATGTAAACATATGAATAGAGAATATTCTCCTGGTTGAAGAGCATATACATATCAATTTTTCATGTGTGTATATATAAAATTTTAAATAAACACATATGAATATACATGTTATACTATAAACCTGAGATTATAGGGTGAAGGCAATGCATATGTGTTTGTGACAATCACACATGAGTGTGTGTATAGTTAAGCCTATATGTAAGTATATATAGAATTCTACACATCTACTATGAGCCTTCTCTTCCAAAGAGAAGAGCATGGATTTTTGGGCAGACCTGGGATCCTATGATTTTAATGGTGTATAGAACTACCAGTGAAGAAGAGTCTTCTAACGGAGATCAACACCTGATCTGCAACTCAAAATCTTAGACAAAGCTTTTCTGGGCTACTGGAAGGCTGTGACATAGCAAAGGTTGTACTGTGTGACTATCTGTGTCAGAGGTAGAATTTGAACCCAGGCCTTCCTGTTGTTAAGGCTGGCACTCTATACATTATGAAATCTGTATCTTGGTTAAGGAAATGACTAAGAAAACATTTGATCCAAAAAGTGAAAAATATTACTCAAATTTCTGAGACTATAAGAGTAATATTTAAGTAACCATAGGTTTAATGGCTCTGCAACTCTGGGTAAGTCATTTAATCTCAGTTTTCTCATATGTAAAATGGAGATAATGATGCTTATGGTGATGATGATAACACCTGTCTTGTAGGATTTTTTTTGTGAGAATCAAATGAAATAGTGTAGGTAAATCTCTTTGCAAACCCTAAGGTATCATGGAAATATGAGCTAGTATCCTCCCAGGGTTCAGAAATTTTCAATTTTATGAATTCATTCAGCTATGTAGATATATAGAAAGAAACGTGATAATTCTTTACAGATCTATCATAATGTATCACAATTGTGCAAAGTACTTTATACCAAGGTTATCTATGCTCCGTCACATTATTTATCACCATAGAGAGAAGGCCAAGTCATACTGTATCCTTGAATCTACTTTTTTTTCTGGTATACATAACGGATACATTTTGAAATCTGTTAGAGAATAATATAATGCAGTTTTCTTGCCATTATAATTACAGTTTTCTATTATTGGGAACAAAAATTCTATACATAGGATTTTATCAAGGGGTTATCTTTTTTTCCATTTTCAGACATTTACTTTGTGAACTGTCTTCATTGGTAACTTTAAATCAAAGTAAAACATTCTGATACAGATGAACACGGGGAAGTAATGATAGCTAATGTTTATATAGCATTCTTTTTTAAAATTTATTTATGTATTTTTTGTTTTCAGCATTCATTTCCACAAGGTGTTGAGTCCCAAATTTTCTTCCCATCTCTCCCTTCCTCCTCCTCCAAGAGACCTTGTATTCTGCTTAGGTCTTCCTCAAATCTGCCCTCCCTCTATCACACCCCTCTCTTCCTTTATCTCCATCTTCTCTCTTATCTTGTAGTTCAAGATAGATTTCTATACCCCATTATCTGTATTTCTAACTTTCCAGTTGCATGTAAAATCAATTTTCAACATTCATTTTTAAAACTTTGAGTTCCAACTTATCTCCCTTCCTCCCTCCCCCCATCCCCACCGAGAAGGCAAGTAATTCATTATAGGTTATACATGTGTAGTTATGCAAAAGACTTTCATAAAAGTCATGCTGTAAAAGACTAACTATATTTCCCTCCATCCTAACCTGCCCCAATTTATTCTATTCTCTCTTTCAACCTTGTCCCTCCCCAAAAGTATTTGCTTCTAATAATCCCCTCCTCTGATTTGCCCTCCCTTCTATCATCCCCAACACTCACCCCACTTGTTCCCTTCTCCCCTACTTTCTTGTAGTATAAGATAGATTTTCATACCAGATTGAATGTGCATCTTATTCCCTCTTTAAGCCAAATGTGATGAGAATAAGCTTCACTTTTTCCCTTTCAACTTGCTGCACTGAAAAAGCATTTTCTTGCCTCTTTTATGAGAGATAATTTGCTCCATTCCACTTATCCTTTTCTCCTCCCAATATATTCCTCTTTCACCTCCTAATTTCATTTTTTTAGATATCATCCCTTCCTATTAAACTCATCCTGTGCTGTCTGTCTCTGTCTGTTTCTGTGTGTGTGTGTGTATAATCCCTCCAACTACCCAAATATTGAGAAGATTCTCAAGAGTTACAAATATTATCTTTCTATGTAGGAATGTAAACAATTCAACTTTAGAAAGTCTCTTATAATTTCTTTTTGCTGTGTACCTTCATGCTTCTCTTGATTCTTGTGTTTGAAAGTCAGATTTTCTATTCAGTTATGATCTTTTCATCAAGAATGCTTGAAAGTCCTCTATTTCATTGAATGATCATTTCCGCCCCCCCCGAAGTATTATACTCAGTTTTTCTGGGTAGGTGATTTTTAGTTTTAATCCTAGTTCCTTTGACTTCTGGAATATCATATTCCAAGCCCTTTGATCCTTCAGTGTAGAAGCTGCTAGATCTTGTGTTATCCTGATTATATTTCTACAATACTCCAATTATTTCTTTCTAGCTGCTTGCAATATTTTCTCCTTGACCTGGGAACTCTGAAATTTGGCTTCAATATTCCTGAAAATTTCTCTTTTTGGATCTCTTTCAGGAGGTGATCAGTGGATTCTTTCAATATTTATTTTACCCTCTGGTTCTAGAATATCGAGGCAGTTTTCCTTGAAAGATGATGTCTAGGCTCCTTTCTTTTATCATGGCTTTCAGGTAGTCCCATAATTTAAAAATTGTCCCTCCTGGATTTATTTTCCAAGTCAGTTGTTTTTCCAATGAGATATTTCACATTATTTTCTATTTTTTTTCATTCTTTTGGTTTTGTTCTCTAATTTCTTGGTTTCTCATAAAGCCATTAGCTTCCATTTGCTCCATTCTAATTTTTAAAGAACTGTTTTCTTCAGTGAACTTTTGAACCTCCTTTTCCATTTGGCTAATTCTGCTTTTTAAAAGCATTTTTTTCCTCATTGCCTTTTTGGACCTCTTTTGCCAATTGAGTTAGACTATTTTAATGGAGTCATTTTCTCCAGCATTTTTTGAGTCTCCTTTTGCAAGCTGTTGACTCACTTTTCATGGTTTTCTAGCATCACTCCCATTTCTCTTCCCAGTTTTTCCTCCACCTCTCCTTTACTTTATTTTCAAAATCCTTTTTGAGCTCTTTCATGGTCTGAGACCATTGCCTATTTATTTTGGAGATTTTGAAAGCCTTGACTTCCCTTGAAGGTATGAATTGCTCTTCCTCATCCAAAAGGATGGGAGAAAATATCTGTTCACCAAAAATGTAACCTTATATGGTCTTATTTTTTTTCCCCTTTTTTGGGCATTTTCCCTGACTTTTGAGCCCTTTCTCAAGAGAACGTTATACTCTAGAGACCTATAAAATCTCAGTTCCTGCAAGGTGCCACAATCAAGGGAGCAGAGTTTACTCCTCTCCTGGCCTACCCACTGGTCTGGGAGCAACCAATACTTCTCTGCCCAGAATTTTTGAGTTGTAGAATTCCCTCTCCTTAGCTGCCTCTAACTCCACCATGGCAGCTCTCTTTCTCCTCACCCCAGAGCCTGACTCAGGGCTGAGATTCAGATCAGGTGCTCAATTCCTTCAGAGGCTTTAGGCAGAGTTCAGGGCCCCCTCTAAAAGCTGAGATCAGATCAGCCACTCAATTCCCCTGGGGCTTTAGAAGAAGACCTCTAAAAATGGAGGCTGCAGCAGTGGCTATTCCTGCCAGGGCCAGACCATGTTCCCTTCTGACCTAGATGAAAAAGCTTTCTCACTGACCTTTGAAGCTTTCTTTGGCATTTGTGGGTTGAGGGATCTGAGAACCCCTACTATTGCTGGGGATTATGCCCCCGTGGCCTGGTTCAGTCCTGTTCCTTATGGTGCAGAGCATTCAGGATTGGAATGGGCTCTGTGGGCTGCTCTCTGCTCTGTGCCCCATGGGAAAGACCTCTCCTGTTGGCCTTCCTGGCTACCTTGGGCTGAAAATCTTTTTCACTCTGCCATTTTGTGCCTTCTGCTGCTCTAGAATTTGTTTAGAGTCATTTTTTACAAGTATTTTTTGGGTTGTGGGGGAAGAGCTAGAGTATGTGTGTCTTTTTACTCTGTCATCTTGCTTCTCCCCCCTTTAAGGAATTATTTTCTTCAGTGAGCTTTTGGATCTCCTTTTCCATCTGGCCAATTCTATTTTTTTAGGGTATTCTTCTCCTCTTTGACTTTTTGGATCTCTCTTGTCAATTGGGTTAGTCTATTTTTTAAGTGTTATTTTCTTCAGCATTTTTTAGGTCTCCTTTGTCATGTGTTTGACTCATTTTTCATTATTTTCTTGCCTTGCTCTATTTTCTCTTCCCAATTTTTACTCTACTTCTCTTACAGATTTTCAAAATCTTTTTTGAGCTCTTCCTTGGCCTGAGACCAATTCATATTTTTCTTGGAGGCTTTGGAAGGAGGAGCTTTGACTTTGTTTTCTTCTGTTTGCATGCTTTGGTCTTCCTTGTCACCAAAGTAAGATTCCACAGTCTGATTGTTTTTCTGGTTTTGGCTCATTTCCCCAGCCATTTACTTGACTTTTGAGCTCTTTTTCAAAGTAGTTCTCTGCTTTCAGTGGGGGTGGGGAGTGTACTGTCAGGTGTTGGATGTCCCCACAATCTGTGAGCCTAGGGCTTCAGAAATAGTCACTGCTGCTGCCCCTGCTACTGCTGTGGCTTCTGTTGGTTCTCCCACCCCTTTCCACTCTGCCATCCTGGAACTGGGACCTGACCACTCCACTCTCTTACACTGGTCCCACAGGTTTTTCCTACTGACCTTCCAATTTGTCCACAGCATTTTGGGGTCATGAAGTTTGGAAACCACCATAGATGTGAGAAATTCAGTCTCCTCAATGCCTACTCAGGGCTCCTTTGAGCAGGACTGTGCTCTGCTCTGAGCATGATGTGAGTGACACTTGCTGGTGATCTTTCATGCTGTATTGGGCTGGAGATTTACTTCACTCCATCATGTGGATTCTGCAGCTCCAGAATTTGTTTAGAGGAATTTTTTACAGGCATTTGGCTGGGCTTGATGTGAATGTTGTAGAAAGTCCTTGATGTTATCTGCCTTCTTGACTCTGCCCCTCTATATAGCATTCTAAGGTTTGCAAAGGACATTGTTTGCATAAACAAAGGAATTGCAATGCAGTTGGTGTAGATTCCTATAGGACAGGACCAGAAAGAAATCCTCAGCATTTCTGATCCCAAAGTGAAGAACTAAAATCTTGGAAAAGTTGAGAAGCATACATGAACACTGTGTGACAGGCAAGGGCCTGTAGGCAAGCTCACTACAGTGAACATAAGAGAGATCTCTGTCATGATGATGTGTTCATTACAAGGAGGTTATTGCCACTCTCAACTTCAATAGTGGCTTACTGTAGGGGGTGACCAGAAGATGTCCTTAATGAGAAGAAAATAAAGCTGTCCCTGTTCACAATAAATTACAGTAGTAGAAGTTTTACCACCCCATCTCCTTGTTGTGCATCTTTTTTTGAGCCTCTACCTTTATTTCTTTTAAAAATATGTCTATTTATTTTAAATGTTTTAAATGGTTTCTGTAAGTTTTTTTCTTTGGTCTTGGGGAATTAAAAATAGGCTACGGTAACCTGGGACACAGAAAAGAAAAAAATTCTCTTTATAATCTCTAAGATATTTTTATCAGCTAGAGGATCAAAAAGAAACCAGTGTTTTATTGGTAGCTTTTATTAGAGCTCTCTCAGAGCAAGAAAATTATTAAATGAATCTAGACCAAGAAGGAATCTGGGCACAACTTGAGTCAACAGGAGTCTGGTACGAGGAGACTTGGTTGGCTAGTGGCACATTAGAGAGAATTCTGAGTCTGGAGTTGAAAAGACCTTATTCTCTATGTAATCCTGGACAAGTCACTTAACCTCTGCTTGCCTCAGTTTCCTCATCTGTAAAATAAGGATATTAATAGAACCTTCCTCTCAGGGTTGTTGTGAAGGTCAGAGGAGGTAATTGTAAAGTATTTATTATAGTAGTTGGCTTATATTGGGCACTATATAAATATTAGATATTGTTATTATTTATCAGTATCATTTAGAAGTATGAGAAAGTCTATTCTAAGACAGTGGATTTGAACAACAACTTTCTCCATTTTCCCTTGCCTCTAAATTTGGAGTCAAGAATTTCCACTGGAGAGATAATCCTGCCTACAGGGTGGAATTGAGAAAGAGTGATCCTACCCACAGAAGTCTGTAATCCAGAGAGAAGTTCAACTAGAATTGTTCTTCAATCAAAGAACTCGTACCCTCAATCACAGATTTGTATATTTCATTTAACCCCCAGAATAAATTAGTATTGTAAGAAGGGAAGAACAAGGCTCAGAGCCAGCCTGTGATCACATAACTGCTAAAAATCCAGGGCCAGATTCAGGGCTTTGTTCAGAAGCAACATGTTTTCATTCAATTTCATATTGTTTTTCTTGCACAAAGTTCATTTTTGTTGGTTTTTCTACACCCCATCTCTCTGTTCCCAGGAGCTATCTTCCCCATTTTAAATTTTCCCTCCCCTTTCTTTTCACTATATTTCCCCAAATGTCTGTCTCAGGTGATCCATAGGCCTGCTCTCTTTGAAATACCCTCTTCAACTGATTTTTTTCAATGTATATTTGGCCTTCTGGAGCTAGTGTCTTCATTTTAATTCTCTCATCATTTAGACATGCATAACCAGAAAAGAAGATAGGTTAGAGAAAGGGATAACCTATGTAGTTGTTGGATGACCATTATTCTCTTTTGGAATCTATACACTGTCAACAGAATTCAAAAATAAGTCTTAGCTTATTGATTGGACACCCAAAGAGGATTTATTGGAACATATGAACAAGAATAACACAGGATAAAAGGACATAGGTGGGTTATGATCTTCATCATAGTAGGGAATACTCATGTAAATGAACACTCCCTGTAGCATTTCTTGTGGGCTACCTCTAAACTCAATTTACACACATGGATTGACCACCAGTTATAGAATGTCTATACAGATTCCGCAGTCACTCCATGGCATTTCGCTTGCTTGTCATCATGACTTTCTTGGGTGCAAGCTCCTCAGCTTCTCTATGTGGAGGAGTTACATTAACCAAGTGAGCTGATACACTTTGTGTAATGTGCCAGACATCCTATTACACTCTTATAAATTAGCCCCATTCAGAATTAGAAAATTAATTTTAAGAGGCCAGATACAAAACAACTTGAGATATACTTCTGCAGACAAGATAAAAGGTTTGACCTTTAATCCAAGACAGAGAAGTATTTCTTGATAATCTTAAACATGAAAACATGCCATCTATGTTAAAAGAATGATCTTCAGAGGTGATTAATTGTTAGACCATTGAAAAAAGGTTAATGAATGAATTAATGGAAAAGCAATTGTTAAATATTTAACCATATTCTCACACCATACTAAGTACAGGGTATGCAAATACAAAGTGAGAGAAAGTCTTTTACTTTCTAAAATACATATGGAAAGATAGTTTTTAGAGAAGGGCATTTTGGTCTGAGAAGTCCCAGAGATGATAAGTAGAGTCAGAGGGCAGTTTATTGACATGCTTTTTCCAGAAGCAATTGTAGTACCAATTTGATTACAGTTCCCAAAGCAAGAGATGGGAAGGGTAGGGTGGGAATGAGGGACATCAAAGTTGGCTAGATCTTAGGTCATGATAATATTTGAATGATCAAGTGTTCAATGTAATGAGAAGACATAGTTTTCATGGATGTAGCATTGGGCTAAACATAGGAAGTTCATGATCTACTCCCAGGTGAAGTTGGTTGTCAAATTACCTTTTCCAATTTTACTTTCCTCATTTAGGAAAGTATTTTCTAAGACAAATACCATGATTATAGATATGAAGAAAGAGGACCAGAGAGAGGGGCTATGCATTTCTTATCTATTATCTTCTATTTTCCCTAGGGCCTTACTATTCTATACTCAGTATGTTTTTTCCCCCTCAAGTCAACGAATGAGTTTTATTGCTTTCATCCTCTCTATTTTTCTTATGTGTACATGTCTATAAAATTGACTACCAACTACTACAGAACAGAGACAAGTCCTTTCTTTGATGAAATCTCTGTTGAATTGAAATACATAGTTAAGTATGTGTGTGTGTGTGCATTTATTTGTATTTCTTCATTCTGTTGCTTACAGCTATATTAAAGAGTAACGTCTAATATATTGTCTTCACATTTTCTATTTCTTTATAGATAATTGATCCCATGGATTCCAGTGTTAGTGCCCCACCCCATTACTTTATTAGTACCTAATTATCTATGTACATACATGTTGTCTTCCTCACCCTAAGAAAATGTAAATTACTGATCAATTGTTTTCTTTGTATTCTCAGTGCCTAGCCCTGTAGTAAGTGCTTACAAAATGTTTGTCTTTGAATGAATTAATTAAATAAAAGTATATGTTCAAGTTATTTACTTTTAAATCCTTCATTTTTTCATGATTTTATTTTATATTTTGAACATATGGAGGCAATTCTCACTCACATACAGGTTCAATCTTCCGCTGAGATTCTTTCTAATTTTGGGAATCTGTGATTGTGTGAATTTCCACATATTTTTCTTCAAACAATTAGCACACTGCTTTGTAGCCAGTAGGTACTTAGTTAATTTTAGCCTAATGACATTTCAGTTCTAACACAAGCATACAACATAGCCCCAATCAATTTTAATTTTCAATGAAGCTGTGAACATATCTGCCCTCAAACTCCACTACAATTTCTCAGATCTCTGTTGTAAAATCAACCCATCACCTCTTATAATATTTGTATCATTTTGTCCATTACATTCAACGTCCTCTCTGAAATGCATACTTAATGTTATGTTTTCATGGAACCATACATGTACCATATTTACTCCTTAATTAGTTACATTGTTTTCTTTTTCCCTTTGGCATTTTTCACTCTAAAAGGGATTGTGGTATGACTTTAGAGTATTGCTATCCTTGCCATGAACATTTAATTATAGAATGTTCAAAGTAACAGATCACATGTTAGTTTAAACAGAAGCAAGTTTGAGATAAATCAAAGGGAAGACTACCTTCGTTTCACAGTCAGCATTTCTGAATTATGCCACTTGCTCTACAACCATTAACTTTGTGCTCTCTTCCTTTTCCCTACCTGGAAACTTAGATTTTGCCTCTGTGGTCCTGGGTTCTGGTAGATGAGCTTTCACTTTATACAGCCCAACACCATAACTCTATTCCATATTATTTCCCAGTCATTTCCAAATCATCTGAATTTGATTGTATCTACTCTATCCACCCCCGGTTCCCTTTTATGTATTGTCTTCCTCAACTAGACTTGAAGCAGAAGCTTGTGTTTACTTGTTTTTATTCATTTCCCCAGAATTTAGCAGCCTAGTATATAGTAAGTGCATAATAAATACTCATTCAATCTATCTATCCATCACACTGAAAAAAAAGATGCTCAAGACTTCAAGGACGATATTATCAAGAATATAAAAAGATTAAAGAAGAGTTCGATAAATCATGGGTATTGGCTAAGGGAAAATAGGGCTATACTTTTGAAATGATGATGGTGATCTTTATGATCAATTGTTAATTGTAGTAGCTAACATTTATATAGCACTTACTATACGCCAAGCACAATTTTAAGCATTTTGTGAATCTCTTTTGATCCACACATCAACTCTGGGAGGTAGGTACTTTTATTATATTGATTTTGCATATGAGGAAACTGAGGCTGGAAGAGGTTAAATGACAGACTAAAGTCACACAGCTAATAAGTATCTGAAGCTGGATTTGAATTCGTCTTTCAGACTCCAGGCCCAGTGCTCTATCCACTATGCCACCTAGCTGCCTTCTCAAGGGACAGACATGCCTCTCTTACCATAAATTGTCCATTGGTAGCATTGTCACTGAAAGGAAATGAGTGGATCTGGGTTCCAGACTCATATACAATCAGTTCTTATATCTTTATGAATTCAGATCTGGCCTTGTACAAATTATTTCCCAAATGGGCATTAATAAAAATATTTAATTTAGGAAATATCTCTTTGAAAAAATTTTTTAGATATTTAAGGGTGAAAATGATTTTAGTTGAGGGTTATCAGTTTTTAAAAATCAGTGTCAATACTTCAAAAATCTTTGATTTCACCCATGTGAATAGTTCCTCCAGTGATGTAGATTGCCCCTCAATCACTATCTCTGTAAAGTATCTTCATGAGTGGATATGGTTGAAAACAAATCATTACCTCATATACAGTCTTCTGGTGAAAACACCTCTCTGAGCATAGCTAGCCTGGTTTAAGGATGACAGATAGGCAGATAGTAATTGGGCTAGTATGCCAAAGTGTTCCAGCTTAACTTGCTAGAGCTGTGGCTGCAGTAACATAGCTTTTGGGAGCCCACCTCCACCTCCAGACATAATGAGGCATCAAAGTTGAACTTTATTACTTGCCTATGAAACTTTAATGAAACTTCTGCTGCAGTCAAAATATTAAACGAACTTATGACATTTTGTCTTTAATATGAGTTCAGAACATGACTAGATCTCATTCTAAAGACCATTTACTTAAGGCTCTTATTTAATTTAATTTCCTAAGTATTTGCGATGGTCAACAGCATGTTTAAGCAAGCAGCAATCCACTTCAGGGAAATGAAACCACTTATGGTTATAAAATAATAGCTTCAGATTGACCTTTCAACAGAGAGGTGAGTGTGCCAAAAAATCTGAAGAGCATTACTGTAAATAAAAATCTTTATTAGAAACGAAATGGTTGAAATTTAATCTAAAAAAGTTGTCTTCCTCTCTGGCACATGATAAAATACAATAGTGATAATTAATAGAAAACATTCCCTGGGAAGGAAGTTGTCCTGAAGCAAAAAGGAACCACAGTGCTTCAGACAAGTTAATGTGGCCACCACGTTTGGTAAAGAATGCTTAATGTGGAAAAGTAGTTATGCTGCTCAGTCACTTAGAAGGCCATGTTAATGAGGCCAGGGTCAGGGGTTCACTACTAGTTTTTCTTTGCTCCATGGCTGCAGACTACACCTTTAACTCTATCCAGATGTCATGCAAATATATTCAGATCCAATCGGAGACTGGGGGAGTGTGGGCTGGTCAGCTGAAATTCATTCCCTGTGACTAGAGGGTAAAAAAAGCCCAACTACTTAAACCGCATTCTCTGATCCTAGTGGATTTTGTGTGGGAAGGACATGGCAAGGCATGATTCAATGTTTGACTGAAGGAAGGACACTGGCTGGTTTTTAAAGAATCATACCATAAAGATAGTATGATGTGGTGGTTAGTTAACCAGGCTTGATGCAGATTGCTCATTGAACTAGGTTCAAATCTTGCTTCTGAGATTACTAGCTGTATGATTCTGGATAAGTCATTTGACTTCTATATTCCTTAGACAACTCCTTACTATTTTTCTATATGGGTTGTGATTTGCACTGATGAATGGAGTTACTTAACAGTGATAAAGTCATAGGTCCTTTATGTATTCAGTCAGATTTTACAAAATTAAAAGAATGTTACTAGTAGGAGGAAAAGTCAAGAAAGAAGAGAGGGAGAAGTGGGAATTAGGTAAAGGGAAGCCTGAGAAAGTGACCCAGTGGTAAATGATAAGAGAAGCAACTGCTATATTCTAGAATGTGTGAATGAGACGTGAATATATGATTAAAATAAGGCTAACATTTTTTGGTTGATATAATGCTTTTAGAGATGAGGCAATGGCCACACAAGGCCCAATATCATCTCCTATATTTTTAAAAATTAATTCTCTTTTGTGGTTTTGACCTTAGTTAACTAATGCTGTCATTTATCTAAATATTTTTAGAACTTCTGAAAATGCCTTTAAAGCTAGTTTTTGATTTTCAGAAACAAATTAATCCTGTGCTTCATCATAATTTAGTTTTGTCCAAAATTGGATTTAACCAGCTTGATCACCCCAGTTATTGACCAGACTTAATACAGAATTGGGTTGGCTATTTAAAAAATATATCCTCAAAGGATTAGTAGGTGGCACTAAGTATAAATTGAAAAGAATGTTTCTAAGGACTCCCAAGGTAGTTCTGAAAAAAAGATAAAAAGCATGAATTGTAATGGCATCATTGTTGGGTATGTTTGAAGCTTTCCAAAATACTATTTTGAAGATAACACTGTTTAATTTGCTGTATTTCTTTGAATAATTTTTTATAAATAATTTTAATTATAAATTATCATAATATTATAAAATTATAAATAATTTTAATAAATTTCTTTAAATAAAATGGTTTTCATTATCTAATAGTCCATATTGTACACCCTGGCATAAAAATAAACTCAACCTTTGTAAGTAGCTAAAGATACATAGCTGGAGTATACCTGAAAATACTTCCACTTGATATGGGTCCTAGACATGGCCTGATTCGGAGTTCTAAGGGTATTCATTAGGCTTTAGAAGGTGAAACCTATCAGATTGAATGGGATTCCTTCCCCTGAAAGTCCCACCTTAGCAACTCACCTGCCCCAAATTTTCTCTTCTGCCTTATCATGAGCCTAGACTGTGGGGGAAGATATGGCTACTCATACTTTTTTATGATTACCAAAGAATTATCAACTATAATACTTTCACTCTGACACTGAGCCCTAAGAATCATCAGACTTTTTTCCATTTACCTGCCCCTGTACTCTCCAGAACTTCCTTCGTTGCCATCTGTCCTATAATTGGATTTCCTATATGTGTCATCTTCTCCAAACAGAATATGAAGTCTTTGAGATAAGGGGCTGTCTTGATGTTGTATTTATATTGTAGTGTTTGGCACATAGTAAACAAGCATTTAATAATGCTTTTCTATGACATTGGATTGTATGCCATGCTGTGCCATGCCATGTCATCTGTTTAAATATACCTGGTATCCCAAGCAATTGCTCAAGTAAGGACACCATGAGAGGAACATATATGGGGCACACTTTCTGATTCTTTTACTGGAATGTTGGTTATTTCAGTAGGACTTATTGATACCAACAAAAGTCATAACACTCAGGGACCCTATTTTCCCTCACGCATATTTCTTCACTAGTAAATCCTTCACCTTTCTCCTCCACTCAAGTGTTTTCTGTCCCCACAATTCTGAGAGCAGTCTAAGAACAACAATCTTTCAGATACTCCTCCATGATTAAATATTTTGGTTAACTATAGCTACCACACAGGTAATAACATCGTTTTTCTGGAGTAGTAGCTACTTCTATTTTCATGCTGTTTCTAAAGGCTAAATCTTTGCCACTTGTTTCTTTCTCAGTGGTTCTAAGGAGTTATTGTACTGAATTAGCAAGACAAAAATATATAAACAAAATCCACAATTCACCTTCAAATTTCTTTTTTTTTCTAGCAATTTCAATCTTGCTTTCCATAAAAACCTTTTAAAGTCAACATTTGTAGGAGGTACCCAGTGAGGATTTTATGTTCTTTAAAAAGGTGAAGAGCATGTTGCATCATGAAACTTCCAGAATCATTGTTGGTCATAGAGTTGATCAGAATTTGTAAGGCTTTCCAAGTTATTTTTCTTTTCAATATCGTTATTATGTAAATTGTTTTCCTGGTTACTTTCACTTTGCTCTGAGTTGTCCTACACATGTTTTATCAGGTTTCTCTGAAACTGTCCCCATCTCATTACTTTTTTAACAGTAAGATTCCATCACATACCATATGCCATATTTCCAGCCTTTCCCCAATTGATGGGTACTTCCTCAGTTTTCATCACTACTATTGCCCCTGCCGGTGCTACTACTTCTGCAGCATAGTGCTTACTCTATGTTATGCACTGTTCTAAGCATTTTACAATTATTTTCTTATTTGAAACTTGAAACAACCCTAGGGGATAGATATTATCATTAGCCCCATTTTGTGGATAAGGAAGATGAGGCAAACAGAGGTTTAAGTGACTTGCAGAGCTCACATAGCTGGTAGGAATCTGAGACTGGATTTGAATTCCAGTCTTCTTGACTCCAGATCTAACACTCTATCCATTGTGCCACCTATCTGATGCAGGGTATATACAAGAAGAGCTGCTGCAAATATTTTGGTACATATGGGACCTTGTCTTCTTTCTTTGGGAGGCAGAGCACAAATACTGGCACTGTATTCACAATGTAATAACTTTTAGGCTACAGTTTCAAATTGATTTTTAGAATGCCTGAACCACTTCACGTTTTCATCAACAATGTTCTAATACACCTTTTTTCTCAGTCTCTGTAGCATATGTTATTAATTCTTTTTGTTAGCTTTGTCTATCAGATGGATATGAGGTGGAATTTCATAGTTGTTTTAATTTGCATTACTAATTATAAGTGCTTGAGAGCACATTGTCATATGACTATTGATAGTCTGGACATCTTTTCTTTGAAAAATACCTGTTTATATTCTTCAACCATTTATCAATGAAAGACTGCCTTTTAGTCTTATAAATTGAAATGAGTTCCCAATGTATCTTAGAAAGTAGAACTTTATCAGATAAACTTACTGGAAAGACCCGCCCCCCCCCCCCATTTGCTTATTTCCCTTCTAAATTATGCTGCATTAGTTTTGTTTGTACAAAACTTTTAAACACTTTAAATAATCAAAATTATTTTTTTGTTATTCTTATTATTAATATGGTCAATTATATTTATAGTTTTCTAATTGAACGAAATTGAACCAAACTTGTATTTCTGGTGTAAATCTAACCTGATACAGGTAATCTTTGTGATGTGTTGCTATACTCTCTTTGCTAATATTTTATTTAAAAATGTTACAGCTGGATATTGATTAGGAATATTAAGATAGATTTCTTTTTCCATTTTGACAGTCTTTGACTTAATTCTCAGACTCATATTTGTATCAGAATCAGTTTAGTGGAATCTCTTGTTTTCCTATGTTTTCAAAGAGCTTTTGCAATATTAGAACAATCTTTTACACATTTTATGGAATTTGCTTGTAAATCCATTTGACCCTGGTTATTTTTTTCCCTTGGGAGCTCATTTCTAGCTTTTGAAATTTTTTTTTCTGAGACATATTAACTATTCTATTCCTTGTTCTGTTAATCCAAGCAATTTCTACTTTTGTAAATATTCATTTGTTTCACTTAGATGACAAGTTTTGTGGGCATATAATTGGATGAAATGGTTTTTACCATTTTAATTTCTTCTTTGTTGGTTGTGAATTCATCCTTTTCATTTTTAATGCTGATAACTCAGTTTTATTCTTTTAAAAAACCAATTAGTTACTAATTGACTTATTTTTATTAATTTTTGACAAAAGGGTTATATTTGTTTATTAATTTTTGTTTATTAATTTTGTTTATTAATTCAATGACTTTTTTTGCTTTCAATTTTGTTAATTTCTTCTTTGATGTATAGATTCTCTATTTTAGTGTTAAATTGAAGGGCTTCATATTTTGGTTTTCAAAAGTTTTTAAAAATTGTATGCCAAAGTTTGTGATCTGCTTTTTTCTCTTTTATTGATGAAAGTGTTTAGAGATATACATTTTCATGCTTTGTGAGCAGCCCTAAAATTTTGGGATGTTGTCTCGTTGTTTTTAGTGAAATTATCAATTGTTTCTTCATTTTTCTCTTTGACCCATCCATTCTTTAGGATTAAGTTATTTAGCTTCAAATAATTTCTAATCACATCTGCGGTGGTCTTTTATTTAGTGTCAAGGCAAACCCCTCTACATGTGCAAATGATTCCATTCTCTCCCTTCTCTAGAAGCTTGCCCCCCTCCATTATTGCCATTCTCTCACCTATTTTCAATTGTCAACAGACAGTGATGTCTACTAGCTGTTTCCTAGTGACTATAAATATTCCCTTATTCTAACAAAATCCTCACTTAATTCATCGATCCCTCCTATCATCAGATATCTTTCCTTTTTTGGGGGACTAAACTCCTTTAAAGAAGGTTGTCTATAATGAATGTCTCCAAATGTTTCTCTTCATTATTATTGCAACTCTTTGCCATCTGAATTCTGACTATAATTCAACCAGAATTGATCTTTCGAAAGTGACTAATTGCCCAAAATAAATGTTCTTTTCTCTACCATCATTTTTCTGGACTTCTCTGAAGACTTCAACACTGTTGCTCATTCTTTTCTCCTTGATACACTCTTCTTTCTAGGTTTTTGTGACATTTCTTTCTCCTAATTCTCCTCCTACCAGGCTGATCACTTTTGCTCTGTTTCCTTTGCTGATTCTTTTTTTTGGTTGCGCCTGATAACCACTGAGATCTCACTCAGCTCGGTTCTCTTCTCACTATATACCATCAGGTCGTATACTTTCAATTATCATCTCTGTGCTGATGACTCCCAGACATACTTATCCAGCTCTATCCTCTCTCCTGACCCTCAGCCTCACATCTTTAACTGCCTGTTAGACGTATCAAACTGGATGTCAAATAGCCATCTTCAACTCAACATGCCTGAAACAGTGCCCCAAATCTCACCCTCTTCCTTAATCTCGTATTGTTGTCAAGAGTACCACCATCTTCATAGTCACTCACCTATAATATAAGTGTCATTCTCAACTCCTTACTCTTTCTGTCTTCTAGTCTTCCATCCCATATTGAGTTGTCAACTCCTCTTGCTTCTACTTTCATAACATCTCTTGTACATATCCCATTCTTTCCTCTGATATTGTGGAGGTTATTATCACATCACACTTGAACTGTTGCAATAGTCTGCTGGTTGGTCTTTAAGTTTCAAGTTTCTTCCCACTGCAATCCATCTTTCACTCTGTGGTCCAATTCATCTTCTTAAAACACAGGTATGAATGGCTATGTCGTTCTTCTATTTAGTGAACTCCAGTGATTCACTGTTAGAAAAAATTTGAGTTCTAAATTCTTTCCCTTCTATCCATCCCTACCCAACCCATTGAGATTGTAAGCAAAATATCAATTATACTTGTGAAGTCATGAGAAAAACTTTCCATATTGGCCATGTTGCAAAAAAAAAAAAATACCAACCACACACGCACACGCACATGCACACACGGCCCAAGAAAAATAAAATGAAAACAATATGCTTCAATCTGTACTCAGAGTTCTTTAGCTCTCTCTCTGGAGGTGGATAGGAGTTTTCATCATGGGTACAATTATCTTGGATCATCGTATTGATTAGAATGATTGTCACACTTGATCACAGTTGTTACAATACTGCCATTAATGTGTACAGAGTTCTTGTCCTTGTTTAACTTTGCATGAGTTCATATGGAAATCCATTCCAATTTTTCTGAAACCATACTGTTCCTAATTTCTTTTAGCAGAAGAGTATTCCATCATAATAATTGTAACCACAAGTTGCTCAGTCATTACCCAAATGATGAGCATCCCCTCAATTTCTAATTCTTTGCCATCACAAAAAGACCTGCTATAAATATTTTTTGTACAAAAATGTTCTTTTCCCTTTTCTTTGATTTCTCTGGGATACAGATCCAGCAGTGGTACTACTGGATTAAAGGGGAGGGAGTGTGTGTGCTATGCTTAATTCAAAGGAATTAACTGCTAAGAATGGAATTTTTTCACTCTGGCACATAGATGGGGAGGAAACTCACATGACATACACAATGATACCATTCTTATTGAGAAATTGTGAAGGAAGAGGGGACACTTTCAGAGATAGTTAAGTCACTATGAGAGATCATAGGATCGTAGATGAAAACTAGAAGATACCTTGCCAATCTCTGCATTTTCCCGATGATAGGAAAAAGAAAAAGGCTATGAATAGGAACACTCCACAGAAAATAGAGGTATCAAATTAGATATAGGTATGGAACACTAAAGGCATTGGAGATACAAAATGAATTGTATCAATTTTTTTTATAATTGTATACTTTTGGTGACTACAACTAGGTCTCAATTACTCTGAATAATAAATCTCTTATGTGGTCATATTATTTGGATTTACACTGCATATTTCTATTGGGTTTGAACCAATGATCATATTTTACATAATTATAACTTCAAATAGTGTGAAACTTAGTACATGTGACCATTTCAAGGGATTCATTATTTGCCTTGAGACCATATTGAATATAGTTTGAAGTAATATTTTTAATTATTTTTTAAAATGCAGAGGTTAAATAACTTGTCAAAGTCACACAGGTAATAACAATAGTTGACATTTGCACAGTGCTTTAAAGTTTGCAAAATAATTTATATTCATTATCTATCCAATCTGAGCCTTGCAACTCTATGAGGTAGGTACTGTGGTATTTTTTTCTCTGTTTTACAGATGAGGAAACTGAGACCTAGAAAGCCTAATTAAAATGCCCATGGTCACATAGCTAGTAAATATCAGAGGCAGTATTTTAACCCAATTTTTCTTGACTTTAGGTGTAGTACACTATAAAGTTCTCCTATTAGGCCAAGTTAAAAGCCTGACTCTTCTGCCCCTTACTATCCAAGTAATTTTGAGCAACTCATTCAGTTTCTCTGGGCCTAGCCTGTAAAAAGAGGATGATGAGACTAGATAATTTCATAGGTCTACTCTGGCTCTAAATCTTTATTTTTAGCATTTTATAAATTCAAAGTCCGAAATAAATTTGTTGGTTGCTCATTGTACCACTTGGGACTATATACCAAAAAAGTAAGACATAGTAAACAGTGCTTTAAAGTTTACAAAATATGGAATTGTAAAATAATGAAATTATAAAACAAACTATTATACATTTTCATTATATTACTTTATTACACCATTATTATATTATTTTTAAAATAATTTTTTACTCAAAAATAATAAAAATAATACAGGACCACGAAGCATCTGAACTACTAAACATTTAATAGAAAGTCATTTTACTGCAATTCTAAATTGTCTTTTTATATTGAAACATCTTTTGCTATTTTAAATAGGAAAACCATATTTATGTAACATTTAAGCATTTTCTTTTAACCTGCTCATCTCACAAATTGTGATAATTGTTGTAGCCATCTTCTTTGCCTGCATGACCAAAGGTCCTAGAAGAGGTTAATAGTGGTAGAAGTAAAAAAAATAAGAGGTCATATGAGAATATTACTCCTGTTTCAATGTTCTCAATCTCAAATGTGCTTTTTAAAAGGCATTATATTGCCTATTTTGCACCACTACTATTTAAATCTCTGTAAAACAAAAATAAGTCATCATCAACCTTCATTTCACCTATTTTACTTTGAAGACTTGTTAATCCAATTACATATTCTCTGAACAAAGGGACAGAGGCCTTCATGGTATAATTTGCTCTCTGTAAGCTATGTGTGTGAAATTCCTGTCATAGGTAAATTGGAAATGACAAAATAGAGTTTAAAAGGTGAATGACTGAGCTACTAATATTGGGTCAAATTGAGCGCACTTTTGGTCTCTGTTAACAGTAGTAATTAACAGCATTTTTAAGGCTTACCACATACTTTACACATTGTTTCATCTGATCCTCAGAACCACCCTATGACATAGCTGCTATAATAATAGAAATTTCTATTTTGCAGATGATGAAACTGAGACTTTCCAAGGTCAAAGTAACTTACCTAGGATTACACCACTGGAAATCATTTAATAACACTTTAAAGACTTCATCTGAAGTCATTATCACTAAAGATATTGAAAAGAAGGCAAAAAAATGTAAAATAGTCTGGTGATAAAAATAGCATTCTATCCACTATGTTATATCATCTAAGATGCATGAAAAATATGGCAATAAAATTTTATGATGCCATAAAGAGAATGGACTGGTTGATAACTTAATAATTAGATGATTTCCCTGTGTCTGAGGGACTATTATTTTGGTTCCCTAATATTTTGAAGATGTAAGCACAGGAGACTTCATAGGAGGGAGACTAATGTTGGAAACCTCTTCTACCACAAAAGGCAGTCAGTTCATTTCAGTATTAGGGCAGTCAGGGTTGAGGATGAAAGGCAGTATTAATAAAAGTGTAATGTCCCACACAAAAAAACATCAGTTTTATGACAGCTACATCTCTTATTGGCTTATATTGAGTTTGTAATTACTTCAGACTCACCCAAGTCTTTTTCACATCAATTGCTGCCTTGCCACATTTTCTCCATGCTATTCTTAAACATCTTATTAAAAAAATAAAATCTAGTGGAAGATGTTACATTTGTTCTCATGAAATTTCATCTTGTTAGTTTCATCCCATTTTTCTAGCCTGTCAAGATCATTTGGAATCTGGATTATATTATCCAACATATTAGCTTTCCCTCAAACTTAATATTATATGAAAATTTAATATGTATGCTTTCAGTGTCTCCATCAAAATCATTAATAGAAGCATAGCATAGGGCAAGGATCTTCTGTTGCTCTTTTCCAGGTTGATATTGGTCTATTAATTCACACTCTTGAGCTATAGACATCCAACCAGTTATAAATAAATGTAATTGTACAATTTCGGTCATTTGACCTGTTTGGAATTTTCTCAGCAAAAGTACAGAAGTGGTTTTCCGTGTTTTTCTCCAGCTTATCTTACAGACAAAGAACTGAGGCAAACAGGGTTATAGGACTTGCACAGGCTCACATAGCTAGTAAGTGTTTGAGGCCAGATTTGATCTGAGGAAGATGAGTCTTCCTGAATTCAGTCTTGGCATGATCCACTGTGCCACCTAGCTTCCTCTCAACTCTGTACCAAGGAATTTGGGTGGACCAGGTTAAGCTCTAAAGGGGATTGGACTCTAATAGTAAGGCATAGGGTCTCTTTTCTCATATTCTTCAGCTTGTTACTCTATCACATTTCATCTCAAGAATGATTTACTTAAATCTTAGGTTCAGACTCATGTCTATACCTCCTCATAAAACTAAATGGAGAAGTAGAAAAGTATTAGAAGCATATTTTGATTTAGGTATGGGACAGATATTTATTTGCTACACATAAAAGAATGCAGAAAAACAAAGTACTCAGAAGTTTACATTGACAAAGACTTAGAATAGTATTTGGTAATCCTTTACAACTACTGTTACTCTGTCCAGGATAGTGAAGCTTTAAGCCTCATCAGAAGATGTCAGTTTGTGAGACTGCATTATAGATATTGTTACATTTCATTCCACTTCTATACTATCCCCTTTATGTTCATGTCCACAAACAATCTAGGGCTTAGGTTTATGCTTTGTGGATTTTTTCTCCAAGGAATAAACTTTTCCTACCATCAGTCACTTTCATCTGAGGGACCTAAGACATCCAGACCTCTAGGACTCAAAAATGATGTCAATAAGTCCAGACATGTGCATGTTGAGGTTAGTATTTATTTAACTATACTCTGAGAAGGAGTATGATGCAGAAGAGATAGCCAGAGGTCAAAATTCAAGCTCCTTTAGCTAAGTACCATCTCTATAAGTTCCTTGTGGGAGTAGTTGACCTGATGCTTGGGTAGAAAAACTTCCCCTTCTCTGGAAATTCCAGTTACATGATGCTAGTGAAGGGTAGAAGGAAGAAAGAGCCAAGAGTGAAGATACTTAGCTGTCAAAAGGAGATTGCTTAGTCATTCTTAAATTGTTCAAACTCCTTCAACAGCCATGAGTCCCACTTGACCTGAAGAACCCAGGGCTTTATCATCTAACACTAAGATTACATATATGGCCAGTTATAATTAGGCAGGAAGCTCCAATTACATTAAAAATCATTCTCCTTGATAAGTCCAAAATAAGCACTTATTAGATGCTTATTATGTGCCATGTACTGTGCTAAATATTAGAAATATAAACAAAAGTAGAAAGAAAGATAGTTTCTGCCTTCAAAAAAACTTACATTCTAAAGGGAGAAGATGACACAAAAGGAAGCTGTGGGGTAGGGGGAGAGAATACCTTCATGGAGATAAGATAGGAAAATAAGTTCAGAAGGAGCATGACTAGCCTGGACATTTTCCTTAAAACAGAGATTCTGAGAGAGGAAGGAGCCATAGGATCTGAAGATACGACTAGTATGAGAAATCCAAGGTAGAGTAAAGTTCTAGAAAGAGGAGAGACTTCTGTGGCATGAAAGAAGATAACCAGATAGTAGAAACTAGAGCCTTGAGGCAAAGGAAGACATGTTTGGCCTGGTTACTTTTCTGAAAATTGAGTCTCTGGGAGGAACCAGTTAATCAGATTGCTCTAATTTGAAGCAGAGTGAACTTCCAAGTGTGAGAAGTCCAGGAGTGATGGGAACTGCCAGGCTGAGAGGAAACCCCTGCTATCCATACTGCTAAAGAAATCCCTCAGTGTCTAATCTGTGAAAGCAAAAAGTAGTCAAATACTTTTTTTGTCTGATATGAGTTAGCATTGAACTGGCTGCCCCAGGCAAGGGAATCTGTCTATTAAAAAAAATCTTTCTGGCTTAAAATCATCTTCTAAAAACCCTTTCTTTGTCCTTGAAATTTACCATTCGCTCTGATTTCTCTATTTGGATATTACTAAATTTTCTATATTCTTGTGCTTAGCTGAGACCTTGACTTGTTACATTTTCTTGAGCTAGTAACTATGATATATTCAGATCCTTAATCTGGATGATGAAAAATTTACCTTTCATGAAAGAAATACATTTTAGGAAATGCTTTATGAAACAATTTGGTTTAATTTTCTTTATATAAAACCCTCTCCAAAAATCATTTCTTAGACTCAATTGGTAATGCTTTTCCGTGCTTATGAAACCTTTTCCTAATTTATTCCTAAAAATATGCTTCTTAAGCCCAAGTTTTACTTTGAACATTCTATCCTCTCTCATTATTCTTCATTGTCTTGTGTCTATGCTCTATTTGTTACTCTGTCTCCCTTTCTTGTAGGTTTCAACATCTCTTCTGCCTCTCAAAACTAAGCCATTAATGTACCTCATAATTCTCAGTTGTCCCCCTACTTGTGTGATATTAGTTTCAGTTCCTTCTAGTACATCAGTACATAAATCGAGTTGTTAATATTTTCTATTATATGATTAAGATGATGATGATGACCATAGTAACAGGGCATATTTATATGGTCCTCTGTAATTAATAGAATACTTTTCTTACCACAATCCTGTTAGAAAGGCAGCGAAAAAAATATTTCCTTTTTATATAGAGAGGAATGCAGAGTAGTTAAGTGATCAAGCTCACAGCTGGATGGGACATTAGAAGTCAGCTAGTCCCAGGCCTTTATGTTTTTGATGTATATTAAGTTATTTATCCCAGCTTATACCCATAATAAATACCAGAACTGAGAGTTGAACCCATGTCCTCTGAATTTGAATATAGTGTTCTTTCCACATTCTGCCAAGAACATCTTATACAATAAACCCAAGAGCATCCATCTTTTACTTGAAGACCTTCAGAGAAGTAAAATACACCACATTCTGATATAGCCCATTGAACTCTTAGATGACTGTTTTGGTTGGGAATCTTTTTCTTTTCTTCAAAGATAAATTACTTCTCCATGACATCTAACCATTGCACCCAATTCTATCTTCTAGACAAATAAGAGCAGAGCATTGAGTTCCCTTTCAACTCTATATCTATGATCTTATGAGACTTCCTTCACATACCAACCTAATATTTAAATTCAGCTATCATATCCCCTTCAATTTTTTTCTTCTTTGGCTAAATATTTCAAGTTTTTCAACTAATTTACCAAAGTTCCATAGATAATAAATGTTTGAGGTAGCACTCTAATAAGGGTTTTCAGAATGTTTGACATTAATTTGGTAATTTAATTAGAAAATACCTGAATTTATGCTGTGTATCATTAAAAAAGATGGGTATGTCATTGAGTAAATGAGGTCATTGTCATGGATTTGATCCCTTTTGCCCAAATTGAGACCAAATACATCAAAGTGGAAGGAGTGTTGGTCTTGGAATCAAGACCTTGTACCAAGTCTGATATTTATAAGCTGGCCTTGGAGTCAGGAAGATTTTTGTCCAAGTCTAGTATTTCCTAGGTCTATGACCTTGGACATGTCACTTAGACTCTCTGAGTTTCAACTCTTTACCCATAAAATGAAAGAATCTGACTATATTGCATATAAGATCCCATTTAGCTCTAAACCTATAATCATTTCTGTGACTATACCTGACTGGAACATAATAACTTTATAATTATTAGCAAAAAACTCAACCTCTCAGTGCCCTAAGTAACTTTCTAAAACTAGAAATAGTAGATAAGTTGTCTACCTACATTGAAGCAAGGAGTTTGCACACCAGGAAGTTTTCCACATGATGAAATTCATAGGTCATGCCTGCCCCAAACCCTATTAAATGATAACACGTTATTCTTTTTCTCCTTGCCAGTCATTACAAATGTCTCTTGTTTTTTACAGGTAGAGTTAGCCAAAATGTGTAACTAAATCATCACAAATCCACCCTCATTTTAGAAAGAACGTTCATCTTCATGAAGAAAAGCAGGTTATTAAATATTCTCCATAGAGAAATTATTGGATTAAATAATTAGTGCTTGTAAAGTGATTTAAAATGCTAATTGCAATGCATTATGGATCCATTTTGCAGATAATCCCCGCTCATATGCTTTTGTTATGGGGAATGGAAAGAGGGGGTGTATGGAGAAGAGGAAATATGGCTCTCTCTTTTCCCATTTGTACTGATAATTGTATCATGAATGAGTCTGCGTTTTAAATAGGTTTTACAAATATAGTCTAGCATGGCAACTTCCCAAATCTGACTGCCTAAGATACACCGAGGAAGAAGTAAGGGACATGAACCCTTTCAATGAACAGGAAGATTAGAAACAGGATGAACAAATAACACACTTGATTAATCATGGATCTCCATGCAAAAATAAGTCCTCATGTAGGAATAAATGAGTGTATATATGAAGGCCTAAAAATAAAACTCGAATTGCTGAGAAGTCAGTTATGGGCTGCTTGTTCTAAAGGTTCAATTTTAATCTTCTTTTGGTGCGTGGGGATTTGAGGGTAATGGAAGCAATTACTGATGTCCCTGTAAGATCAGTTTCTTCCCATTAAGAAATTATGGGCAACTCACCAGATGATTTAAGAAGCAATCTGACATATACAGTACACAAAATTGAATACCCCACATTCAATCATGTTGGCACTGTTCAATATGCTTTAAATAATGTATCTTCATTAATGAACTCTCTATGTTTAGTAGCCACACCTTCACCAAGCAAACCACAAGAATCCATCATCAAGTTTAATAGATGAAACACTATGTTTAAACGTGGGAGCAATAGTAATTAAATGAACTCAGTACCATAACTTTGAAAGAAAGTATATTCAGAATATGGGGTCCACAGGAGAGCATACTATATGTGAACAAGAGGCATAAACATCCATCATCCCTAGGCCTCCTATAACATGGATGTACAAATGAAACATCGGAAATCAATCATGTTAAGTAACATAAGAGAGGACTGAAATGATGCATAACTTAAATAAGCATCATCTGTGAAGAGAGGTAGATTTTTTTTTTGAAACTGCAATCATGTGCCCTCAGCTACTCCCTTCTTGACCTCTAACCAATTTAAAGATGGTAGAGGAGACAAAGGAGAGATACCACTGAATGTAATGCTTTTCTAGTTCTGTGTGCTGCCACAGCAGTAGAAAGAAGATTCTGTGTGCAACATTTGGAGATTTTATATGATTGCACATGTATAACCAATATCTGATTGCTTACTGTCTTAGGGAAGGAAGAAGGATAGAATTTGCAGTTCAAAACTTAAAAAAGTGTCAAAATTATTTTAACTTGTTATCAGGGAAAAACAAAATATATTAAATGTGAAAATGATGGCTCTCTATGGCTGGCGTTCTGAACCTGAAGCTCACAGACTCCTTTGTTCTTAAACATTAGATTCCAGGGAACCCATGAACTTAAGACAAGAAAAAAAAAATCTGTGTGGTCACTAAAGATAGCGGGAATTTAGCATCTCTTTCACTTATGCATTTAAAAAAAGACATATTTTCTCTATCTGAGGAGTCCATAGGCTTCATCAGACTACCAAAGGATTCTATGACCCATGGAAAAAATGGTGAAGAACCTCTGCTCTAAGGGATTGCTAGAGAGGGGATAAAATGTTCTATTCCCTTGGCCTAATTAATTGCCTCTATATTCTCTAAACCAAAGAAGAATAGATATCTGCTATATTTTTAGGCCATTCCAGGAGCCATGAAGCACCAGGATGGGTCTGGAAACAATGTCCCAGTATTATATAAATGAAGACATTCCCCTAGAAAAAGGTGGGGTTTTTTTTCATTTTCAAGAGGTAAAGTGAAAGGAAGTAATACGTAGAAACTGACAAAAATGCCTTGAAGTCAAGTCTCCATGTCATAGTAGAAAGAAAACCTGATATGCAAGTACGATAACCGTAAGGAAATTCTGAAACAGATTTCCTCTTTGAACACTCTTTTTGTTTGTTTTTTGCCCTTGTTTTCCTTTTTCCCCTATGTATTTTATCTAATATGTTCATTTTTCACTAATTATATATAATCATTGGTGATTAAAATACTTGATTTGTATAAAAGATATGTTTAACTTTAAACTATATTGAAGTAGCCTTAGACACTGCCATTATGTAATAGAAATTTTAGATTATCATTAATTAAGGTCTGTCATCTCATGCTCTTTGCCCCTTCAGTTCCCCTCCCAAAAACTAACTCCATATGCTACTTGTCATTTGGGGGTAAGGGGAATAAAGTGATGGTAGAAAGGGTATCCTTATTTCTAAAATTAAAAAAAAAGATTCATGTCAATTTATTCCTGTAGATCTTTTCATTCCTCTTTCCATTTGCCATTTCCCCTGCAAGTCATTTTTTCTGTTTTAAGGGTATTGTGTAGAAAAGACAGGTCCCAGAGAGGTACAGAAGGGCACCATTGCAACATGGAGAGAAGGAGAATGCCTGTAATAGGTCTTCTATGTTTCTAGTGAGAAAGATTCATTGTGCATGGTGGGGTAAACAGGGGACATGCTTAGACCTGAAATATAACTGAATATGTGGAATAGTGGGACACTTCATAATGGTGGTTTACTGGACTTTCAAAGAATATTATGATAGGAAATGACATTTGGAGGGACCATTCAGCTAAACAGAAGCCTACATTGGGATTCTTGGCTGAATATGAAAAATGACTTTCCCTGAGTTGTGTCTGTTGGGAAAGTATTTTAGCCACTGCCTTTAATTAGTAACCTCTGCTTTCTCTGTTTCTTTTCTGGTTCTGGAAGGTGTGAAATAAGAACATCTCAACATTTGTTTGCGTAATACAATGAGAAAGAAACTCCTTACAACAGTAGCAGGAGAGGGATTGTATCAGGATTTTATCTTCTTGATCTGGACCATGGATTTCATCACTGTGGGGGGATTTCTCAGTGTGGAAAGTCTCTCTATCATTCAGATTGGCATCTCACCTGTAATTTTTAGTCTTCCAGAGGTGCCTGAAATACCAAGAGATTAAATGTCTTCACAACAGTCAGTTTGTTTTAGAGCTAGGACTTAAATCCAGTTTCCTACTCCAAGACCAACCTTCTGTCTACTGCACTACATCACCTTTCTGTAGAAGAATTCTTGATCTCATTTTACAGCTAAGAAAACTGAGGCCTAGTGTGGTAAAGGAACTTATCCAATTCATTCTATAATTATTTATTGTCCAATATTTTCATTTTTTGGCATTTACATGCCAGGCACTGTGCCAAACACTAGGGATACAAAGAAAGCAGAGACAGTTCCTCCCTGATCTCAAGGAATTCCACATGTAATGGAAGAAGCACTTGAATCCAGGTTTTCTAGTGCCAAATACAGAACTTTTTCTTCCATATCACACTGCCTAGAAATCAAAGCTCCATCCAACAAATAACCAAACTCCTCACAACTGCACTTGTAAGAGAAAATTCTTTTATTTCTAGTGAGGACCAATGAGGGGAGGGAGATTTGATTATTTGAAAATTAATTGTAGGTGATGTTCTTGAGGGAATATTTAAGGGACAAATCTATTTGGGGTGAATCATGTACATTGAGAGAGAAAAGTTCCTGATGATAACCATATGGCTGGTACAGCATTTATAGTGTCTCTGTGCCTTTTCTTCCTTCCTTGGGATCTGATCAAGCCAAGGGCCAAGAAATCTGGATCTAACAATGTCGCTAAATGTGCCTCTGAAATAATTGCTACCCTGTTTTCTGGGGAGGGATTAATTAAACCTAAGTCCAATTATTTGAGAAAAGTAAGATGTGTAATCATTTTATTACTATGACTGCCTATGTTCCCAGTGCTTGTCTGTTTAGAGAAAGTTCATGGGCTATATCCTAAAATATTTCCAGAAACTCTTGTTTTCTTTCAGAGTCTAACAGGAATATTTTCACTATCTGGTAACTGTTTCTTTGTTTACCCTGAGAGGTGCAATTCTGGTTGTAATGATAATTTTATAGTTACAGTATATCCTCCTGGGGAGTATTTTTAAATTACTCACATCTTGGATGTTTTACAAATGTAGATGGGGAAGAAAGGCCACTTATTAAAAGAGCTTACTAATATAACAAATAGTATTGAAGATTCTTAGTTATTCCAAAGAGATATGAGAAAGTACCTTTCTTTTTTGAAAAGGTAGAGGTCTAGAGTAGACCAGGCATGACTAAGCCACTTCAGAGTCAAGATTGGAAATGAAATGAATTACTCATGAAACAGCAGTCAACAAAACAAGCTCTGCTTAGTTATAGCATAGTCAGAGTAGTGGAATGCTATTTAGAAAAGATATAACCTTGAGTCAGATGAGAGCAACTTCCCTCTGCAGGTGTTGATCATATTACACATCAGTCAAACAATGGAACTGGACTTTGCAATGGCTAAAAAATTCCAAGAGACATAGTTTCTAGGTAATTTAATCATTTTATTAATAAGACCAGAAGATTATTAATAAAAGGACAATCATTTGGCCATCTTTCTTAGACAAAAGACCTTTCATGGTGGTGGGCTCATAGTTTACTAGGTATTCCTGAAGTATGACAATCAACAAGGGGAGGTGGGTCATATTAAAATGAGGGTCTTGGGTATGTAACTTGGGTCATGCAAATTTTTGTCAGAGAAGATCAGTTTTCATATCACCTGTCTTGACAGAGGAGAGATCAACATTTTCTTGGATATGTTTGAGCAAAAGCAGCGAGCAGGAATATACTCAGTCCAAATTTAGAATTTGTTTTTCTTTACTGTCTGATTAGATCTTGGCCTGGGTAAATCTTTAAGAGAGATTTCCCATACTAGGTAGGTTTCTGAATGGGGAAGTAGAAATGGGGACAAACCTTGGTCCTGATTCAATAATTAGCTATTAAACACAAAAGGGAAATATCAAATTTACAGTGAGCTTTTGTACCTCCTTTTCCATTTGACCAATTCTGCTTTTCAAGGAGTTTTTTAATTCAATGGAATTTTGTGTCTCTTTTTTGTTTTGGACAATTCTTCTTTTCATCACATTCTCTTCATCATTGGCTTTTTCTACCTCACTTACCATTTTGCCTAGTTTGTTTTTTTAAGGTGTTATTTTCTTCAGCATTTTTGGTGCCTCCTTTATCAGGTTGTTGACTCTTTTTTAATGATTTTATTGAATCACTCTCATTTCTCTTCCCAAATTTTCCTCTACCTCTCTTACTTGATTTTCAAAAAGGTTTGAGCTCTTCTATGACCTGACACCAATTTATATTTTTCTTGGAAGTTCTGGATGTAGGAGCTTTGACTTTGTTATTTTCTTCTGAGTATATGTTTTGATCTTTGTTACCATAGTAATTTTCTATGGTCAGAATTTTTTTCAATTGTTTTCTCATTTTCCTGGCCTATTTCTTGACTTTTAGCTCTTTGTAAAGTAGGGCTCTGCTTTCAGGGTGGAGGACACATTGACCCAAGCTTTAGGGGTTCTGTGCAGCTGTTTTCTAAAATACTTTTAGGGACCTGAAGGTTTTCAGTTCTTCTTAGGTGATGTGATCTAGGGAGAGGTGTGTTTACTACTCTCCTGGCTTGTGCTCTGGTCTGTCAGTGACCACAGGCACTCTGCTGCCCTGGTACTGTGATGAGGATCTCCACTCCACTGAGGTCAGAAGCTCTGATGTGCTAGTGGTCTTCCTCACCCTAGAACTGTCACTCAAAACCAAGACCCAGATCTGACTATGGGCAAAGCAATAGAGTTCTGCCTCAGTGCTAGCACAGAGGGCCTGTAATCTCTTTTTGATCAGTTGTTGGACCCCATAACAATTATGGCCTGAAAGCTTTGGAAGAAGCTTCTACAGCTACCGAGTCAGTGGCTCCCAAGGTCTACTCCTGGATTACTGGGGCCCAGTCTATGCTGGTACAGCCTGCTCCGTACTATGCTTCACTCTTACCCAGGTGAGACAGACTTTTCCAGTTTACTTTCTAAGTTTTCTTTGGCTGGAAAATTATTTCAACCTATCCTTTTGTGGGTTCTGCTGCTCCATAAAGTGTTTTATGGCACTATTCATAGGTGTTTGGAGGAGAAGCCACATTTCTACCAGAACCTTTAGTCCCTCAGGCCAATTAAGTTTCTAAGACAGTTTTAATATCTTTTAAGAACAAGATCTATTCTAGTCTACATGGCTGAGAATCTTGGTGAATATTCCTTCGAGCACAGGACTTTGCCTGTGGGAAGCTGCACATGTCAGACTTGGTTAATGGATAGTTAGTTCTGGTGAGTGGGCGGGGGTGCCTATTGAAAAATGAAGTTAATGTCAAAGCAAAAGACATCAATAAAAACACGAAAAAATGTTTAAAAAACAAAGTGCTTAGTTACTTTATGTCTGAAGCAACGGATTCAGGACAAAGCTTTACTTATTCTTAGAAATCCTTTGAACCCTTACCTGACATGTCAATAACACATATTAATAATGGAAAGTTTCACTCAGTTACCACTTTATGATCTTTGAAGATTGATATACTTTTTTAACATTAAGATCCATGTTTTATGGTCATAATGCATAGGTTTCTTGGAAATGCAATATAGCCTGATATTTATACCTCTCTCTAGATCCCTTTCACTCTTATTTTGCACTTTCCTTCATGTACTAGCTCTGCCCTTAATCCTTTCTACTTCTTTATGAACTTGTTATGCCTCTCCCTATTGTATTCTAAACTCCTAGAAGTTAGGGGTGTATCATTTATTCTTCTTTCTTTCTACAGTACCTAGCAGAAAGTACTAGACCTAACAGATAAATAGTCCACAATGAACACTTACTTGTAAGAGAAATGTTTATTAATAACAAATATTTTGATGAGATTTAGAGAAGTTACCCTACATCTAAATTCCTCATTTTAAAAAGTTCAGTTTTTCAAAGGACATTACTGATAAGGAGATTGAATTAACTCTCCGGATCTTGTCCAAACTCTACCCAACCTTGCAAGGAATTTAATCTAGGGAGGAGAAGCCTACTGTGTTCTACTCAAGCTTGAGTGGAGATAGGTCCTTTGGTCTAGATAACCCAAAGTGGTCTGAGTAGAGATAATTTCTCTGCCCAAGGTGGACATTTTGATTCATGACCTCAGCTCTTCATTGAAAAGGGTATATAAACTGATACCCTGCTGTCATGATTGGTTTTGGTCTAAGAGAAACTGCCAAATGACCTAACCGGCTGACCTTACTAATAAAATGATTAAATTACCCAGAAATTATGTCTCTTGAACCTTTTTAAATGTCAAACTTATGTGACCCTGAGCAAGTAATTTACCTTCCCTGGCTTCAGTTTCTCATCTGCAAAATGAGAGTGTTGGACTAAATGACTTCTGAAGTTGCCCCCAAATCTAGATGTTTAATTATGATTAATTAACCATTAGAATTATTTAAAATTAATAAGTGCTCATTGTTGAATTGAACTGAATTGTTGAACTGCTGAGTAACCAGATAACTGATGAAACACTGCTCACATTCAGTGTGAGGTTGCATTATTGCTCTGGATTCAACATTTGTTAAATGTATACTATACATACAAATGCAATGTACTTGATGCTGGGAATACAAAGACAAAATCAAAAGTCTTTCCCTTCAGAGAGCTTACATTCTACTGTGAAAGTACACAAAATTTAGTCAATATAGAGAAGTACAAAGTAATTTCAAAAGACAGAGCAAGTTAATAATTGCAGGTAGGGAAGGGGATGAAAAAAGACCTGTACAGATGGTCTTCAAATAGGAGATGCTTTTTGTAGGAAGACTGGAAAGAAAATGTCTTGAGGTTGAGGATGGATTGCAGAATAGTGCTACTTCTCTTAGCTTTGTAAGTATTTTTTAATAGTTGATTGTAGGTCTTTATATCTATACATAGCAATGAGCTTGTGTTTCTAGGTGAATAATATACCAGTAGGAATGAAAGTACTTTCCCTAAATAACATGTTAGGTTCACTTTTATTTTCTGACTTTAAATATCACAAACTACCACTCCTTGCATTAAATTTAGGACTGTCACACATAAAAGTATGGTACTTAAGCTGTGTGACTCTGGGTAAGTCACTTAACCTTTATTTGTCTCAGTTCCTCATCTATAAAATAAAGACATACTGGAGAATGTAATGGCAAACCATTCCACTATCTTTGCTAAGAAAATCCCATGGCCAAAGTGCATAGGATCAAGCATGGTTAAACACAAGTGAACAACTGAAAAACCACAACACAGGAGTAGAAAAGAGGCAATTAGATGTTTCAGGGGATAGAATACTGGGTCTAGAGTCAGCAAGACGAGTTCAAATCTGGATGTGAACACTTACTAGCTGCGTGACCATGGGCAAGTCACTTATTCTGTTTTCCTTAATCCACTGGAGAAGAGAATACAAACTATTCCAGCATCTTTACTGAGAAATCACCATGCACAGCATAGTTCTTTGGATCATGAAGAATCAGACATGACTGAATGACTGAACACAAGAGTAGGGAACCCATATGCCCTGGGAAATTCAAGTCTGTACTACAGAATTTGGTGTTCTCTTTAAGGAATGGTAGGGAGGATTCTTCTTCTGGGTTTCTCCACTCTCTCACTGGACAAAGCTACTTCTCTGCTATTCTTGGGCCATGGAACTATTATATTCTTTCAGTGGCAAGCAGTTTTCTTAAGCCTAGAATCTACAAGACTATGCAGGTCTGCTTTCTGGGCTAAGAAAAATGCTTCCCTATTTATCTAAAGAAACAAGTAGAGGATGGCACAGTGAAGTGGGGTTTCTCACCTCTCAAATAGGTAGTGCCAAGCAGTCAAGTATGGTAGTCTGCTTGTCAGACCACAGAGGATTCAGTGGTTTTCTCTAATCAGCTTCCTGCATCCGAGCTCTCCAATAAAATTGGCTTCCAGAGCAAGTAGAGGGATTGATTGTCTCTCACTTAAATCTCAAGCAGTAGATAATATTAAAGAACAAGGCAGGTAAGTCAGCCAGATTTTAATACAGCAGTGGATTCCACTTTCTTCAATCAGCTCCCAGCACCAGAATTTTCCTTCAAACAAAATCAGTCTTCCCTGACTCTCACAACAAGAAGGTTCAGACTATATCTTCCTTTCTCAGTTCAACTTCTCTTCCTCCCGTGCACCCCACCCCCACCCCGCCATGCCCCATCTTGGCCTTTGCTCCCTTTATTCTGGCTTCTGTGCTTGTCTTTTCATCTGCCTTCTATTAACTCTTCTGCATTAAAGCATTTCCTCCTAGTGGAAGGTGATTCACCCCTATCTTATGATGAAAAACCAAGATCCATTTATTTATCAGACATAACACAATTATTTGATCTCAAAAACAGTTCTTTGAAGAAGTGTTTCCAAGGAATAACCTCCAAAGTGCTGAAAATAGCCATTTTAATGGCTATTTCCATATTGCTCTAATTACATAGTATATAATATTATAATATATGATATATAATAATAGTATATATGCTAATATATATTCATATCACTATATTCATATTCAAATTAGTTCCTGGGAAACAATGCATTGCAGCCATATTTACAGTCATAAATCAATACTTTGTGTACCTTTGTACTATTTTCAAGCAGGTTCTTTCTTTACTTTTATCTGGCAGAGTATCTTATCAAACGCTCTGAATTATTTCTTCAAATTACTTTTGTCTGTTTCACACAAAAGATGATCTTTTTCATTTGCCCTTTAAACAAATCAAATGTCCACCTTAAATTTAGGCATGTAAGACAACCTCTAGCCCAGTCTCCAAATTTTATAGGTAAGGAAACAGAAGGGCAGGATGAATAAGTGAGTGGCTTAAGGTTGCACGGATAATGATGACCAGAGATGGACTTAAACCCCAGCTGTTTTACTCTTGTCTTCTGGAGAAAGCATTTCCCGCCCCCTACTCTATCCCATGAAATTTCCTCTTCTAAAAAATTTCAAAATCCTAAGTCATGTAGGTAAATTTCAGGTCTTTAAAACGTGGCCTGTTTCTACATTTCCAGGATAATGATACATCCCTTTATCAATCTATGATTCAACTCTAATGGCCTATATATTTGCTCTTATGCACACATGAGACTTCATTACCCATCTCCATGCCTTTGCACCAGCTGTATCCAAATCTCTATTACTCATCCTTCTTATTTCAACTTGTTGGCATTTCTGATTTTCTTCAAGATTCAGTTCAGTTTCAACCTTCTCCATTGCCCTTTCTTGATTCCTTATCTTTTCCTCCATGTTAGTGCTCTCCCTCCCAAAATTTTCTTGTAGACACTATTTATATGTTATAAATATATATATGTGTGTGTGTATATATATATATATATGCATATATATATAATATGTTATTTTCTTCATTAGAATTTAATCTCCTTAAAGGCAAGCACTGTCTCACTTCTGTTATTTTGTTCCCAGTGCTTAGGACAGGGTTGTAAACATAGTAGGTGCTTAATAAATGCTCATTGATTAATTCTCATTTATAGATTCTGCTCATTGTCACCTGAAAACATGACCACCATTTTCCTTTAAGCTTAAATGTTGAAACATTACTTCATATCATGATTTTTAATGTAGTATAGTGGAAAGAATGCTTGATTTGGTGTCAAGTACTGATTTAAAATCCTGGTTCTGATATTTATTGTACTACCAACGTAAACTTAATAAGCAAGATGCTTTACCTTCCCATGCCTCAGCTTATCATCTGCAAGATGAGATGAATTAAATGTGATGACTTCTGAAGTTTCTTCTAGCTCTAAATCTATGATCATATGAGCACTCTTCTCTCAAAATGTGTATGCATGCATGTATGTGTGTCTTTAATGGTTATTGATGAACCCATTCTAGTTTTCCAGCAATTATCCAAATATTTATCGGTTAAAGATGTACTTTCATTTGCTTAATTAGGTCCTAGTAACCCTAAATTTAGCATAGAACAGTAACAACAGAAGACACCCTCTTATGCCAGAAGTTTAGTAATGAGCACCACTACACCTACTGGAAGCAATTATAAAGCCATTAACTCTGTTTACAAAATACACACAGTCAAATGATCCAAAGTCAAGCTGAGTGAAGGTTGGCCCATCTGTTCCTTGACTCAGTAAGTCCCACCTCCAAGAGTTTTTGCCAGTGACGTAATGCTCCCAAAGAGAGAATAACTGTGAACTGGTATGTTAGAATGACCATCAATGATGGTCAGCCCTTTCATTAGCTATATAGCATTGAAGCTATATGCTCATTGGCAAGGTGCCTCCTGGACTCTTTTGTCTAATTCTTTTGTAGTTTGCATATAATCGCCTATTACATTGGCATGAAAATGATGCAGACCCATGCTGTTTATGTGGACATTGGAGTTTTACCCAAAATCTTTTTAGTTGAATTATTTTCCCTCCTCTGAAGGAATTTTGGTTTTGCTCATATATCTTTCAAGTTCTTAGAACTTAAAACAGGAAATATTAAAGGGGCACTGGGGGAGACGATCACTTATTAATATACTATTGATGGAGCTGTGAATTGGTCCAATCATTCTGGAAAACAGTTTGGAATAATGATAGAGTAGTGACTGAGCTATTTTAGCTTCTAGTCTAGTCTCTATTATTCTAATACTGGACATATGCCTTAAGAAGGAAACAAAAATCCAACAAATACCAAAATGAATATATTTAACTGCATTTCTATAAGTAGAAAAATATAATGGCAGTGTGATATAGAGATTCAAGAAGTACCCTTTGAGTCAAAAAGACCTGGGTCCAAATTCTGCCTCTGACAGATACTGCCTGTGTGATCCTGAACAAGTCTTTAAATCTTCCTAAATCTAGGAAAAGTCTGTAAGGCTATAAGGTATAGAGCAGATGATCATCTATGTTTGTAGCTTTAGGATTTTCATGAGAAGTTAGCTCTACCAATGAAACCATGGGACTGTTTAAAAGAAAAAAAATGAAGGAAACATGAAACAAAACGTAAAGAGCCTAGAACTAGTACAAGATACAGGTTTATAAAAGTGCTTGACACCAAATCAAGCATTCTTTCCACCATACTACATTAAAAGTCAAGACATGAAATAATGTTGATACAAAGAGAAATTAGAAGAACAATATGAATATAAACTATGGCTGCAGCAATGTTAAGGAAAAGGTTACTAAAAGGAAACTAAACTCTAAGAAACTGGGAAAAAATAATGGATGAGGAGGTCAGATAATGACTTCTCGATCAGATTTCTTGGCAGAGAGGGAGGTGACAATTAGGGCAGAGTATTTTATACATTGCCAGATGAGGAGATGGTATTGGATGTTTTTCTTTATTATTTGCTTTTATTTTTTACATGCAAAATTTTGAATCTGTGTGGAAGAATAGGAAAAGGTGGTTGATTCCAAAATTGAGAAAAATATAAAAACAAAAGGCATATATCCAACCTACTGTAGAGAAAAATAATCTTAAGAAACATAAGGTTCATTTTCATGGAATGTTGTTGGGTTTTTTTTGTACTCAAAGAGGACCAATAATGTAAAGAGGTTGGCCTGGAGTACAGTGTATTTGACTATGGCTGGTCAGTCCATTATAAGCTTGAAAGACTCAACCATGGGCTGGTCACAAATGCTCCATTTGGACATTTAGAATGGAAATGTCTCTAGATTTGCATATCTCATGTTTCACTTGTACTACTGTGATTCTACTTTACTCATAGAGCACAGTGCCTTCTTTGATGTCATCATGTTATGCTGAGCAGTCCTATGCCAGTGTCTTTCATGTCACAAACTTGATACTAAAGTTCTTCAGAGAGACCTTGAGTGTCCTTGAATTGCTCATTCTGACCTCCATATGAATATTTGCCTTGTGTGAGTTCTCTATAAAACAGTCTTTTAGGTAAATGTGCATTTGAAATTTGGGCTATGTGGTCAGCCCATTGGAGTTGCACTCTCTGTAGTGAGTTTGAATGCTTGGTAGTTCTGCTCAAGAAAGTACCTCACTGTCCAGTATCTTATCTTGCCCAAGTAATCTCCAGAATGTTATTAAGACAATTCAAATTAAGACAATTTCAAGTTTAAGACAGTTCAATTTTCTGGGATGTTGCTGGTAAATTCTCCATGTTTCACAGGCATAAAACAGAGTGAAGTCAGTACAATGACTTTGTAGGTCATCAAGTTTAGTAGGCAATCTAATATGTCTTCTGTCTCATACTTTCTTTTGGAGCCTCCCAAACACTGAGCTAGCTCTGGCAATGTATTTCTCAACCTCATCATCTATGTGTATATGCCTGGAAAGTATGCTGCTAAAGTGAGTGAATTTATCTACAGTATTAAAAATTTCTCCATTTAGTGTAACCAATGATTCTACATATGGACAGTAGGGTGCTGGCTGGTGGAGAACGTCTTTTTTTTTTTTTTTTTGGTGTTGTCAGGTCAAAATTAGCCCAGGCAGCAGAGAATTGATCAATACTCTATTAATCTCAGCCTAAAAGGCTGCATTGAGGGCACAATCATCCGCAAAGAAAAAGTTGCTTTAGTCTTTTCTTGCAGCCTTTTCAAGGTAGTATCCTATCAGTGTCATCGTGATGCCATTTTAGTTCTCATTGAAGGCATCTGTTGATATCTTGGAAAACATCATGCTAAAAAGCATGGGAGCAAGTACACATCCCTGCTTCACTCCATCAGTGACTGGCAAATTGTGAGAGCATCACCCATTATCCAGAGCCCATGCAAGCATGCCATTATGAAGATGGCATACAATACTGATGAATTTCACTGTGATCTTCCACAAGCCTTCATGAGTGACACTATCAAAGACCTTGGTCAATTTGAAGAACGTTGTGTACAGCCTTCGGTTCTGTTCCTGGTATTTCTGCTGCGGCTACTGGGCAGCAAATATCATATCTACCATTCCTCAGCCCTCTTTGACTCCATACTGGCTCTCTGGTAGATGACCATCTTCTAGGTGAAGGATCAGCCTATTAAGGAAGATTCCGGCAAGAAACTTGCTGGCAATGACTGAGAGACCACTCTGTGATTGTCCCAGTCCAACCTATTCCTTTTCCATTTATACAGATGGACAGAGGAGGCATCTTTGAATTCTTGGGGGTTAACTTCATCATGTTATATAACCCAGAAGATTTCCATTAGCTTTTATAAATGCTCATAAATGTCTTATAAATTCCTTATAAATGTCTGCTGGAATAAAATCAGTACAAGACATTTTGCTACATGAAAGAAGCCTAATGGCATTCAAAATCTCTTCTTCAGCTGGAATTTCTGCTAGAAAGGGATTGACTACAACCTACAGTATATGATCAATGGTTTTAGTATTGGTTGATGACAGTCTGTTGAGAACACTGTGGAAGTGTTCAGACCATCTCTGCAGGATCATGTCCTTATCCCTGAACAGTGTGACTCCATCAGCACTGAGTAGCTGATATATACCATAAATCTTTGGCCCATAAACAGTCATCAGTGAATGTAGAACTTCTTTGGGTTGCTGCTAGGAGAGGAAAACTGAATCTCATCTGCCTTCTTATTGAGTCAGGAATCCTGTTTCTCTGTAAATTTCATTTGCACTTTACTTTTGAATGGAATTGAACATTGCCTTTTAAGACAATGATGAACTGTGCTGCTGGTAAACTGAATTTTTGATGTTCATTTAGCAGCTTCTGAATTTCCCCATCATTATCATTAAATTAATCTTCATGTTTCTGAGTGTTCTTGCTCTGAAGAATAAAAGCAGAGTTGTACATCAAGTCTCTGCAAGTTGTCCACTCCTTTTCTGTCCCACTGTTGCTGTGTGCTGACTGAGTTTCCCCTTCAGGTCAGCAAAAAACTGTTCACACACAGAAGTGCTATAATCTGTTTATGTTGTGTCTCCTAACAATTGTCTTGCCTTGAGATTGTTGCTTTTGCTGAATGTGAATGTTTAGTTTGGAGAAGATGAGTCTATGATTGGTACTGCATTCTGTGCCACACATTGCCTTCAACACTCACATCCTGCCTGTCTCTTCTTATAAGGACATAGTCTAATAAGTGTTAGTGCTTGCTGGGAGAGTGAGTCCATGACATTTTGTTGCATTCAACTAAATAGAAGACAGACTTGGTGATGAGAAGGTCATGAGAGGTACAAGTCTTCAGTAATAAATAAGAGGTTGTTGCTGCTGCTGTTTCCAACTTTCTTCTTCCCAACTCTACTGTATCTGACAGTCTGTGTCTACTCTAGCAATAAAGTCACCTGAAATTGCGAGCATGTCCTCTTTCAGCACATTGATGATCAAGGTCTCCAGATCTTCATAAAATCTTTCTTTGACTTCATTAGAGTCAGTCATGGTGAGAGCAGACATGTTACTGATGGTGATATGACACTTTTCTGCAAGTCGGCATTGAGTAGTTCACTGCTGTCATTCACTGCTTCTGAGAGAAATCCAAGATTGTTGACTAGATTAAAACTGATTGCAAAACCTGTGCCAACTTCATGGCAATCTTCATTACAGCAACCATCCTAAAAAAACATATCTTGCTCCCTTTTTTTTTTTTTTTTAGTAAGCTGACTTTCGTTTGCCAGTCTTGTTTCCCTCAGAGTTACTATTTGGATGCAGTATCTGCTAAGTTCTCTCTCCACAGGAGCTGTTCATCTTTCAGGTCCACTGGATTTCATGTTGTCCATGAGTGTATTCATAGTCCATGGACCAACGTTGAGTGCAATCATCTTCACAAAAATTTTTATACATTTTTTTTTGTTTTTCAACCACTGGATGGAATCTCTGTCTGCCACAGTAAGCAGGCCAGGATTAAGTTAGGTGAAGCAGACAATTTTTAAAACAGCTTTTCCAGCCTCTTCCTCATTCCAATAAGTAAGCACTGTGGTTTTTTTTAAAAAGCTGCTCAGATATCTAGGGGGCTGCTGAATCCCCCTGCTCTTTCAATCTAGTGAGAAGAAGACTCTATAACATGGGCTGCCTGTATGTAGTTTCCAATGTATTTATACCTGCTATGTTGTCAAATATCACCACAGGACTTCAAGGTAGTTAAAATAGTAAAATAGTAACATAGTAAAATTGTGGATGATGGGTGATGTCTTGAGTTGTGTGTTAGCTTTACTCTTGCTTTCAGAATCATTGAAATCCAGTGACATTATAAATGTCACTGGGATGCAGTGGATGACCTCATCTTTGATGTCTGACCAAGCTCTAAGAACTCCAAGGTGTCTGCTTCCACCACCGTTACAGCCAGTCAGAACAAATTACTCTCATCTAATTCCACTGGGGGGAGTCCTTACATGTTAGGGATAGACACCCCCCTAAGTCACTGACAGGTTTGAGCTTTTTAGTTACTGCTCATCTGTGCAGATGGTTTACCAATATATGGTCACTGTGTATGCTATGACTTCTTGGAGTCACAGATGAGAGTTTGGTGGCAGGTTGACACTAAAGGTGGGTGAACAGCCCTCACACTAGAAGTTGTTGAACTTTCTGAACATCTCATATGCTCTTCTCATGGAACAGTTTCAGTAACTACATGTACCACATTTAGTTTACTACAAGTGAACCCAGCCTTGCCCTAATGGGCTTTAGGGACGCTGAGAAGGTTCTTTGAGCCCAAAGAACTCTCCTTACTAGTTCAGTGGAGCTCAGAAATCCACAATTTTAGAGATATCTTCCTTTCCTTAAAATGTAATCACCTCCGAAGAATACTAGGAATTTAAGTCATAATGCAAATGTCATTGATCAAGGGAACTCCTATTGAGATAGCCCTCTCAATCAATGCAGATCAAGACTTGTCCTGTAGCTTAAAGTCTTAAAGAAATTTTTAAAAGCACAACCCGGCCACCCACTTCTGGCCTTTGTTTCCTCTGAAGGGCCTTCTAAGGAAGCCTTGCTTTAGCCCTCAATTCAGGCAACCTCTCTGTAGTCTCAGTCTTCATGTCAAGGCCTTCTCTTGGCATCAAAATGTCACTGTTCTTAGAAGAGACATACTTCCATTTTCTAGCTCCTGTCTCCTTTCCTGAGTTTTCCATGGCGCATTTTGATGCTAATGAAAAGGGAGTAAACATGGAATATGACCTCTTTGGAGATAGAGAAAGGAAGGGGAGGCAGGAAGTAATATGTGGAGAGTGAAGCAGAGGGTACTCAAGAAAACCTTCCTCCACTCCTCAGTTTTGCGAAGGGATGAGCCTGCCATTCTTTATAATAAACCGATTATGCCTTAAGAATTTATTCTTGGACTGATAGGCCTTTGATCTTATTGGGATATACTCCTAGGAACTAAGGCCCACATAGCCTCTCTGGGGAGTGGCTGCTAATACTACCACCATGTAAACCTTTAGGATCGTAGACATCTTTCACATAGATTGAGATTGATCATAGATTGTTCCTTTGCATTTTTGCTGCCAACTCTGGATGGAGGAAAGGGGAAAGATGAGTCCTACCCATTTCCTCATCCCTTCTTCATTTACAATATTTATTAAATACTATTTTATAGGTACTCAAATCTAATTGAAGTTTCACTCATTTCTTTCAACCTCTCAAATGTCTTAGGTCAATACATCTCTCTTGTTTATTTGTCTTAAACATTTCTTTTGCTACTGTTTCTTCTGGTGTTTTATTTCCCTTTCTCCAAAGTTATTTATTATTGCTATTTTCCGACTATACTGATTTTAGCTCTTTGCCCTTCTCAAGAGACTTGATAATAGTGACATCATTTCTTTTGTTGGACAGTGAATGGTCTTTGTGGAATCTTTTTGTTTTCCTTTTAAAAATGTTGATGACAGGTACTCTTTAATTCAGCAGCTAAGGGGTTTAATGGATAGAATACAGGACCTGAAGTCAGGAACACTCATCTTTCTGAATTCACTTGTGGCCTCAGACACTATCTGTGTGACCCTGGGCAGGTCAATTAACCCTATTTGCCTCAGTTTCTTCATCTGTAAAATAAGAAGAGAAGAAATGGCAAACCACTTCAGTATATTTGCCAAAAAAACCCCAAATGGGGTCAGACACAGTTGACAAATGAATGAACAAAAATCATACCACTCTGTCATTCAAATTCCCTCGGTTTCCAAATTTTAGATACCTGGGACAGCAGAGTATGGCAGAGGTTCATTTATTTATTTATTTATTCATTTTGAAAATGCTTTTTTACTTTTAGGTGGAACATTAAAAGGTTAAGATGTTCTTAGATAAATTAGCAACATCCACTGATGATGACAATTCTGCCGCTAAAATCCTGTGTGACTTTGGACAAGTCATTTCCTTTCTCTCTTATCCATGACATGGAGAATGAATTAGATAATCTCTAAAGTCTCTTTCATCTCTAACATTTCATTTGCATGTGTTCTATTTTGTTCAGTTCTTTCTAGAGGATTTATTCAAATACTTTCACTAAAGTCTTCTACTAGACTTTGTAAGGCATTGCTGTACATTTTTTTAATTAAACATATGACTTACTTTTTCTGTACAAAGAACACAGAACATTGTTGTGAAGCTTGCCAAATGTTTCACTAAAGAGACTAAAACCTCTATTTTTACAAAATTTATGTTGATATCTTATTTTTATATCACTCTCATTTCTGAAAATGTTCCTTTTCCCTCTATTATTCAGAGAGCCATCCCTAGTACTAAACATAAAAAAGAAAATTTATAAAAAGAAACAATAACTTTTCAGCCAAACTAACCAACCTAGCAACTAAGTTTGGCAGTATTGCATAATGTTTTATATCAATAGCCCCCATGTCATCAATGGAGAATGGGAGATACATTTTCTTATTTTTTGTTCAAGGCCTATCTTTGTCTTTATAATTGTTTAGTGTTAAAGGGTTTTTTTTTTCCTACTTCCATTTAAACTGTTGTAGTCATTTTGCATATTTTTCCTCTATTTATTTCATTCTATATCAGTTCATGTAAGTCTTCCTTTGTTTCTCTGAACTGCTATATCTATGATTTCTTATGGCACATTAATATTCCAGGTATCACAATATGCTTAGCCATTCCTTATTTGATGGGAACATGCTTTGTTTCCAGTTCTTTACTTCTTCACAAAAGGAAGTGCTGCTATAAATATTTTGTTGTAGAATCTTTCTAATCTCCTGAGGTTTATGCCTGTCAGCAGGATCACAAGGATGTGCATTTAGGTCACTTTCTTTTCATAATTACAAATCATTTCCAAGAATGATTGGGTCAATTTAAAGCTCCTCCAACAGTGTGCCTATCTGTCCATAGCCTTTCCACCACTCAGTATTTATATTTTTTATTTTATATTTGCTAGGTGTAAGGGGAAACCACAAAGATCTTTTGATGTGCATTTTACTTACTTCTATTTTAGAACAATCCTTTATATAGTCGTGAAGAATTTAATATTCTTTTAAGAATTATTTTTCATATCATTTAACTGCATTCATTGGAAAATGTAGTTTGTCTTTCTATATTTGTGTTGATTCCATATACACACATGGAACCAACACAAATATAAACATCTATTTTTAAATATTGCATAAACTTATCATATACACATATGATCTTAGACAGTTAAGGGGAAATGTTTGATGAAAAGTTTTTTCTCCCAAAATGTTAGCTTGCCTTCTTCTTCCAGTTGCATTGTTTTTCTTTCTTAATTTTACACAGTTGAAATAATCTGTTTCATCTTTTGTGATCCTCTCCATCTCTTGTTTGGTTTAAGAACTCTCTTGATAAAGATATAAAAATTACCTGATTTCACTCTTTTCTAATTTTTATGATTTGAGTTCTAATATTTAGGTCACTTTTTTCATTTTTCATTCATTGTTGTATTTGATATAATATATTCTAAAATGAATTTCTGCCAATCTGCTTTTCAGATTTCCAGCAGTTGTCAAAGACAGAGTTCTTTCTCTTAAATAATTTGATTTGGAATAAATCTGAGAATGTAAATCATTTGGAAAGTTTGTACTTCAGTCCGTTAACTTCAGGTTCTATACATAGAACTAGAGTGCTTTTCTGCAGAGTGACAAAATTAAAGACTGCATCCAGCAGTTTTACTCCTTCAGCAAAATAGAAAAAGAAGCTAGCTTCTCATTGTAACAATATTTAATTAAAATAGCAACATATAAAATTATTTCCTTCCACGCTGCTGTTAGATCCCAAGAGAGCTTGCTCTTCTGACTTTGAGTTATTCTAACATCTCCATATGGGGTAATAATCCAACTTATCTCTGCCTCTATGGAATGCTGTATCTGATATTTCTTCTCCTCCATTTTCCTCTAACTGAAGGTGTTATACAGAGTCTGAGGATGTATTTCATGCTGCTCCATGAGCAAAAATTCTAGTTATGATTCTGCATACTCCTCTTTACTAAGCTGCTAGCTTCCTTGGCTCCAGGTGAAAGTTGATGAGTCTTGACTAAGTTTGAATCTAATAAGCAAAGCAAATGACACATCTTGACTGGAAGCTTCAATAATTTATGCTCATATTACCTAAGGTTAAGTTCTACTCAGTGGTTTGTTCCATTTATAGTTATCTTTTCTGCAACTTAATTTCAAATGATTTATTTTGTGAGGTCACTAAACCTAAACATGCAACATCTAATTTATATCATTGTGAAAATAAAGTCAAGCACTTTGTGCTCTTGAATGAAAAAAATAATGTTCAGACACTGCTTCTTCTTGGAAATATTACTTCTCACGTTCAAGTATAAACTCAGTGATTTCCTGCCAGAATAGGAGGGATATTTGGTTGAGCAAGCAGTTGGTAAAAAGTCCTTGTCCTTGTACTAATAAACTCTGAGGATGAGTTTTTACCTCCTCTAGGAATAGTTTTTCCTGTTCATAGGTTGCAAGTAATTCAGGATATAATTTCCACTGGTGCCATGGTCTAGCTGTCTCTTTAGCATGAAGTAGGAAAAATGAAAGTGTTGATAGGACTCATTCATCAGAATAACTGGTCTCAAGTGTTCAAGGGGGAGGGAGGAGAGACCAAGAAGTCATCTTGTTGTCAATTATACTGTGTTTTATCTGACTGTATCATGCATTAGGAAGTACTATAATGGGTTTTACATTCTCTGTCCTCCCAGACATACATACAACAGCAGAACTCATAGTGTCCTTGTCTTTCTAAGTCTCCCTTCCCCTACCCCAGGTGCCATGAAATAGTTATAAGTATTTATTGCTTTATTTTGTTTCATTAATAACAGTTGTTATTATCTATTGATAGTATCCTAGATTTAGAAATGGAAGGGGTTTTAGATTCCATCTACTCCTACCATCTGATTTTATATGTTAAGAAATTGAGGCCTAGAGATAAAGTCACATATGTAACTAGTAGCAAAACGGAGATTTAAACCCAAGTCCTTTTATTTAAAATCCAATTTCGATTTACTGTAACATTTTCCCTCTAGCATAGGTTCATAGAATTAAAGCTGGATTTCATCTCAATAAACACATAGTCCAATCACTTCATTTTATTTTAAAATAATTTTTTGGTATATTTTGTTTCTATGTCACAGAAATTTCTCAAATATTCCATTCTCCTGCCTTCCTAGAGTTATCCCTTGTAATAAAATATTTTTTAGAAGAGAAAAGCAGAAAGAAATAAGAAAAAAATAATCAAAACTAAGCAATGCATAAAGCCCCTCAACTTATATGCAGTGTTTCTTACCTGTCTACTTCCCATATCTGCAAAGGATTGGCATAGAGGTTTCTTCTTATATAGCTCTTTTGGGATCATACTTCATCTTGTAATTTTATGATATTTATTGTTTACCATTTTGTGGTAGTTGATCTTTATATTTTCATTTGTAGTTGTGTATTTTGTTTTCTTGGTACTTAATTTCTTGTATCTATTCAGGTGAATCTTTCTAGGTATCTAGGTATCTCTATATCCATCACATTAATAATTTCTTATAGCATCATTACATTATATACATTTGCCTCAGTTTGTTAAGTCATTCCCCAGTGACAGGCATCTGCTTTTTCTTAAAAAAATTCTTCACTACCATAAAAAGTGCTTGTTTTGGTTTATATGAAGATTTATATGAAGGCCCTCTTTGGGGCATCTGCCTGTTAGTGGCAGATTCTGGATTAAAGAGCATGAACATTTTAGCCCCTTAATTTGCATAGTTCCTAAGTGTTTTCTAAAATTTTTGTATGAGTTCCAAACTCATCACTTTATTTTTGTCAATTTGCTGCTAACGCTTTAATGATGACGATGGTGAAGAAGAAGAAGGAGGAGGAGGAGGAGGAACAGAAAGGAGAAGGAAAAGAAAAAGAAGGAGAAGGAGAGTTAGAAGAAGAAAAAGAAGAATTAGAAGAAAAAGAAGAAGAATTAGAAGAAGGAGAAGAAGAAATGGAGTCCTAAAGAGACATGATTTGATATGCTCAGGGTCATGTAGTAGTTACCAGAGTTAGGATTAAAAATCAGGACTTGCGATTCCAAACCAAGTACATTTTACACTACATTATGCCATATGTGATATTTAGCAAAGCTGTGCCAAAGTAAACAAACAAAAAAAAAGTTCTGTGAATGTGTGTGGGAGAATGTGCGACTTTGGAGACAGATTATGAACAGCTAAATTACCATTTCCCTGCTTCTCATCACCACGGAATGAGACATTTCAGAGGAAATCATGACAAAATATTCTTGTAAACATCTATGGGAGATGGAATTCCAAAGATAGAACCACAGAGGTGAATATGCTTGTAATAGCAGATAAGGTGGGAGCATGAGATTTTCAGATGATGTCATTAGAAGCCTTGAGATACCTCTATAATCTTGAGGCTAGTTTAAGCCAGGATATAGAAGGATCTGGTTCTGAATCCTCTCTAATCAGAGGTTCCCTTTAGGATGCTAACGCATTGCCTCATCACATTTGGGTTGCACATTGTCTAGGGCACATTTGTGATACATCTAAGTTAAGCTCTACCTAGAATCTAAAATCATTTCTAGAGTCAAGTCCCCAAGTTGATAATAGATCAACATGGATTTCTAAAGGTTTTCGGAACTAGGAAGGATCCAGGACTGAATTGGATATGGAAGTGTCCACCACCAAAATAGTTTCCAGTATTGGGATATTGTTTTCTCCCACTGTTTACAGCCATAATTTTTCATCAGTGCTCTGATCTCTGGACTCATAGAGTGTGCTTGTGATTTTAGATGGTTATGAAGAATAATATGAAGAAAAGATTTCATTAATCCACATTTTAGAGGTCCAGGGTACATTGACAAGTATATATTTAGTTTGTGGACCAGAACATTATTAAGGGGAATTAAAGGTCAGAAGTGCACACTAAAAAGAATATGCAGAGTGATAAAGTTATTAATAACTATGTAATAGAATTTTTAATAAAATTTTGATTAAGGAAGTCTGAGTCATGACCAGCCTCACCATTTCTTCCCCATAATTTTAATGTTTTATTAAATATCAAAAATTTGCCCTACTAACATCAACATAATTTGTTCTAATTCTCAAATTATGAGGTAAGATGTATTTTGCTTTGAATCATCTTATTAATTACTATATGTATGTACATACATATATGTCTATATACGTCTATACAATATATATGTATGTTATATATACATATATATTTTGTCACCCAAATATGCACTATGATCACTGATGTTGGTATGGAAAGAATCATAGTATGTTAGAGTTAGAAGGGATTTCATATGACATTTCTTACAATGTAAGCCTAAATGGGAAAGTTTTCTGTAACAAACCCTTCGAGGAAGAAATTGCCTAATTTGAAGACCTTTAGCTAAAGAAACCTACTACTGCTTCTTGAGATAGTGCCTTTCACTTTTTTGTACCTCTAACTTTTATGAAGTTTGTCTTTATATGGAGCCTAAAATTCTGCAATTTCTACCATAGTGGACTCTTTTCCACTTAAAAGTCTTGCAATTACATAAAGACTGTCATCCTATTCCTCAGTGAGGCCTTGGCCCTCTAGAAGCTTGAATCAAGTTTCTAGGTTTTCTTGTTTTGCTCCTAGACCTTGACATTACTGAGCGGAGTGATCCATAGATTAGACATTACTATCCTGAAGGACTGTGGGAAAAGGAAAGGCATACTCTAGAACAATAGATGGCACTTGATCACTGGATAGAACCATATTCTCCAAGATATTACTTTTATTTCTCTATATGTGTTTCAACCAGAACTTGAAAATTGTGTCCTGCTGACACACCTTATGCACTACCTTCATTTGTCATCCAACTCTGTACTATATACCAATTCTATGATTCACATTTGACTCTGTCTTCTCAAACCAGTGTGAAATAATATATAGCAAATGGCCTTTATTAATTCAGAGGAGAACTTTGTCATGTCCTCTATTGGCATGTCTATGATTTGGTTCTTTTCTTACAGTTGTAAGAAGCAAGAATGTCTGATTAAACTAGAAATGCAGAGTACTTCATCAATTCTTCAACAGGACATGAAGGCAGAAAGTCACAGATACATATGTCTGACATGTGCATATACATAATAGAGTAAAAACGTTGACATGAATGTAACACTGTGTTTGTGAATATATATTTATCTATATATATATTTCTCTCTCTCTCTCTCTCTCTATATATATATATATATATATATATATATATATATACATATATATATTTATCTATATATATGAGAGGGACAGTAACTTTTTTTTTGACAAGAAGAAATCAGTGAAAAAGTTGCTTACTCCAAGTGCATTGTTATTAAGTTTGCTAATCAAAGTTTTCAGGCAGTTTGAATGACTGGAGCTACTACTTGAAACATGATGAGAACTGAAAAGACAAATGAAAAGCAGTACATATATTTAATCCCTCCCCCAAAAGTCAGTGGGAACTGTGTACTACTAGTAGGATTTAGGTTGAGGGTTGGGAAATACATGTCCTTTATGTAGGAAAATAGCTGAAAGGCATTTACTTGCAATGTTCTACGTAGGAATGAGGAATAAGGACTTTTTGGTATGGGGCATGGGGTAGGTAAGGAAGATTTTGACAGATGTTAGCTGTGGGAGACCTTTCTAACAGGAGATCTGAAAATATGTTGATTAGCCATTTGGCCTTGGGAAGTCTCACCAAAGTCTCACCATACTGCTCCATCCCATTGCACCACACAAAGAACAAGCAACAATAGTGGATAAAGGTTTGAGCACATAAAAGCAGACATTACGTGGAAAAATAGCAAACCATAGCTTTGGAAGCAGAAAGAAATCAGAAAGGAAAGGGATTCCATGGTCAATGGAAAAGTGAAATGCTAGCCACAGGGGGAAACTTAGGATAATTGTATATGTATGAATATGGTGTATATATTTATGTGCACATGAATGTACAGATGGAAACCTTAATTAATCAGATCCCACAGTTAATTGCCATTCTATATTCATTTGCCAATTTTTTTCATAATAGTCAATACACAAACTGACTTAGCCTTCATTTAAACAGAAAAATAAACTGACTGGAGCTCTCTGAACACTGCAGTTACAGAATGTGTCTGAATAGAAAATAGGTCAATCTGGCACAAGTTGTGCTATTTTAGGAAGGGGATCATGGTGCCCTACATATTAAATGGTTCTAAGGTCACATGAATTCTAAAAATGAGGGGGCTCAGAGACCTGTTTAGGACAATGGAGAGAGGCACCAAATTCACTGTACAAATCAGAAATAGGTGTTAACTGAGGTTATTTGCTTCAATAGCCCATTTCTGATAAAAACACACACACACTCACACACACAAAAGGGCTGAAGGGCAATAGATCTTTCAACACTTTTAGGAGTATGCAATAGGGAATTGCCAGGATTAGTGTCAAGAGCCAAAACTCCAAGTGGGAAGTTTTGGGAGGTCAAATAGGGAAGGTTCTTTCCTATCCAGAAAAACAGAGGTTGAGGATAATTGTCCCTTAGGTTCATAGTCAGAAAGTGATTAGTTATTATTCTTGTAGGCCTGTTGTCTGACTCATCATGGTAATACATGCCTATAATCTCTGTACATAGGTGGGTAAGACTAATCATTTGACATTGGGGGTTCTAAAGTGAAGGGAGCTAGGCTGATTGGGTGCCCAGCAACTGTTGGGAGAGCTCCAAAGACATTATGCAGTGTAACAAAAAAAAAAAAGGAGTAATGTGAAAGGAGTAACGAGAAAGAGAAAGGTACCTTTCATAAACTTAAAACTCTAACCTTTGGAGTTAAGCAGCTATAAAAACAGATGCTAGAATCTATCTTTGGGATGCCCCAAAGCCAAAGCTTTTTAGTTTAGCAAACTAAACCTCACCCCAGAGTTAAAAACCTAAATCTTGATGTGCAGTGCAGCCTGATTGAACCTGCTATACATAGGAGGGAAAGGATCCAAAAGGGAAGAAAGACTGATATTGAAAAAAATAGTTAAAAAAAGTGCGTGTGTGTGTGTGTGTGTGTGTGTGTGTGTGTGTGTGTGTGTGTAGTTTTAACCATTCAACTTGTATAACATGTTTGTTAACTTGTCTCTTTGTTATTTTCACCTTCTATGTATTTCCCTGTAGCATTTATTGCTGAAGTCCTTTAAAGCTTGTAAAAGAAAGATTGTATGCAGTTTTCAGAAAACAGGTCAAGAGAAAATAAAAACACTACATATCTTACTACTGCTACTAGCAAGTCTGGGATTGTGGAGAACATAAGTAGAGAAATGAGTGGTAGTTTCAATGAGAAGCCAAATGAGAACCCCAAGGAACCAAGTTCTGGCACTCTCAGGAGGCACAGAGGACCTCTTCAATCCCTCATCACTTCTTTCCTCTTTCTTTCTTTCCTTCTTTCTTTTTCTCTTTCTTTCTTTCTTTTTCTTTCTTTCCCTTCCTTCCTTCTTTCCTTTTTCTCTCTTTCTCTCTTTTTTTTCTTTCTCTCTTTCTCTTTCCTCTCTCTTTCTTTCTTTCTTCCTTCCTTCCTTTCTTTTTTGTTTCTTTTGCAACAGTTTTCTACCTAGTTCCCTGATATTAAACATCTCAGCTCTCTAATCTGCTCTTCACAGAACTATCAGATTCCTATTCTTAAATCAAAAATCTTACCATTTCCTGTTTGAAAAGCTTCAATATCTCCCTATAGCCTCTAAGATAAAATACTAACTGATACTCCATTTGCCATTTAAAATACTTCACAATTTGACTCCAACCTGATGCTTCTGTAACTCCCACTTATCAGACTTTTATCTCACTTTCAGATGCAGAAAGTATCATAAGTTATCCAGTTGTTAGAAAAACCATGTTTTTGGAGATAAAATAGCCTGACTAATGAAGTCAGGGTTGTTACTCATCAAGGGACCATATTACATTTAAGATTGTGAGACCATCTTCTACCTAACCAATTACAGTAGAGTTTGAAGTGTAAACATTTTTAGAAGTGTCATGGACAAAGTTTCTCTGAAATGAGTTCATTACTTTACTCAACTCTTTTGTGTATTGTGAAAACTCTACTGTTACTAAGATACCTGAGATGACACAACTCTATTGATGAGTTCCAGGTTGGTACCTTACCCTGTTAAACTTAAACACCTACTTCAGAGTTGTTCAAGGACACTAGTTTTCCTCATCTACTTTCTCCCATAACAAAAAGAAATTATTCAGAATCATAATTTTGTATGCTAATTATACAGTTAGCAGTTTAAGTATACAACCTCTACCCAGAGTTTTGTGTTTATTTTTAAATGTTTGTATTGCAATGTAAACTCCCTGAAGGCAAGAATTTCTTTATTTCTGTTATCATCCCTCTAGTCCCAATCTTGAAGTCATACTGGACTTCTCTCTTCCTAACCTCCATATCCAAACAATTTATCAACTTAAGTCAAAATTATTTCCATCACATATATATTACATCTATCCCCTTTCTATTCACAGACATTGCCACAGTTCAGTCTCTTATCACCTCTTGTCTGTTTTATTGCAATAGAACTGTTTTATAGCAATAGAATTGCTATAGAAGGTTACTTTCTTGGTCAACAGGTATCCTACTTAGTTATTTGGTATTAGATACTCAATTTCCCAGTGTGTTTTTCACAGAATTATCAGATCTATAATCTTATACTACAGGTCTGATCATCTCTTATTTAGAAAGCTTCAGGGGTGGACCCAAGATGATGGAATAGAAAGATGTACATACTCTAGTTCTTCCCCCACAGCCCATAAAATACCTGTAAAGAAAGACTCTCAACAAATTCTAAAGGAGCAGAAGCCACAGAATGAAGGAGGAGATTTCTAGCCCAGATGATGGGAAAAGGCTGTCTTACCTGCCACAAAAGGGATCCAAGCTCAGCCTTGGGTAATATGAGCGAGGAGGAGCACCACAAAAGGCCTTGGGTACAGAATCCCAGGTAGCAGCAGTGATGGTTCACAGATCCCTCAACCCACAAGCACCAAAGTCAGCTTCAAAAGTCAGTGAAAGGGCTTTTTCACCTCTGTTCTAAGGGAGCAGGGTCCTCCCTTAGCCCCAGTCCCAGGAAGCAGTGGGGGCAGCAGCAGCAGCAGGTCATGGCTGCTGCAGTGGCTGGGCAGACAGCAGCCAGCACGTATTGTTGGATAAAGCCCCTAGGGGAATTGAGCAACTGATCTAAACCTCAGCCTTGAGTATTGGCCCTGCCCCTGCCTAAAGCCCCTGGAGGAATCCTGCAGCTGATCTGAATCTCAGCCTGGAGCCTGGCCAGGAAGTACATTCCTCTCCCTTGATTGTGCCACCATCTTGGAGGAATGAGAACTTACAGGTCCCCAGAGAATACCCTACTCTTGACAAAGGACCCCAAAGCCAAGTAACTGGTTGGAAAAATGCCTAAAATAGGGAAAAAAAATAAGACTATAGAAGGTTACTTTCTTGGTCAACAGGTATTCTCTCCCATCCTTTCAGATGAAGAAGAACAATGTTCACCATCAGGGTAAGACATAAAAGTCAAAGCTTCTGCATCGAAAACCTGCAAAATAAATATGCAGTGGTCCCAGGCCATGGAAGAGCTCAAAAAGGATTTTGAAAATCAAGTAAAAGAAGTGGAGGAAAAATTGGAAAGAGAAATGAGGAAGATGCAAGAAAAATCATGAAAAGAAAGTCAACAGCTTGCTAATGGAAACCCAAAAATATGCTGAAGTAAATAACACCTTGAAAAATAGGCTAACTCAATTGGCCATAAAGGTCCAAAAAGGCAATGAGGAGAAGAATGCTTTCAAAAGCAGAATTAGTCAAGTAGAAAAAGAGGTCCAAAAGCTCACTGAAGAAAATAGTTCTCTCAAAATTAGAATGGAACAGATGGAGGCTAATGAATTTCTGAGAAACCAAGAAATCACAAAACAAAACCAAAAGAAGGAAAAAATGGAAGAGAATGTGAAATATCTCATTGGAAAAACAACTGACCTGGAAAATAGATCCAGGAGAGACAATTTAAAAATTATGGGACTACTTGAAAGCCATGATCAAGAAAAGAGCCTAGACATCAGCCTTCATGAAATTATCCAGGAAAACTGCCCTGATATTCTAGAACCAGAGGGCAAAATAAGTATTCAAGGAATCCCCTGATCACCACCTGAAAGAGATCCAAAAAGAGAAACTC
>CM053770.1:343437534-343462665 GCA_028658325.1 Potorous gilbertii
GAGATTCAAATTCTGCTCCCCAGCCTCAGGGCTTCTGGCGGCTGGCCTGGCTGTTATTCAGGGTAAGATTAAATCAGGTTCTCAAGTGGGGGCAGGGCCACCTCCCAGGCTCATTTCCCTCAGGGGGTTTATGCAGAGACCTTCTGTAATGGAGCTCCTGCAGAGTTCCTGCCTGCTCTGGGAGCCTCTGGCCACCCTCTGCCTCTGCTGCTGCCTCCCGATGGGGCCCGAGTCATGGAGACACCCCACTCCCCTCTCAGCCCATCCAGACGTCTCTCTCACTGACCTGTGTGTTTGTGGGTGAAGGGACCTTCGCGGCCACTGGAGATTCCGTCCCTGAAGCCTGCTCGGATCTCTTCCTCTCCATGCTGCACAACCAGGGCATGGCAGGACTCTGCTCCCATCCAGTGTATGATGGACCTTTGGGATTGGTTTTTCAGGGCTCTCTGGAATGGAAATATCCTTCACTGTGTTGCTGCATGGCTTCCACTGTTCCAGAATTTGTTGGGAGTTCTTTTTAGAGGAAATCCATGGGCTATGGGTTCGGAGCTAGCATATGTGAGTCTTTCTACTCCACCATCTTGACTCTACCCCAACAGTGTCTTTTCTTGTCCCAAGGGAGCAAGGGTTCTGAGGAGCAATATTGATTGTAATTCCAAGGGTTCAAGGGCTTTTCCTTGGTAAAGAACAAAGTGTAGATCTGGAGATCAATGACCACAGCTCTTGGAAGCAGCAAAAACTTCAAAGTCCTAAAACTTGCTCTGAAAACAGCAGCACAAAAAACACACTGAAGCTTAAGACAGCAACCCATCTCCCCTAATTATGCGAACAGAGATAACCTTTAGCATAAATTTGAAAGTCAAGAAATAGGCTGGGAAAATGAGCAAACTACCAAAAAAAAAACCTGACTCTAAAAAGCTATAATAGTGACAGGCAAGATCAAGACACAAACTAAGAAGAAAACAATGAAGTCAAATCATCTACATGTAAATCTCAAAATGTTAATTGGACATAAGCTCAACAAGAATTCCTGGAAGACCTGAAAAAGAACCTTAAAAACTGGTATAATGGAAAAAATTGGAAAAAGAAATGAGAGTGAATGGAGAAATTTGAAAAGGCAATACAATTAAAAGGTTGACAATGATGGTAAAAAAAAAAATAGTAAAGAAAATGACACCTTAAAAATAGCATTGGCCAAATGGAAAAACGTACAAAATTTCACTCTTTGCAGATGATATGATGGTATACTTAGGGAAATTTAGAGAATCAACTAAAAATCTAACTGAAACCATTAACAACTTTAGCAAGGATATAAAATAAACCAACACAGATCATGAGCATTTCTACATACTACCAACAAAACACATTAGCAAGAGATAGAAAGAGAAGTTCCATTTAAATTAACTACAGAAAATATAAAATACTTGGAAGTCAACCTGCCAAGACAAACCCAGGGATTATATTAACACAATTATAAACATTTTCCATACAAATACAGAGCTAAATAACTGGAGGAATAGAAATTCCTCTTGGAGGGTCAAGTCAATGTAATAAAAATGACAATTACAACTAAACTAATTTACTTGTTCAGTATCATACAAATTAAACTACCAAAAAATATTTTATAGAGCTAGAAAAATAGCAACAGAAATTCATCTGGAAGAACAAAACATCAAGAAAATCAAAGGAACTGATGGAAAAAATATAAAGGAAGGTAGTCTACCAGTTTCAGATTCCAAACTATATTAAAAAGCAGTAATCATCAAAACTATCTTGTACTGAATTAAAAATACATCAGTGGAATAGATTAAGTACACACTATGCTAGTACTGACTATAGCAATCTAGTGTTTGATAAACCAAAAGATCCCAAGTTTTGGGTATAACAACTGAATATTAGACAAAAATTGCTGGGAAAATTGGAATGCAATTTGACTAAAACTAGACATAGACCAACATTGCATCCTGTACCAAGATGAGGTCAAAGTGGATAAATGATTTAGACGTAAGCAATGATATTATAAATAGATTTGGCAGGGAGGAGAATGTGCATGTTAGATCTATAGATAAGGGAAGACTTTCTGACAAAAAAAAGATAGAGAGGATTATAGGAAGTAAAATAGATAAATTGATTACATGACATTAAAAAGCTTCTGAACAAACAAAACCAATGCAGCCAAAATTAGGACAACAGGAAATGGGGGTGGGGGGAATTTACAGTAACTTTCTGTGATAAAGGTTTCATTTCTCAAATATATAGGGAAATGATTCAAATTTATAAAAATAGAGGCAATTCACCAGTTAGTAAATGTTCAAAGGATATAAACAAGCGTTTTCAGAAAAAGAAATTAAACCTATCAAGAGTCACAGGAAAAAACGTCTAAATCACTACTGATTGGATAAATGCAAATTAAAAGAACTCTGGAAAAACCACTTCACATCTATGAGACTGGCTAAAAGGAAAATGACAAATGCTGGAAGAGATGTGGAAAAATTGGGATATTCATGTATTGTTGCTGGAGTTGTGAACAAGTGTAACCATTCTATAGAATAATTTGGAACTACACCTGAACAGCTATAAAGTGTGACTCTTGGACCCATCAATACCATTGCTAAGTCTGTATCCTAAAGAGATCAAAGAAAAGGGAAGAAGGGTACAAAAAATATTTATAGAAGTTTTGTGGTGGCAAAGAACTGAAATCAAGGAGATGCCCATTAACAGGGGAATAGGTGAACAAGTTGTGATATGTTATTGTGATAGATTACTATTGTGCTATAAGAAGTGATGAGCCAGATGATTTCAGAAAAACCTGGGAAGACATATAAATACTTATGCAATGTGAAGTCAATAGAACCAGAATAAACTTTCCACAGCAATAGTAATATTGTAAGGATGGTCAACTCTGAAGACAATGATCATGGACAATTTCAAAGGATCCATAATGAAAAATACTATTTACTTCCAGAGAGAGAACTGATGAACACTGAATGCAGATTGAAGCATTTTTTTTATTTTATCTTTCTTGTTTTATTTTCATCTGTTTTCCTTTGCAACATGGCTAACATGGAAATATGTTTTGTACAACTTCACATGTATAATCAATATCAAATTGCTTGCCTTCTCAAGAAGGGGTGGGAGGCAGGAGGGAGTGAATTTGGAACTCAAAATTTAAAAAAAAATGGTTAAAAAATTTACATGCAATTGGGAAATATTTAACAAAATAATTATTCTTATAAAAAAGAAGTGATGAGGGTCTGAACTAATGTGATAGCTTTATAAGTAGAAAGATGGCTTAGTATGCAAGATATTTTATGAAGATAAAAATTGTACGATTTTGCAAGTAATTGATTATGTAAGGTGAATGAGAGTAAGGAATATGGAATAATGCCAAGTCTATGAACCTGAGACATTAGAAGGGTAATGGTACCCTTGAAAGAAATAGGGTAATCTGGAAAAGAGGATGATTTAGAAGGAAGGATGAGTTCAGTTTTGGAGTTGAGTTTAATATATGTTTTGTGTTTCCTTTTATCTTCTAAATTCAGAAAACTCTTCATGTGGCTATACATGTTTCATATACCTTCCCCTTTGTTTTTTACTTGCAGTTATTTGTTATTGTATAATGAGACTGACCATTGTTTCAGTATAATATTTATTTTCGGATCACAAATCTCCAGGATTCAATTTTCATAATTACGTGAAGTGAACCCCAGACCTTTTTTTTTTTTGCAAATTAGAAAAGGAGATGAAAAGAAAACACAACAAAAGCTTACAATATCAAGAAAACAAAAACTGACATTTTCTCTCTTGATTGACTGTCATTCCACAAGAAAGAAGCTGTCTTATAAATGACAAGCATCCCTTACTTACCTTTATCAGAACATTTTCATAAATGCTAAGAAACCATCATTTGTTAAGCCTGCAAAACTAATAGGAATAAATTGCATTATGGAGGTACTTCCCCTCTCCCTGCTGAAGGGCCATAATTTTATTACGGATGCTTATGGGTGAGTATTTCTGCATTTAATGTCTATGAAAATATTTAAGGAAAGCATTACTTTACAAATAAAAACTTGGTTTAACAGAGGGAGTTGGTGTACAGTAGTGGAAAGAGATTTGGATTTAGATTATTGAAAACTAGGTTTGAATCTTTCCTTTGATATGTAATAGTTTTGTGACACTAAGCAAGTTATTTGACTCCTCAGAGACTCAGTTTTCTCATTTGGAAACTAAGTAGGAAAAAATTCTGTTTTATCATTTCACAGGGTTGTTTCAAGGGAAGTGCTTTGCAAACCTTCTGAGTATAAATGCATAGTTCATGATTTATCAGTTAACTACTCATACCAATACAGAGCATACAATTTAGTAGATAAATCCTAAAGGGTTGCCTGAGGCACAAAATGTTAAATGATTTATCCACTCAAGTCTCTAGTAAGTGTCAGAGGCAGGATTTGAAACCAAGACTTCCTGACACCAAGCCAAGAATGGTAGTCACTTCACCATGCTCCTTCTAAGTTCTATGTACGTATATGTTATAATATTAAAATATTGTATTATAATTTCATAATAGATTTATCTTAGTAATTTATTATTATTTGTTATTATAATACTTTTGGCTGATAATAGCATTACAATTAAATTCACCTGGGATAGGCAAGGATGGGCATCACTTTAACTGGTTCTATTATAAGTAGAGTTTACCATATTAACTAATGTGAGACAGCAAGTATGAAAATGCTTTAATCCAGTCACCTGTGTAGTGACTATTGATTAGTCATTCTATTTTAGGGTAAAAGTACATATGTATGTTTATATGGCCTGAACTTTGCTTCCAATTCAAACAATGTTAATGGTTTTTATTATAATTAATTACTCTAATCCATACTAGTGATTCAAAGTGGGGAATACGGTCTAAAAGAAAAAGAGAAGAAAATGATTTAGGTCAAATCACCAAAAATTCAGTTGCCTCTTGCTAGACGAGCTATGAATCTTACATAAAATTTATCCAAATCCTAAGAAAATGCTATTTTTGCACACCAGTTAACTGGTATCCAAGAGCCTCCTTGCAAATCTCATACCAATATTTCACTTTAAAGTTTGTATTTGTCAGATGTAGCCCATTTTTAATGAGACTGATATTTTGAATGTAGGCAAGGGCAAGATAACTGTCATGAAAATTAACAACGGTGTATCTTTACCAATGGAACTTCTCAGCATGTTTAAAATCTAACATCCCTGCCAGTGCACATAACACTGAAGATTGGTTCAGGACTTGGAAAGTTTAATTATAGTTTTTAAGTGGCATAAAATGTGAACAGGGAAGTAAGTAATCACATGAATATAGATACTATAAAACTGATAGAACTAAATAAGAAAGGTAGTGGAAAGGAGATGTAGGGAAGGTAGAAAAAGAACCAACTAGAAAAAAAGTACAATTCTCCCCACCAGTACCCCACCAAAAGGAAAGAAATCTCTTGGTGACCTAAAAGTAATGCCTGCAGCATTGTAATTCTTCTACCTAAAACTCTTCCATCTTGTAGAAATTTTAAAGCCATTCAAACCAATTTGTCTAACTTTCTGAGTGATCAGTTTCTAGTGACCTATCAACTTCTCTCCAAAAAAGGTATATTCTCTTTCTTCCTCTTAGAAAATCAAAATACCTTTGAAAAGGTTGTCTCCTATGCCTGGAATCTATTTCCTCTTTGCCATCACATTTTGCAATTCCTAACTTTTCTTCAGGCTCAGGTCAGTGTCATAGCCAACATGAAACCCTTCTTAACTACTCCCCCCCCCCCCAGTTTTGGTGCTCATTCTCTAAGCAGGATATGATAAGGGAGTGTTGGAGTAGTGGTGGGGGAAAAATGCTGGACTTAATTTTTTCTGTCATTTGGTCTTTGACCCACTTTATTTAGGATTTCATTGAAAATTCTCCATTTCGCAAAAGTTCCATTTGATACTAAGAAATATGTATATTCTTTTGCATTCCCTTAGAAGATATTATAAATCTTTTACTCTATATTCTCTAGCAATGTGTTCAGTTCCATATTTTCCTGTTTGGTTATCTTTATTTTAGGCTTGTTCAAAACATAGACAGGGATATTAAAGTCTCCTGTCATCATTTCATTACTGTATATGTCTTCTTGTAGCTCAATTAACACTTATTTTATGAATTTGGATGCTCAAGTATTTGGACCATGTAGAGTTTATTATTGATATCGGTTTGTTGTCCATAGTTCCTTTCCCTATCATGTGGTTTTCTTGTTTATTCTTTTTTTTGAATGTTTATTTTTGTTTTATCAGAGAATATAATTGTAACTCCTACTTTTGCAAATTCATTTGATTCATAGTCATTTCTTTTCATTCCCCCAGTTTGGTGAATGTCTTTCTTTTTTTAAATGTGTGTCTTATAAGCAACAGATCGTAGGGTTCTGTTCTCTTATCCAATTTGTCACCTTTTTATTGAATTCTTCAATCCATTCATGTGTAAAGTTGTGAGTTAGGCTTATTTTTTTTTTATTTTCTCTAATATTGGAGTTTTTTTCAAGTTGTGATTTTTCCCTTCATTTGCTGTAAACACAGACTTCAGTTAACTTCAGTTCCTTCAGTAACTTTAACTTAATCTTTTTTATGGAGACTCTATTCCTACTGGCTCTCATCCCCTCAACCCCCATCCCACCTTCTATCTTTCCCTTTGGAGCTTTGTTTATTAGTTCTTTTTCCTTCCTACTTTTATATGATTATTTAACCTCCCTCCTTTTTTTCTCTCAATCAACTAGTTCTCTCCTTTCTCTCCTCCCCTTCAAACAGTTTTGTTCATTAAGTTTTCTTAACAAAAAAATTTACTATCCCCTTCCATGCAGGATTTCTCCTCTTCATGATCCATCATCATTCTGTAGACTCTATTTTTTGATGACCTCTATAATTAACCTAAGAACTCTGTTTTCTGTATTCTTCATGGAATTAAAACTCTTAAGATATCTATTCTGGACTCTCCGCTCTAGACTATTTCTGCCACTGCCTTGCAGCCATTGTCCCATGGATTCCCTTTTCTCATTATGCCTCATGGCCAGAGAAATATTAGGTCTTTCACGTGGCACAGAGGACATTGTTTCATGGTAGCACTCCACCCAAGCACACATCCCTGAGCATGCAGTCTACTGCAACTTTATACCTTCCCCTCAGTTACCCTTTTTTGTCCTCATTTGCCTCTAAATCTCCTCCCTATGCTTATGCCCACAAATTCCAGTTGCCCTGAGGGTTGCCCCCTTTTCCCAAAATCTTTTCAAGTACCAAATCCCACAAACTATATCCAACACAAGATTCCTCCATTCATAGAACATCTCCCTTCACCCTTGTAGCATTTATCTATGGAGCCCCCAGCATCACCACCAATGCAAGGTCTCTCTCCTTCCCGACCTCTTCAATCCACCCTGACCTTGTACCCACCTGTTCCTTTGTGTGTTCTTCTTTTCCTGAGACCACCGTGGATATCTTCCCCTCATTGCTAACCATAGATACGATATACTTCTTTTTATTCCCCTCATTTACTGCCCCATTTTGTAATGTAATCCCCTCTCAAAAACAAACAGGAGACCACTAGGCTTTGTTCATAAGGTCCCTGATACACATCTTTCTTCACAGTTATCTCCACGTGACTTCTGCCCTCACCATTGTCTCCTTGAGTATACTTAGAGAAAAAAGTCTCTTACTGTTCTCTCCTGTATCACACTGTTACTGCCATCCTTGACTGTGACATTCATTCACCCTTCTCTCATTTCTGTTGTCTGAGGTGTTCAAGAAATAAATAATCTCTTCAGGTCTGGTTTTCTTTCTCAGAATGTTTCAAATGCCTCTTGTTATTGAATATCCATCTTTCTTCATTTATGGTTAAGCTCACATTTGCAGGGTAAATTGCCCTGAGCTACATCCTAAGCTCTGTTGCTCTTCAGAACATATTATTCCATTCTCTCCTATTTTCTGATGGTTTCAGAATAGTTTTGTGTGTTCTTTGAATTTTCTTTTCTTTGAATTTGAAATTTTGTCTCCTGATCATGTATATCGGACTTGGTGTTTCTGAAGTGAATTGTTAAATTGAGCCACTGTGTGTCTTGGACTTTACAATCTTAGTCTTTGTTTTTGTTGTTTTTTCTGGAGACAATCTATGAGTTATTTCAATTGGTATTTCATTTTCTGTGTTTAAGAATTCTAAGCAATTCTCTTGTGTTATTTCTTGCATTACATTCAAACTCTTATCTTGTCATGTTCTTCAGGGAGACCTATGAGCCTTAGGTTATCTCTACATGTCCTATTTCTGAGATCATTGTGTTTTTCTTTAATAGTGAATATATTTTCTTTAAATATTTTTTTGCTTCTCTTTTTGTAAATTTTTCTTTCTCTTAATGTATTTGATGATTTACCCATTAGGGTTGAATCTCAAAGTATCTCAGCCTCTTCACATGGCTCAGCAGACTAGGTCTCTACCCCAAGTGATTTCTGTGGGGATAGAACTGGCCCAGCTGGATGCTGAGCTCTTTCTCTCCTTCAGTGGAATGTCACATAATTCCCTTCCCCAAACACAATGTCCAATTCCAGTGTCCTGTGCCACTTCTGCTCCTCAGTTCTCTGGCTTAGCACTGGAAGTTTAGAGAGCTCCAACACTGGGGCTATATAGGGTTGATTTTCTGTATTCTGGGTCTTCAAGGCTCTGAGAAGAGGGAACATGGAGCATATGACAAGGATAGAGCTTTATGTCAAGTCTAGTCAAATCTCTTCCTTCTGTTTCTTCATTCTTCTATAGGTTGTTAAGGGTTATCATTCCCATTTTACAACTAAGAAACTCAGGCTCAGAAATTTTAAATGAATTCTCCAGGGTTATACAGCTAGTAAATATCAAAGCTAGGAGCCCTATCCAAGGTCCTCTGATTCAAGTTCATTGCTCCTTCTATTATGGTATACTATCTCTCCAGCTTAATCAATCAACCAACAAACATTAATTCAGCTAAATGTTTAAAGGTAAAACACTGTGCCAAGTGCTGGAGATAAAAAAAGAGGCAAAAAACAATCCCTGGTTTCAAGAAGCTTACAACTTCAGTGGGGGAGACTATAAACAAATATATTCAAATAAAAATATATCTAGGATAATAGAAAATAATTAACAGAGGGAAGGCACTAGAATTAAGAAGAATTAGAGAGGGCCTGTGGTAAAAGACAGGATTTAAGTTGGGATTTAAAGGAAGTCAGAGCTAAGGAGGCAGAGTGTTCCAGTTATGGGGTACAAACATAGAAAAATGCCTGCAGCCAAGAGATAGAGAGTCTTGATCCTGGAACAGCTCGGGGGTCAGTGTCACTGGATTGAAGAGTATGTGTTTGGGAGTAAAGAATAAGAAGACTGAAAAGGTAAGAGTAGACTAGATTATGAAGGACTTTGAACGCTATATAGAACACTGTATTTTATCCTGGAGGCAAAAGGGAGCCACTAGAGATTGATGGGTAGAAGGATGACATGATCAGTTCCCACATGGAATATGGAAAATAAGAATTTTTATAAAAACAGAAAACGCATTCTACACTCAGTCTCCTAACAAGCATGTATTAAGTACTTACTTTGTACCAGGCACTGTGCTAAGTTCTGAGGATTCGAAGAAAGATAAAAACAATTCCTGTTGTCAAGGAGCTCGTGTTCTAATGCAAAAGATAATGTTTTCAAAAAATAGGTACAAACAGAATGTATATTATGAGTTGATTGGAGGTAAACTCAGGAGGGAAGTCATATATCACATGGGAGGACCAGGAAAGACAGAGAAACAAAGGGGCCAAGCTGTGGAGAGAAAGCATTACAGGCATGGGGGACAGAAAATGAAAAAGCATGGATAGGGGAAATAAAGTGTCCCTTATACCCTTTAAGCAAATGTTAGACAATTTCAGACCTCAGTCACTACCTACTCCAAAACATACCAGAATAAGAATCTCCTCCCTAACAGAACATACCTCCTGAGGAAGCCTACATTTTACTTAACACTGGAACCTTATATGCTCATAGGATCAGGGGAAAATGTTCTGAATGGTCACCTAGTAACCAGAATGTTCAAAATGGAGTTTTTCATGAAAAGTTCTGATCTTCATTTCCTGCAAGTAATAAATTACTTAATGGGAAAGAGAAAAAAAGGAGATGAGTGGTGAATGGAAAGGATGAAGCCTTATTTAGTGCAATGAACTGTGGCCTGGAAGTCAAGAATCCTGGCTTCCATTCCTAACCTTTCTCTAATTAGTTGGGGGACCTCAGAAAAATTACCTGACTTTTGGGGTCTTCAATTTCCTGAAAAATCAAAATAAGAAGGGTAAACTGTAGAAGATTTCTAAGATTGTTTCCACATATGAAATTCTATGACTAATTAATAATAGCTTACAAATAGTTCTTACTATAAACCAGGCAATGTGCTAAGTACTTTATTATCTCCTTTGATACAACAATCCTAGGAGGTAGGTGCTGTTACTATCACTACTCTAGAATTGTGGAAACTGAGGCAAACAGAAGTTGAGTAAGTTGCCCAAAGTCACATAGTTAAAAAATATCTAAGGTGAGATTTGAACTCAGGTTTTCCTGACTCCAGGCAAGGTACCCTATCTAACATGCCACCTGGCAAGCCAACCAGAAGATCAAGCTTCATGATCAGATGACCAAGAATGATTGATTGACCAGGGAATGGGCTTTAGTCTAAATCTCAGTTTTATAAATATCTCTTATTTCAGACTTAAAAATGAATATCAAAAAAAAAAGTAAATGCTCTTTTTCACCGGAAGTTAAATTAGTGATATTGAAAATTTTTCTTATCAAATAAAAACTAATATGTTCTAAAGAAGACACTACTCAAGTCTGCCTTTAGGAATTTAGGCGTAGGCAGATTGGGTAAGCTTGAATATTGTGATTTTGTGATTCCTGGAAAGATAACCATCCAAAAATATCTTTCTCATCAATGCCAGACGTATCTCCTTTAGCAGTTCATTCCTTTGGCTTTAGCATTTATTTATTACTTCCTGAAGTGTTCTTGGAATGTAGGTACTAACTGAATATTTTTTTTTTTGCTTTTATGTTCTTATCTCCAGTGCTGAGCAGAATATGGGGCAACATTGAGGTTTTAATAAATATTTGTTGATTGATTCTGAGAAGGAAAATACAATAAGTTCCTAAAATGTTAATATGAATAACTTTAACAAATTTTTTTCTACTTGGAAGAAGAGATGAAGTTGATATTCAAACACTGGATAGGGGGAATAAGTTATAATAAGAGTTATACTATATAACTAGCATTTATATAGCATTTGAAGGTTTATAAGGCACTTCACAAATATTGTCTGATATCCTCACAACAATCCTAGGAATTTTTTTATTTATTATATTTATTTATTATATTTATCCCCATTTTACAGTTAAGGAAACTGAGTTCAGGGTCACACAGCCAGTAAGCATCTAATGCTGAGTTTTAACTCAAGACTTCCAAACTCTAGGCCCAGAGGATTCACTTCTGTACTATCTAGCTGATTCTAGGTGGAAAATTATATGCCAGAAAATGCCAAAGAAAGGTAGACTAGAAGCTTTAAGGACAAACTAGTAACCACAATTTTGCCTAGTGTTGGTCTTATCTGTTTTTGGTGTGTCAACATACAGTAATATTTCATTTTAATTTCATTAGTACAGATCTCTCTGCCAATGAGATTGTTATGACTTAGACTTAAGTATTACAACTATTTCTGGTAAACCCATTTAATCCAAAATTTAATTCTAACATTCAGGTAAGCCTCCGATGTGGTGGGAAATCACATGTCCTACAACAAAGGCCAAATATTAGCTCTAATACTATTAGCTCTGGTTCTTCATCTGTAAAATGAGGGGGTTGCAATAGATGATCTCTAAGGTCCTGTTCAGCTTTATAATTCTGTGAGCCACTGATTTCTACCCAACCCTTTCTCAAGCATACCAGAACAAGTCATTGTTTATATAATTCTACATTTTATGTTCTTCCCAAATGAAAGTATTATTTCAGGAGTCTGTTCACTAGCAAACAACTTTACAAACCAACAGGGTCTGTTTCTACTAATAACTCAGTGGAGAATTGAGATAATTAAATGGATAATTAAAGCTAAGAATATTTCCACTTCAAGTATCTGAACATTTTCAGCTAAAGTGAGCATTAACTCCAGGGACCCCTAACACAGACCTCTCTTGGTTACTCCTAGGTCTATAGCACTCAGAAGATAATCACAACTCACAGGTCCCCATTTCCACTAAATTCCCCCAACCAAGTCAGAACAAACTATTTGACATCATAGTAAAACAAATTATCATTACTTGCAAAATGCAGTGGGAATAATTAGGAATGGAATCAAGTTCAGATCACTCACAACCATTTTCCAAAGTTACCACCCCACTCACACGGACACAGATGCACACACACGTCTCCTGAGGATCACTGACCTCCGCTTCTGATTAGTCATTCTAGACATCTACTGCCACTTCACCAACATAGCATAAGCAATCGCCACCAATTTACTCATGAAGGATGTTACAGAAGTATTGGATGCCATGGACTTCTTAGCACAGCATTTTAGGCTTAGGACACTCAAAGGAGCATGGCAACACAGGAAATGAGTGTTGTATAAAGTGTTTGGTTTTTTCTCCTCATAACAATAACTGGAAAACAGGTCACTGGGGCAAGGTCCCAACTCTTGTTTCTCCTCTGTTTTCCTCCTGCTATTGAAATTTCTCTTTATCTCATCTATACTAGATATACTGTGTGCATTAAAAAGTTACATCACTAGAATATGTGGTAGAATAAAACTATCACTTGCTGAGCTCTCACATGAGTTCCTAGGGCATTAGCTTCCCCAGAAGGACCATAGAACAGCTCTACCCTTCATCATTTCATGTTAGTTTGGGATTTATGCTATGTAGACAAATGACTTAATTCCTAACTTTGTTTTCTATATAGAGGTTTTTTTTTTAGGTTTCTGGTTACTTTTTGTAAACAGGCAAGCAAATTGGGAAATGGCATGGGAAGTCAGCTCACTGTTAAACTCTTCAGGGTACTGGATCCAATCATGTACATTATGACAATGAAAATGCATGAAACTTGGGGGACTACTAGACTATTACTATTGAAAATAAGAAACCATATTTTAGCTTGTGTTTTATTTTTTAAAAATAATTTATAGCATAGAACGAATATAAGAATTTTAGTTTCTAATTGTCTTACACAGAATGAGCTCCAAACTATAATTTTCCAGAAATTTTTCTTTCTGTCTGTATTTGTTACATGAAGATGAACATTTCCCTCTATCTATGTCATAGTAGCTTTTCTAAATCTATTTTTTTCTCTTCAGGTCTCAATTTCCCACCCACCTCCTCCCCCACAGAGTACCATTCACTTTCCCAGAATATACAAAGATACACACATACACACACACACACACACACACACACACACACACACACACACACAGAAAGAGAGAGAGAGAAAGAGAGAGAGAGTAAATAATCTAACTAACCTCCATCTTCATTTAGAAGGCTCCATCAAGTCAAAGTATCATTAAGTCCCCTTCTCTACTCTTACAAGCATCTGTTTCATCACATGTTCTCTTTCTTGTCTCAGGCAATCCACCACCCCTTTACTAATCTATTCCATCAGCCTGCCCCTGTGATGCCCTTCCCCACTCAAGTCCTAGGTGATCTTGATTTGATTTCATCCCTTAAGTTGCATAATCTTCATGTGCTCCTTCCTGTGTCTACAGAAGCTTACTCAGATCACCCCAACCCCAAAAAACCCTTCCCTTGAATCGTTTGATCAAATTATTCCATCAAGCAATTTCATTCACTGCTGCCTACGTTGCTCCTCCTCTAATTATATAGATCCATTTTTTTTCCTTTGTAAGTCAAAATCCTGACAAGGTACACTACGTCCAGTACTCTTAATCTCTCAACCTTTTCAGCCTCTGCTTCAAGCTTTCTGTTGCTTCTACTGTACTGAAAATGTTCTCCCAAGTTCACAAGTAACATCTTCATCACTAAAACCACTAATCTTTTTTTCATTCCTTATATTCTTTGATTTCCCCATTTCTAAAATTAAGACTCCACCCTAATCCCTGTTCTCCTTCTGGTTTCTTTCTCCTCTTGACTTCAAAGGCAACCCTCATTGTCTATGAACTTCCCTCTATCTTTTCTTTTACCATGTCTTTCTATAAGAAATTCCACTGTTTATCCACCTCTCGTCTATTAAGATAGAATTATCCAGTCTCAGAAACATTTTCATATATAAAAACAATTTACTTTATATAACTCATTGAGGCTTTCAAAGCACTTCCCTCCCTATTGCTCTTAGGTAGATCAGGAAAATAATATGCCCATTTCACAGACAGGAAACTGAGGCTCAGAGAGAATTGACTTGCCCAAGGTCACTCAGCTTTTAAGTATCAAACTCTATATTAAGAACCCACGTCCTGATTCCAAAACGAAGATGTGTTCCAATTTCACACATTGTCTCTCAAAACATTTGAGCCTAGCTCAATTCCATGCTGTTAAAAAATTGAAATGAAAATAGCAGGCTAGATATTCAAGAATTAACCTGTCAGTCAAGGTCAAAGAGAGTAGGAGGCACTGACAAGTTTAGTTAGCTATTTACGGATAGATGTCCCCATGTGGATGGATGATCTTTATTTTCCAGTCTCATCCTGGGTAGTGTTGCTTCTCCTTCCCCTTCTAACTATTTCTGCTCTTACTTTGTCTCTAGCTTGTTGCCCCGGAAGAACAGAATCATAGATTTAGAGCCTGAAGGTACTTTAGAATCCATCAGGTCTACCCCTCTCATTTTACATATGAAGAAAAAACAGAGGTTCTGAGCGTTTGATTTAAGGTCACATAGCAAATTAGTGTCTGAGGCAGAATTCAAATCTAGATCTCCCTGGAGCTATAGCACTATAATTCCATCCACTGTATCACATATGTGCCTAGGTGTCCTAAGGTCTAAATTCTTTTTGTTCAAAAAGAACCATTTGTGGCACGCATGGAAATATATGATAGTCTCTCACATTTTTTAGAAAATAAAGTTTAATTAGCATCAGCTGATGATCAGTTGATAGTGGCTAGCAACTCCCTAGCCTATCTAATTAGTTTTAGCTAATGGTGCATGTCTCCTAGTGAGTCAGTACAGGCTATTGTTCTTATAGCATATTTATTTTTTAAAATGTTTCTGTTAACTCATTTTAGCTTCATTCTTAAACTAAGGCATATAAATTATTAGTTCAATTAGCACACAGCACATTTGGGGCAGGTGGGACCTCACTACCTCCAAATTTGTAATCAGAGTATACGACAAACCTTCCTGGACAAAAAGAAAAAAAATTAGATAAGTGTTTAGGGAGACAAATCACAAGCCTGGCACAAAGGTTCATATAATGAGGACCGTCAATTATGCAGATACTGGTTGAGTTCTCACTCTGTCAAGAGCAGAACATCTAATAAATTCCTGATTTTTCTATTTTGTATCTGGTTTTCCCTAATGGAGAGGAACTGGTTTCTAAGAAAGAAATTATGAGAAAATTGGGGAAAGTGATCCCTCCTTGTTCCCAAAGTTTTTGAAAGAGGACAGGAAAGTCAGAATAAACTAAGGTGCTGCCTAGATTTGGGGACTCTCTACTTCAAAGGGATCAGAGAAAGGATAGATGAAATACCACAGGCTATAATTCTGTAGGGGGGTTAGCTCAAGAAGAATGGAAACTTTGGTCCAGAGACCAAAAAGAGAGAAAAAATCAGATAAGAAGGAAAAGTGGTAGTAATCTAAAGAGATCTATGTGGATATACAGGAAGTCACAAATGTCTTAGATTTTTTATTAAAAGATATATGCAGAAAATGGAAGCAATGAAAACAGAGAATAAATACAAAAGCCTGCCACAGTAATACAAGATGAATATTAGGAGTACTAAAATGTAGAATGAGCTAAACCTGGCAATTAAAGCTTAAGATATAATAAAGTGGTCTTCTTTTTAGTAATATGGAGGAAAGAGGAAGATCTTTGCTTGGGATAATAGGGGTGATTATAACTTACAGTAGAGGGAAGGCAGAATTGTTCACATTTTCTTCAGCATCAATTTCATCTGTCAAGAATTAGAAGATCAGAATCAAAACTGAAAAATACATGGTACACAAGATAAATAAATGAGGAGATAGTGAGAAAAACCCTAGTTGCCCTTGATTAATTCCAGTGATTTCTTCCAAATGAATTAAATCCTCCAGCACCAAAATATCTGGTGAATGAAACTGCTGACCCACTGTTTGTGATATCAGAAAGATAACAGAGCATGGAAGAGATATCACAAGACCAGAGAAGAGCTAGTATTCTTATTCTTTCAAAAGAGAAAAGTGATCAGTTTGTAAAGCATAAGCCAAATGAGCTTGACTTTGATTGCTAGGACAATTTCAGAACGTATCATTTAAAGAGATGGTTCCTGAACAACTAGAAAATGAAACAGATTACAAAGAGTAAGTCTGACTTCATTGAGCACAGGTCATACCTTGCCAAGGCTAATCTTATTTTCTTGATTGACAGACTAACTAAACTGGCAGATCAGGGTAATGCTGTGATTGGATTTTGCTAGAGTTTAGTAAAGTACTTGATAAAATATCTCATGCTCTTATTATAAAAAATGAAAAAAAAGTGAACTAGATGATAATGTTATGACAAGGATTTAGATCTGGTTGATTTACCAGGCTCAAAACGTAATTGTTACAAGTTTGGTATTAATCCAGCAAGAAGTTTATAATAGGGTGACCTAGAGATTTCCACTAAGCCCTATGTTTAATATTTTTATCAATTATTTGGATAAAGGCAGAGATGTTGTGCTTATTAAATTTATTGATGACACAAAGCTAGAAGTGTTAGCTAACATTGTATGGCAAAGTCAGGCTCCCAAAAGATCATATTGGACTAAAACATTGGGATGGATATAAGATACTCATAGAGATTAAGGCACAGTTACATAGTATCTGACAAAAATATGAAATTTTTGGTTAAATGCAAGCTCAGTATATCATAATTCTATATGATGGCAAAAAAATCATTTAATCATTGACTATGTTAAGGAGTAGGACATAGTAGTCCTATTGTACTTTTACCTAGTCAGACTATAATTATAAAATTCTCTTCAATTCCAAATGCCACAATTTAGGAAGAATATAAATCAGCAACACAGGAGGACACATAGAATTATGAAGGGCCTTGACCTCATATAAGGTTTAATTGAAGCAACTGGAAAGGAAGGGCATATTTAACCTGGAAAAGTAAAGACTGAAGGGGTCCATGAGAACTGCAGTGGTTCGTTCCTCATTACTTCTAGGAATAAATATAAATGAATATAAATTTCTCTGGTATTTTAAGTTTCTCACAACCTTTCTAGCCTTACTACTTAGTATTATCCTTCTCAGATGCTACCAAATTAGATCTTGTACGCTTGAGTCCATTTTCTATCCCATACACTTGCAATGACTGTCTCCTATACTCAGAAAGCACTCCCCCATCACCACCCTTTTTAAAATTTTATTTATTTTATTCCGAACTTAAGAAATAAAACAAAAATTTCCATAATATAGAATTGAAAAAAAGGTTTGATCGTATATAAACTATAAATCTATTATGTGTTACTCGTTATACTATGACTTTTTTCTTTTTTCCTTTTTTTCTTTCCTCTCTGCCTCTCTCACCCTAGAAATGGCTACCATTACACACAAATGTGTGTGTGTGTGTGTGTGTGTGTGTGTGTGTATAAAACCATTCTATATATACTTCGATTTATCAGTTCTTTCTCTGGATGCAGATAGGACCTTCCTTCATAAATTATTTATATTTAATTTTGGTATTTATAATAGTTAAAATTACTCAAAGTTCTTAAAATAATATTTCTGTTGCTGTATGCGATGTTTTCTTGGGTCTACTCCTTTTACTTTTCATTACTTCATGCAAATCTATCCATATTTTTCTAAGATCATTGAGTTCATCATTTCTTAGAGGACAATAGTATTCCATTGCAATCATATACCACAACTTGTTTGGGTTAGTTACACTTGAACCACTGTCTTCTACAGGAAGTATTTTTAATGCCCTTGCTCTTGATGCCCTTCCCAGGAATCACTTACCCCAAAGGACAAAACAAGAAACATTAGTTATAAGCTATAAAGTGATACATTTAATCCTTCAGGAAAAATATTTTAGCAATATGAGATATCAGTTATGCGATGTAGGGTGCCTTGGAAGACATATGTTCTCCATTAATAGAAATCTTCAGACAGCAGCTGGATGATCATTTGTCAAGAATGTTATAGTGGAAATTCCTTTTAGTGTATGGATTGGACTACATGACCAGTGATATATCTTGCAACTCTAAAATTCTGTACTTAATGTGTGCTAGATTTATTTTCAATTTGACTCAGTCTTTTCCCATTGACTATTTAATTCGGTATTCTTGATCGAACTATACACTAGCACAGAACCCCAGAGTGATTAATAGAACTTACTATGTGCCAAGCATTGTACTAAGAATTAGGAAGATAAATACAAGCAAAAAAGATATCCTCTACCTTCAAAGCGTTTATATTTTAATGATGGAAGACAGCTCTTGAGAGGGAGCTGAAATGTGTTAGGAGGAATATGTTCACTGTAGGAGTAGGAGGGAACACTGCATGGGTTGTGAGGGAAGGTATTAAAAGTCCTTTGAGTCAAGACTGTAGTTCTGAGGGAAATGAACATGGCTATCCTGGACTCTCTCTCAAACAGAGCTTCTGGGCAAGAACTAATCAACTGGAGAAGAGAGACATAGGGATGGAAGCATTTCCAAGATAAGAAGCCATCTGGGACAGAGATAAAAAAGCCCCAAGAGTCAGAAAAGAAGTGAATACGGATGAACCAGGAATGTGCTGATAAATACTTAACCACCAGAGGGAAAAATGTACAACACAACATACTTTTATGTTTAATCTACATTATTTTGTTAGTAAGCACCCCAATATACACAGGAGGCCTGCTATCCCAGGTTCTTAGATGTGCTTTTCTAAAAGGAAAGGCAACTTTTGAGGGGTTAACAATCACTTTAATCATGCACCTGTATTGCTCACTGAGTTTGGGGGGGAAAAGTCAGCACCCTAAACTTCAGAGAAAATACAGAGAAATCAAAATCAATAGGCATGTTTCCAATACATATATCACAAATCAACAGATAGATGCAACTAACAGGTTGACCATACATACATACATAGTTACCAGAGATGAGGGAACCAACATCCAGGCTTTCAAAGCAGGGGGGCTCCTTAGAGGCTGCCCAGAGTCTACTCTGGCCAAGCAAACACTTCCAGTAGGTAAACCCCAAAGTAAAGCCTCACCTTCAGAGTCTTTACACATTTTTTAGAGCCAGAGAGCATCACAACCCTGGAGAACCAGGGCCTCATTAAAAAAAAAGCTATGGGCCTTCCTACAAATCTTCCCAGGTCCATTAATGGGTGGGGAAAGTCTTTAATCACATTAAAATAACTAACAATACAAATGCATGTGCTGCTTCTAGTTAAAGAAACTCTTGTTTCTATATTTTACTCCTAGTAAAGACTCTTGGTTGATAAAGGCAAGATTCAGTCAGAGACACTTGATTATACTAAACCAAAAACAGCAAAAGATTCTACTTTGCTTGCCATCACAATTATTTTTTTTCTACATAACATTTTTAAGTCTGGACAATCACCAAAACAATAAAGCAAACCCTGATTTGTAGAATTTGCTGATTTCCAAGGTGGTAATTCTCACACAGAAAGTTTAACAATTGGCTCTCCTGAGTTGGAACAAGCTGACTCCAGCATACTTCTTGACTAGGTCTCTTCCCTTAACATATATTAAGACTGTAAGACCACTCTATTTAAAATGGGAGGGGATGGAGAAGAATGAATAAACTTGTCAAATTCCCAGTTTTTCGTCATGTAATTTCTCAATCAATGGATACTACTAGCTAACTATTATCATGTTAGGGTTCCGTTGTATTTTTTTCTGTTAGCAAAGGAGGGTCTCTCATATTCAAAAAGACTGGGAATTCTTGGGATGCTGGAAAGAATATAGTATTGGGATATAGGCAACCTGAGATTCAGTCTCAAATTTGACAATAACTAATTGTGAGCAGGTCATTTCATCTTTCTTATTTCCTCTTCTGTAAAAATGAGGGAATTTTGATTAGATGATCTTTAATTATCAGTTTTACAATTCAATGGTTTTGTGACTTATGTGAGTAGGCAAATATACTTCCAATTCTAGACTCTGAGTCACTACCAACCTAGCGGACTTATGAATGACTCGTCTATGACATTTAAAAAATAATCTACAATACACTATTTCACTTTTAAGCTCCATTACTCCTACGCTTCACCAATGTTAAGTACTCCTTTGCTGAATTGATGCCATATTATTTTTTCTTCAGGAAAAAGTAAAAATGTTAAATTCTACTGCAATTGCCTTTAAGAGCTTTCCTATATTTTATCTTAACAGTTAGATCTAAAAAATAATCTGCCTTCATTTCAGCCATTTCAGCTACATGGTGTCTCCTCCAAGTGGAAACACTATTCAGTTTATTAGAAATTGATTTATCTAGGGTAAGTCACATTGGTTCATGGCTAAAATGGCCAAACAACTCAAATTTTCATCTGAAACAACTGCTTTCAAAACTACCTGCTCAGCTGCTTGAATACTTTCTAAATTTCCTCTTTCATATATGACTATAATGCTTATTCTATACAATTTTATACAATGGAGTAAGAAGGGACCTTAGAGGTGATTTACTTCAATCCCCACATTTTACAGATGAAGGAACTGAGGCACAGAGACGTTAAGTGACATGTGCAAGATCTCAAAGATTGTTGTACGTCCGTCATTCTCCAAGAGGGCCAATGACATCAAGAGGGTGTCTTGACTTGAAAGTGAATTAGATTTAAGTGAAGCAGGCTGTGCAAAATCATTAACCTTACTCTCTCCTCAACGGTAATTAGAAGCACTAATGGTACTTAAACTCATATGTTCTGATTGCAAATCTGTAATTCTTTCTACAGCTTCACCCTGTTTACCCTCATCAATAGAATGTGCCATGGGATTTTGTTTTGGGGTTATTATTGTAGTTTTAGTGTCTTGGATGAATTTGTACTGATCTATACATTGCTTGGTGTCCTCCTTATAACCAACGCAAACAAAAACCTACTTATGTTCCGAGTAAAGCATTTTGTAAATCTTAAAATGTTATATAGAAAAGTTATTGATAGTATTGTTTTTATTATTAATTACCATTGCTATCTTATGGAAAAGATAGTTGGCTAAGGACAGAAGTCATGGCCATGGAATTCCTGGTTCATATGGTTTATCAGACCCATGACACTGGCCTCAACAATATGGTGCATCAACCAGCTAACAACTCTCAAAATGATTAATATTTTCACATTATTGTCATTTGAATTCTATGAACTGATTAGAACTATATGATTGAAATTTTTTAGTAATGACTATATAAGTCATGGGACATGAATTTACATCGATTATATATATTATATTACACTTATACTTTATATACATTAATATATCAATGCATTGTAAAAAAAACAATGGGTATGAAAAATACAGAATAGCATGAAAAACCATATGAATTGAAGCAAATTGAAGAAAAACCAAGAAAACAATATACATGGTAACTACAATAATATAAATGGAAGGAAAAAAATGAAAAGGAAGACTTTGTAAGTATAATAACTAAGCTTGACTCTAATGAAGTGATACAATAATTCATCAAGCTTCCTTCTTTGCCAAGAAAGGGAAAAATGCATGAGAAATACTGTTGGTTTTAGTTGATGCATTGCTTCATTTTCCTCAACACCTTTTATTTTCTTTGTTTTTTATCCCTTTTGATGAGAGATGGTTCTATAGGCTGGGACAGGGGAGAAAAGAACAAAAAATAAAACACAAAATATTATTCTCAGCAGAGAGGTTGGTGATCAAAAATGCAGAAGATTGCATACATTTCAGAAATGGTTGCCTTGTCAATTGGTTCTACTTGACTACTTTTCTCTGTTACAAGGGAAGTCTCAGTATGGCTGAAGAGGATTTTGGGGAAATTATGGCTATTCAAAAAAATTTTAAGGCATGAATAAATAACATTTAAAAGTATGTACATCTACAAATCCCAAACATTTTCAGGTTTGCTTCTATAAAAATTGATTCATAGCTTTGAACCTTTTGATGGAATGTTTTGTGAGAAGAGGGAAGCCTAGTGCACTGGGGAAGCCAGGGTAACCCTCCTTTTCGCATACATAAGCATTAACTTGACAACTCAGGATTTGGGAAGTGAATTCATACTTTTTGGAGAGAATTCTCAGAATTCCCCATCACAACGGTTGTCTCCATAGCCCATTCTTCCCACCTGAAATGGTTCCCTAGTTTTCTCTCCATCTTTTAAGAAGTTATTCAAACTCAGGATCCCCTATATATTTGGAATAGTGTTTGCCGTTCAAATCCAAAGTCCAGGTAACCCAGGAAAATCTGGTATATCTCCCCAACCAACAGGAAACAATTAAGACTAGTCCTAAGTTTTTTCATAATCATGTCTGTATGTTTGGCAAGGTAGATTGCAATAAAACATTATACTAGAACACGAATAAATAGCACCCTCTATGTGCTAGGCATTATCCTAGTTGTTAATAATGCAAAGGGAATAATAAAACAGTAAAAAACATGAAGCAGCACCTGACCCCACAAAAATTATATTCTATCAAGGAAAAATACACTTACATGCAAATGTGTTTATATACATATTTACACATTTACACACAGTAGAAGTATAAGCATATACAAAAGACACACCAAGTAAATACATGGTAAGAACATTCTTACCTAAGCTCTGTGGATGACTGGGTGAAATTCGGAAGCATTTCTAAATAATAAAAAACAAAGCACTGTATCTATTCCTTATTCTTCCAGCAAACTAGGACGTGTTAAATTGACTTTAGTCATGTATTCAATGGTGCACTAATGGGTACCTACAGTTAATAAGCTTCCTTAAGCACTTAAATTAGAACCAATTCCCAAGTATAACTTAGGAATGCGCTTAAAAATTCATAGAATTCTAAATTTATAATTTTATTTTTAGCTATGATCTCCCATGACGGTTCTAAAACATCTAGGAGAAGAGAAATAGTAGCACAGTCACATTTAGAAAGGTCCACGTCTTTCCTATTCTACTGATCATGCCAGGGTTCTGGAAGAAAGCCCAGAAAAATAGAATTGCACAATGATATTGCCATTGGCTACCTATTCTGATGAGTACTGAAGTCAGATAAACTAGGTTAAAATTTTCCACTGACAGGGAAAAAGACAAAACAAAATATATTTTCATTGTTGAATTCTTTTAAGTAATAGTGAAAGTAAGAATCTTCCAAACACAAATTCATGGAGGTTTTCTTATTCTTATTCTTCTTCCTTAGCTATAATACCATAATTTCATTAAGTAGAATTAAAAAAATTAAAGTCATCATCCTCCCCTGAAGTGACTTGACCATGGAAACTGATTTACAAGTATGGTGTTTTCCCTAGAATGTCTTAAGAGAATAAAGGTAGAGAAGGGGGATTATAGAATGGTAGGTTTAATGGTATAAAAGAAATTAAAGGTAATCTAATTCAATCTCCTCTTTTAAAGATCATAAATTTAGAGTTGGAAGGGACATGAAAGATCATCTCATTAAATATCCGCATTTTACAGAAGAGGAGTTTGGGGTCTAGAAAACATAAGTGACTTGTCCACAGCCAAACAAGGAACAAGTAAATGTGAACCCAATTCCCCCGACTTTAGACCCTATTTGATTTCTACTGCACCAGGTACAAGTACACTAAAAAGAGCCAGGGAGAAGGACTCACTGGTCTCTAGTAGTATAAAATGTTGCTAATGACCAGAAACTAAAATGTTTTGGCACAAGAAAGCACGCAAGATACAAAAAAGACACAAACTGTTAGAGTAGGATGAGACTGTCAGATTTTGCATTCAGGCTCTTCTCATGTTGAACATCTATGAATCAATGTGGAATAGAAAAAAAGTTCAAATAAATGATAGAAGCATATCTAGATCCCTGATAAACCACTTTGAAAGGTATTTGAAGTTACAGTAATCTGCAAAAGTAGGAAATTGTCTTTGCATTAGTTTTTGCCCTGATTTTGCCCAAGAAAGATAGAGATCAATGTTCTTACATTCAGCTTTATATTAAGGTCTGTTCTTAGCAACAGTTGAAGTAGAAAATCAAGTTGAAATTAGTTGTAAACTGTTGACAGTCCACAAAGGACCAAAACAAATAACATCTTTATGAATGGTTGCCTCAAAATCACTATGGCACTAAACAAACTAGGAAGCATCTTCATACCTGGCCTTTGACCTTGAGAGTACATAAGTTGTTGATTCTTCAGTGTGTCATTGGATCTGTGATCTGATTCATGTAAGTCTTAATTCCAAGTACGTGGATCATCATGTGCAACTCTTGTCCATATCCTCCAACAAATCTTCCACAGATCTTCCAACCAAACATGCTGTGGGTTATCTCTAGATTTCCTGAAAATTCATAAGCAATATTTCCACACTTGGGCTGTTCTCACTCTATACAGCTAGACAACCTTCATTTCCAACACTAAATCACATTGATATATGTTATGCCAGTCTGTATGCATAATTCATCTTTGTAATATATTGTCGAGTCTTTTTTATTCCACCATGTATCTCATAATTTCTCTTGAATTAATTACTCTTTTTAATTCCATGGAAATTATAAAAAAGGAAAAATAACTTCAATTCAATTTCTAACAAAAACAGAGAATATCAGTTCTCAGGTACCTCAGAGGTTCCATAATCCAACCAACCAAGAATCCTCTCAATGATACCACTGAATTGTCATCAAATCGTTGAATACTTTTATTTTTTTATTTTTTTATTTTTATTTTATTTATTTATAAATGTTCTACAATCACTTCCTTAAAATTAAGATTTTATACCCCCACACCTTCCCCCCCTACCCCCCTCCCTCCCCATGACAGCATACAATT
>CM053770.1:343463165-343480273 GCA_028658325.1 Potorous gilbertii
CACTAAAACCCACACACACACAACCATGATCTGCTACATTCTGCGAATGACTTCCATAAGAAAGAATTCACTGATGAGAACATCTCTTTGAAAAGGAAAACTGAACAAATGGAAAAGGAAGTTCAAAAATACTTTTATTAATGAGATAGTCTATTCTATTTTGGGATCATTTTAACTGTCCAAAAATATTTTCCTTACATCATTCCCTCATGAGATTCTTTCTATAATATACCTATCATCTCTAGTTCAGTTTCTTCTTCCTAAGAAAAATAGACTGAACTTCCTCTGCCTCAATATATCTGGGGATCAGGGGATGTTAACATTGAAAAGTGATTAAATGGAAATTCCATCCAAAGTTTACTTTCTATTTTTTTCCAAGAAGTTACATATTTTCGATCTCCTACTTATTGCATGTGTGACCTTAGATAAGATACAACCTTTCAGGACCACTGTAATTTCATTACAAAATGAAGGAGTTGTTTTATATGGCTTCTAAGTTCCTTTGTATCTCTAAAGCTATGATTGTATGATCAGATCCTACACACTTAGAAAAAAAATGAAGCAATATGAGGTATGATTATAACAGGAAGATTTTTGTTTTGTTCACAAACATACAAAAATAAATATCTCTCCCTTCAAAACTGTTACAGTAGGAGATTATATATTGATTTCAGACACATTGTGATCTTCCAAGAAATATTTTGAAACCACTTTTAAGAGCTTGTAGACCCTGTGCTGTGACTATGACATAGGAAGCAAAGAGTTGTCAGCCACCTTATTTCAAAGGGCTGGACTGAGTTGCATGGGACCAAAGGTCTCATCTTTGTGGTTGGCAAGAGAGGTTGTGTTAGAGAGTCAGATCCAATCCATGAAGGGCACAAAAGGAAAGTAGAAGAAAAAAAGGAGTCCTGGAAGATCACAAGAGAAAACTAAGGCTAGGACCCAGTTCAAGATTTAATAGGATCATCAACTTAGGAAACTGGACATTTGAGATCACACAGTCCAAGTATCTTATTTTATAGAACAGGAAAGAGATGGAGTTACTTGCCCAAGGCCACCAATAACACGATTTGAAACCAGATTCTCTGATTTTAAGTCCAGAATTCTTTCCATTACAGTTTATTATTTCAACTAGAAACTTTGTGGTGAGATGAGCAATCAGTCTCAGTATCCTAACTTACATTTATATTGACATTTAAAATTTACAAAGGATTTATATATATTACCTTAATCCACAAGCATTTATGAAGCATACTACATATATGCATGTTTATATTTTTGAATACATAACTGGTTTTCTCAAAACCAGAAATTTCAATATGCTTGATAGCACAGGAGGTAAGTTCATGGTTGGTTGGTGTTATACAAAACAAAACAAAACAAAAAACCCAGCCCGCATGTGCCTCATTGAGAAGTATCCCAAAATAAATTGAACAAAAGGTTATGTTACTGTAATAAATGTGAAGTAAATATTAATATTCAAATAAGAGTGAAATCTAACCAATTTTAAAATGAAATGTGTTTTTGTTTTCTAGAGCTCTTGGATTTGGACTAATTGAGAATGGCCTGGAAAGAGCCCAAAAGCAGTCATATGGTAGATTTTATACTGTGCATTATTTATTCCTTTCCTTGCTCTGTGCAAAGAATAAAAGTACTATATAAAATCTTAACGTGTTTTGTATCTTCATATAGGTGGATGATTTTACTATGCCAAGATCATATGACTAGGGTTCAATGAAATAGGGCATATTCATGAAAGATGCAGGGTTTCTGACAAATGGGATCTCAACTCCCATTTCTGGTTGTATAAATGAGAGCCAGGGAATCTTAACTTTTTGTCAGTCACAGAGACCTTTGACAAACTGGCGACATCTATTAGGCCTTTCTTAGAATGTTTTAAATACTGAAAGAAATGATAACTTTCAGTTAGAGAAAGTAAAAAATAAATATGTTATTAATAGATCCTCCAAAATCTGTCCATGGACCCCCGAAGGTCTGTGGATCTCAGATTAAGAATCCTTATTTAGGCTAATGAAATGACTTGGTTGTTGTCCTTCATTCTTGAGGAGAATCAAAATGACATCACTATGTTGGAGTTAAAGTACAGTGTAACTGACTGACAGATTAAACCAACACATGCTCAGAAGGCTCTACCACAGGTCAGGAATAAATAGTACATATGGATTTCTGGAGAGATGTCTTTAAATTTGCACATTTCTACTGCAATTCTGTTTCACTCTTAGAGCACAGAGCTTTCTTTGATGCAGGAATGCCATGGTTGGCAGTCCTTTGCCAATGTTTCCCAGGTCACACAATCAATTTCAAAGTTTTTCAGGGAAATCTTAAAAGTATCACTTGTGTCACTTTTTCTGACCTCCATGTGAGTGCTTGCTTTGTATGAATTCTCTGTAAAATAGTCTTTTAGGCAAACATACATTTGCCATTCAAACATGGTCATCCATTTAAGTTGTGTTCTGTACAGTAGAGTTAGAATGCTTGGCAGTTTAACTCAAAAAAGGACCTCAGGGCCCAGTACCTTATCTGGTCAGATGATCTTCAGAACCTTCCTAAGATAATTCAAATAAGCATCTTGGCATTATATTCATATACTTTCTAGATTTCAAAGGCATACAACAATGAGGTCAGCACAACAGCTCTGTAGACCTTCACTTTGGCAGTTAGTCTAATACCTCTTCTCTTCCACACTTCGCTAAACACTGAGCTATCTCTGGCAATGCATGCATTAACCTCATCATCTGTGTACATCCCTGAAAAGTATACTGCCAAAGTAAATGAACTTATTCACAACATTCAAAATTTTTCCATTTTCTGTAAGCAAGAGTTCCATACATGGATGGTATAGTGTTGGATGGTGGAGAACCTGTGTTTTTTTGGTGTTAATTGATGGGTTAAAATTAGAATAAGCAACAAAGAATCTATCTGTACTCTATTGCATTTCAGTTTTAGAGGATGCATTGAGTGGGCAATCATCTGCAAACAAAAGGCATGCAACCAACTCTCTCTCCACTTTAGTCTTGGCTTGTAGCCTTTTCAAATTAAATAATTTACCCTTAGTGCGGTGGCTAACCTTGATGTCATTTTAATCTTCATTGAAGGCATCTGACTAAAAAACAGTGGAACAAGTGCACTGATCCATTGATGACTGGGAAAGTTGGACAATAGCATCCATTATAAAGAACCAGGCAAGCATGCCATCAAGAAGTTGACGTACAATATTGATAAACATTTTCAGGCAACCAAATTTTGACATAATAATCCACAAGCCTTCATGACTGACATTATCAAAGACCTTGGTCAGATCAATAAATGTTGCATACAGACCTCTGTTCTGTTCCTGGTATTTATTCTGGAGTTATCAAGCAGCAAACATCACATTGATCATTCCTCAGCCCTTCTTGAAGTTACATTGATTCCCATGTAGATGACCGTCTTCCAGCCTATTTAAGAGGATTCTGGCAAGAATCTTGCAAGGAATGACCAAGAAAGGAACTCTCCTGCCATGATTCTCAGAAGAGTAAATCTATTTCCTCTGTGTGTGTGTGTGTGTGTGTGTGTGTGTGTATGTGTGTGTATGTATAATGAACAAAGGAGTGATCCTTGAACTCCTAGAAGATAACCTCCTCTTGCTATAATACCTGCTTTTATATAATTAGCGGACTCCTGTCTTGTAAATATCAGTTGAAATAGAATCAGTACTGGGCACTTTGCCGCCTGAGGGAAGTCTAATGGCATTTAAAACCTCATCAGGCACTTTCATGGCTGTTGGAACAAATTGTTCTCAAATGCCCCATTCCTCCAGGAGAAGTCTTCACATGCTTGGGCTAGACACCCACAACTCACCTAAGGGAATGAGACCCCCTCAGTTGCCCTGAACATAGCTTAGCCCATTTGCCAAAATAATTTATCATGATGTCACTTCTGTGCATGCTACAACTCCTTAGAGCCATAGGTGAGAACTGGGTGAATCAGGTGGACACCAAAGGTGAAAAGCAGTCCTGGAAAGGGTTCAGCAGCCCTCACACAAGAGGTACTATATCTTCTCAGAACATTCCCAACACCTCAGTGAGATAAGGACAGTGACAATGAGAGAGGTAGAGCTTGGGAGTAGAAAACTGTTCTCCAAGGGTCTTAGAAACCTTGGCACTTTCCCAGCAGCTTGCCTAAGTGGAATGCAGTAATTTCAAGTTGATCATGGGATTAAACAAGATCCTAGCCCTTTTTGGTAAATAAGTAAATAAAATTAGTGTCTGTCAATGCCACATGATGGTTAAAAAACTTTCCAATTCATGGCATGAGTCACAAAAGTCTTCAGTTTAAAGCCTCCTAGTACTGAACTAATATAATGTCTGACTAGTTAGGTCACTTCTATAAATTTATAGAAAGACAACAGTCTTACCTTCAAAATTTCCAGTGACTAGGAATTTACTACCTCATAAGATAGTCCATTCCATTTTTGAATAGTTTTAATTGAAATTTTTCTTTTTCATGGAATTAAGCAAAATCTAACTCATAATTTCATCATTTAGATCTAGTTCCCTTTAGTACTACATGATAAAACTAATCTCCCTCCTACATGACAACACTTCAAATGTTTTTAGTAAACATTTCCCACCTATGTGCCCACCACACACACACAAAACTAACCATTTTGTTTCTTCAGCAATAGTTTGTATGACCCTTCCCAATCCTGGTCACCCTCCTCTAGCCATGCTTCAGTTCATCAATGTCCATCTTAAAACTTGAGTCCTAGTACCTAATATTTAATACCTAAATAATACTATTTAGGGCTGTTTGTTAAGCAAAAATTTTAAAAGCCTAGTAGACAATTCATTGACATCTGGAAAACAACAACAATAAACAAAAAAAAAACCTTTTACTACATATTATGTTTATTCTACAAGTAAAATCGTCTCAAAATCCACACTTATACTCAAGTCAGAGAATGCCTTCTTGTAACAAATTCTTCAGCTGGAAAGAACAAAGGATACTTTGGGAAACAAATTCTTCCTTGTAAGGAAAAGAACATATCCAATGCCACTGCTATATACACATTCTGTCTTGGGTTTATCCAATCAATAGTACTCTAAGTGCCTTCTTATGAGCACAACACAGTGAAAGGCACTGAGAAGGAAAGGGATGCGATATAATAAGACATAAGGAGTTTGTGATCTAATTAGACAAAGCAATACACACCATGTCTCATTGAAACTAAAAGCTTTTTTCCATCAATTGTTACCCAAGTCTCTTAAATATATCTTCAAATTCTTCTCCCTTGGTTTTCTCCTCTACCTATAAACATACTCTAAAATCTCCTATTCTGAAAACAAAACAAAATAAATTTTTAAATATCTTTTTACCCTGTCATTTCATCTTCCTCCCTTAGCATCCTTTTCCCTTTTACTACCAATTTTCTTCAAAGGGTAGGGAACGCCCAATTTCTTTACCATCTATTCATTATTAAACTCCTCCATCCAAGATCATATTCATCACTTTGCTTAGCATTCATCATTCAACTCCTAATTCCCAAATGAATTGGCCTTTCCTCAGTCTTCTGGATTTTCTTTTTTCTGCTTTGCAGCATTTGGCACCTCTGATTTCCCAATACTTTAAGATCCCTCTTTATTTAGCATCTGTGACACTGCATTGATTCTTCTAGCTCTCCCATAATCCCATACTCCACATTGAAATTATGTTTCTCTTAAGATAGGCTGCTTCTCCTGACTTTTTTTTAGTGTTACCATCATCTTGTTTTCATCTCCACTCTGCCCTCTCCTGCATTATTCAAATTCTCTTCATTCTTTTTCTGAAAATTATTTCTCCCTTATGACTATTTCTTAGCCTTGTTACTGCCCCCACCCAAATGCACATCATAACTCCCTCCTACCTAGATGATTGCAGTAGCTTTTAATTAATGTTTTTAGCTCCATTTTCTCTCCCACTCTAACTTCCATTCTATATAATGCCACCAGCTTTATCTTCCTAAAATATGTCTTGGATTATATTGTTCCATTTTTAACTACTTGTTTCAAATGCTTATCAAACAAAAAAATCCAAAACTTTACACAATCTAACCTATTTTTCAGTCTATGTACTAAGTTGGGCCTTATCTATTCTATTTTTCCCACCTCTGTGACTTTCTGTATTATTCTTTGTATCTGGAATGTTTCCCTCTCTATTTTTACTTCTTAAAATTCTTCCCATCCTTCAAGACTCAGCTTAAATGCCATCTCCTCCTCCTTGAAGTTTTCTTTAATACTCATGCACCTGGAAGTGATGTTCCTATCCTCTGAATTTTCATGGTACTTCATACCCCACTCATGTCCTTCAGATCACAATGCTAGGGGAAGATAGTGAAGTACAGTAGAATGGGTATTAGGTTTGTAGTCAGAGGAATGGGTTCTCATATACGCTCTGCTACTTACTGTCCATATGAACTGGAGCCAATCACTTCATCTCTAAGAATCTGTTTTCCTATCTATAAAATGAGTGGTGGGTCAAGATACCCTCTAATTTTCCTTCTAATTATGATAACTATGATAACTAGATTTGGATGTAGAAAAGACCTTGGACGTTATGTAGTCCAGAAGTTTTTAACCTAGGGTCCATGGACCCTGAAAGATGAACATTTTCAGAGAGCTCATGAACTTGGATGGGAACAATATATAATTATTTTCATTCACCTCTAGTTTTCTTTAAATGTCTATATATTTTATTTTATGCATCTAAAATATTATTTTCAGAATGATTGCAGAGATTTCATCAGATTTCCAAAAAAGATTAACAACTCCCCTTCTCTAGTCCAACCCTGAAATATCATAGATAAAAAAAAAACTAAAGAGATGAAATGACTCCCCCAAGATGACATAGGTAATAAGTAGCATGACCAAGTCTTCCAACTACAATCGTAGTGCTCATTACTCTACATCATGATGCCCTTCTATATTTATTAAAGTCTTATCTTTCCTACTAGGTACTAAGCTTCTTGAAGAAGAAATATTTTTTAAATTATTGTTGTGTTCTCTAACATTTAACACAATGCTTGCTTTAAAAATATAATAGGATATTATTAATTGTATATAATTAAAATATTGTTAATATGTTATTAATAGCTTAAGTTTATTTAACTCTTGGCATACTTTAGCTTAGTTTTACTTTATCTTTTTAGCAAACCACAAAGTAGATCTCAAGTATTATTATATCCATTTTACAGATTGGAAAATGAGGCTCAAAAAGATGGAGTAACATACACAGGCTTCATAAATATTAAACATGGAAGCCTGAATTGGAATTCAGATATTCAAACTCCATATTCAATGTTCTTCCCACTTTAACATGGAGTGTCCATAAGTGTTTGTTGTTTGGATTAGTCAGAAAGACTATTCACATTAAAATATCTTTCTTATAATAGAAAGAGCAAGGTCACATACAGAAACTTCGTACTGATCAGTTCCTAAAATAGAAGTGCAAGTTTTGTGTGGACAGGGAAGAGGAGTCATAGAAGTTCCTCTAATCTCAAGACATTCCAAAAGAGGTCAATTAACTCAAATATCTTAGTGTAACCACAGTCTCTCAAGATCATATTTTTCTATTTTCTTCTTCAAAATAACTACATTTCATATTCATGTTTTTTTCAAAAAAATTAAATATATGAAATAGATCCCAAATTGTTTGGTTTATAAATCCTTCTAATGATCCCAAGCTTGCTAATAAGAGTTTTATTCAGACAGATTTTTAAAACATATTTCCTGACTTACTGGTCTTTAATATTTTAGCATGCATTTATATAACTTTTTCTCTAAATGAATTCAAAGCAGAGATACAGCTAATGATTTAAGAGGATAGTGCATAGAATTCCAATCACCTAAAAATTTTATATGTAGTCCTATGGTAAAATCATATATATGTGTAAACACATATATATAAAAATACACAATACATATATGTGTGTGTATGCATGTGTCATAAATATACATCACATATGTGATAAAGATATATAAATATGTGTATGTATGCGTTTCTATAGGGACAGCTAAAAGACTCACAGTTTGTGCAGATATTAAAAAAGCCTAATATTCTTAAGCAAGCTTTGGCTAACATTTTTTTATTCTCCTTTTTATCTTTAAAGTAAAGGACCCATAGACTCCCTGAGAAGAAGCGGGGGGATGACTGTCATTCACTCACGATGTGAGCCATGTCCTTTGCTGTTAGACCCATAATGGAGCTGAGTTTCAAGGCTACAGTCAGTCCTCGTGAGTTTAATGAAGCAATCACCATCGTTGAAGTTTTCTCCAAAATTGGTTTAGGAAAAATAATTCCTTTCTTAATATTTTCCTAATATTTAGTAGGAAAGAGATAATGTAATTTTATCTGAATAGCAAACATTTACTCACCTACTATATTGGGCAAGGTTTTTGAGAGGCAAAGATATAAAGTTATTTAGTCCCTGTCCTTAAGGGGCTTACAGTCATAGATATGTACTGAAATCTGCAAGATAAAAAATAAAAAGGATAAAGATATAGAAAGAAAAAATTGCAAACCAGAAATGTAAGTCTTACTTCTCAGGTTTCTGTTACTTGTCACTTAGCACTAAGGTCTGGTGAATAAGAAAAAACAAAAGAGGTCTCAGAACAGTCTCTAAGTTCTATAGAAATTGGTTTCAGAGAAAAGAACTTAAATTCAAGACTTAAATAACAACATATATTAAAAGTTATTCAGCAGCCCTTGAAAGTCATCTCTCAGATGATGGCATGAAGCAATACAAGTGAGAAATGGGTTCATTCCACTCTCGGTGATGAAATCAGTGATATGTGAGTTAATAACCAAATGAACTGTCCCTTTTCTATTAAAGGAGCGTAAAAAAGAAAAAGAAGGCAATACATTTAAGAACCTTGTAATGCCGCAACTAATTTGCTTCTTGAGAGATAGTCTGTTTTGGAGGAGACAGACTTATCTGTAAAATGTAACATTGGAGGAGTATAGAGCTACCAAGAACAAATTATATGACTCAAATAAAGTTTACAAGTCCAGGTTTATAGCTTAATTACTAATATTTCTCCAATTGCCTATCATGTGAAAACCTCTTGAGGATTCTACATGAGTAACTATTACTAGTATAATGAGATAAAGTCTAATCTAGACCTGTTAAAATATGTAGTTAGGCATATACATGCATATGTATAATATTATATGGTCAATTAGTGAGGAATATTATTTGCCTCGTGGAATTATTGCTGTGTGACCTATACACCGGTTTTACAGGGTTTACTAACTTCAAAATTTAATGATTTAATTGTTTTCTTCACTCTTTTGGTTCAAAGTCATTGGCATCATCCCCAGATTCCAGCTTTAATGATGAATAAAGACCCCTTGCCATTTGACACTTTTGTCAGTTTCCCTATTCCGGTTTTCAATGAACTACATAGACCTTTTTTAAGATCACACAATCAAGGACTTGGAGCTAGAAAAATCCTTTGAGACTATCTAGTCCAACTTTCTCATTTAACAGATAAGAAAACTGAGGGTCAGAGGAATCACATGAACTGCCCAAGGATCACAGGCAACAAGCAGCAAAGCTGGCGTTAGAATTCAGCTCCTCTGACCCTAAGTAGCAGTTAGTACTTTTCTAGCATTTTAAGAGTTGCCAAGGGCTTTAGATATGTGTTCTCATCTGATACTCACAGCACTCTTTCAAGGTCAACACTGTTACTTTATCCCCATTTTGTAGACAGGGAAATTGAGGCAGATAAAGGTTAAGCAACCTCTCCAGGGCCACACAACTAGTAAATGTCCTGAGGCTAGATTGGAATCCAGGTCCCCCTAACTCCATCTAGCACTTTCTCCACTGTGCCAACTAGTATCAAATCCAATGCATATTTTATTATACTATGCCATCGCCAAATAAGAGATCTTGACCCAGTAGTAACTGTTTTTGTGACTATCAGTAATTATCATTTTTAAAGAGATAGGCGAGACTTTCCAAAAATTACAAAAATGTAATAGACTTTTACAATTCCAAAATGCATTGCTAGTATAACATGTACAGTACTAAAACATTTGGATATTACAGTTAATCAATAAACATTTATAAAGTATCTACTATAAGTCAAGCACTATGCTAAATTCTAAGAGTACAAATACAAATAAAAAAAGAATAGTTCCTACCTCAAGTGTCTTATAATCTAATGGAGGAAGACAACACACAAAAGGAAATTGTGAAGATGGGAGATGAGGAAGGGGAAAGGTACATGAGCAGGATAATGCATTGCAAAAAGCTTTGAAAGCAATGTAGCTGGGGGGAAACGAAAAGAAAAGCTGCTGAGCCCCTCCTTAAATAGAGGCCCCGTAGCCCTTGGCCCTACTCTATTAGCGGAGGGCATTATTAACAGATCTAAACCATCCATTTTAATCCCCTAAAATATCCCAGACAGCTAGGTGCTGGACCTGAAGTCAGGAAGACCTGAGTTCAATTCTAGCCTCAGATACTAAATCCTGCCTCATTTTCTTCAACTTTAAAATGGGGGAAATAACAGCACCTACTTTCCGGAGTTGTTACAAGGCTCATACGAGATAATATTTGTAAAAAGCACTTAGTACAAGATCTGGTACATAGCAGACACTATGTAAATATTCATTCTCTTTCCCTAAAATTAGAAAACTGAAACCCAAAGAGCTGAAATAACTTCAACAAGCAACGAAGTACATAGCATCTCAAAGCCAAACTAAAATTACAACACGTCTCCTGACCTCTCATCCAGTAAACCATCCTTATCTTTTAAATAGCACATCATGTCTAGGTTTTGGATCACCATAAAAGGGAACAACTTTATAGTAAATGAGTATTTTTGAGTGATTCTAAAACAAAGTTCTGTTATTAAGCAAAGGTTTTTGGGGACAGGCAATGTGGACAGCTCCATAGCTGATCTTGGAGACCAGAAAATCTGGATTAAAGTCCTGGTTCTGACACTTAACTAGTTGTGAGAGCCCAGGCAAGTCACTTTACATCCCAGTGTCCCAGGCAGCTCTCTAGGAATATAAATCACAAATTAATTTCCTGTAGGTGGAGAGAATTTCTACACTGGGAATTCCTTATATACATTAAGGAAATCTAGTTCCTCCTCACCTCTTCCCCCTCCCTGCAAGCTGATAACTAGACCTTGGTGCTGAGGAAGGCCCAGCACAAAGATAATGTACATAAAAGTGCTTTGCAAGTTTTAAAATACCCTATAAATGTCAGCTATTATTATGAAAATGTCAAGAGCCTGTTTTCATCTGGCTAGTTCCTGAATCTCATATCATATCTCCCATCACCATCAGCTTAGCTTCTTGATTAGTTCAGCTCTAGGTTCCCATGCAAAGTCACCCCACAGTGATTCAACTAACAATATGAGGATGGCATCTGGTACTTTTAAACCACTTTCATGTATTATGAAGGTATTTATATCTTCCCTGAGTGTCTTTCATAGGAAGTAGGAGAAATAAGGAGAATCTCATAGCAATACTCTCAGACAAGGGCCAATTTAGTCTAGTCTAGGAACAGTCTCATCAGCAGTAGTTACCCTTCATAATACAGTAATACCTTCCACATAGCTACTTTCCCCATCACTATTTCAATATATCATAGCTCAGCATAAAAAATTAAATGAGAATTTGGGGGAGTTTTGCAGAAGCCAGAGACGATACACAAAGGCTGGCAGACCACACGAAAAATGTTTGCAAACTCAGAAATTCATAAAACATATGCATAGTATTGTATAATATCAAATCAAATTTTACAATTAAGTATTGTTAAGATCCCATAAAAGAAAAAAAAATTCCTACTTCTTCTCTGCTATGAAGAGATAGCCAAAAAGTTTTTCATGGATTCTCCAGATCACAGGGATGCTTTGCCCCTAACCCCTGCAGCATGGAAGAGATAATTATTGCCAACTCAGCCCACAGATAGGACTATAGAAAATGGCTGCTCATAGTTATATAATGCTTACTTTGTGCTATTACATTATGCTGAGTGCTTTATAATTACTATCTCTCTGAGTCCTCACAACAACCCTGAGAGGTAGGTATTATGATTAATTCTCATATTGCAGACCAAGAAATTGAAGCTAAATGAATTGCCCAGGGTGAAACAGCTAATAAGTGACTGGGGTCAAATTTGAACTCAGATCTCCTTATGTCCATACCTGGTACTATCCACTATGTCACTTAGCTGAATTTATAGAGCTAGAAGGAACATTAGAGGGCACCTTCATTTAAAGATGAGGATCCTGAGGAAAACAGTAGTTAAGTGATTTGCTCAGGGCTATATAGATCAAAAGTACTGGAAATAGGATTTAAACTCAGGTGTTCCTGACTCGAAGGTCTGCAATTTATTCAGTATTCCCCAAAGTTCTTTCTGCCATACTTTAAATCAGGATGCAATTGGCCTCCTTATAGGAAATACGTCATCTCTTCCAAAACCACATAGAAAACATTGCTCCTTAGACCAAGGATGGACTAGGTCGTTTTTAAAAGAGATCCACCAGCTCACACAAAAGGGCCCAGTCCCAGTAGGGTCAAATCCCAGTAGGACAGAGTAGGAGGTCTTAGGATGCTGTGATTGTCAAAATTGTGGAGGTCATTAAAATTTCAATCAGATTTAACAAAACAAAGGTCATTGGGATATTATCAAATTGCTGGCATTCTTCTTCTGTATCTTAGAAGCAAATACCTTATTAGGAGAGGTCACGTGAGGGGGAGAAAGGTCAGCTGATGGGAATCTATCCTGGCTGTGAATTTCTTACCCCAGCCAAAAAAGCCTACATGTTTACTATTTCTACTTCAGATTGTTTTTGACATTCCCCTCAAGGGTATGCCTTGGCATTGGTAACGTGGTTTTTACTGATGAGATGGTTATAGGTGCAGACTATCAATAATCCCCTATACCTATCAGGAATGTACATTACAAATATATGCCTCCCCCCCCCCCACCAAAATAGTTCACTTCCCAGTAGCCGTAGGCAAGTCAGTTAACCTCTTCAGGCCTCATTTCCTCACCTTATAAAGTGAGTATTAGAGAAAGTTAGCTTCTAAGAACCCTTCCCCATCTCTAATCCTATGGCCCTGTGAACCATAAGACACATATTAACAATTTATTAGAATGTAATTATCTCCAACTCTCAAGGCATAATAGAACCATAATTTACTCCATTAGCAATCTCAAAAAAGAAGACTTTTATATGAATAATATTCTGACTTTCCTTTTATTTTATCTTTCCTTTCTCCGTTTTAAGAAATTTCCACTGAGCGGGGAAAAAAAAATCTTATTTTTAAAGGTGTCCAGGAATAAGTTAAGGCACCAGTGTCTTCAATGGTATTATAACAACATCAGAATAAATTAATATTTAAAATACTCATGCCATTTATAAACTACGGAATACAAAAAAAAACCCTGCATTAACAGCAGTGCTTAGAAAGTGTTTTTAAATTTATGTTTATATCATTGCTAATAAGAATGATAGATATAATCATGCACAGCCACTGCAGCCTCATTCAAGAGAGATCTGTCATCTAAGGCAGAAGATGAATTTAACAGTTAGGAGCTCAGGTTGACTGGTTCTGATTTGTTTTTTTTTTCTTGTTATTCTGTCTGGGGTTAACATCTGCCCTTTGGGAGAGGGGCTGTCTCTGAAACAGACTGGATTTTTGCAAAAGCACCTGAGGGAAGTTATCCAGTTGCAAAAAGAAGAAAAACTGCTCCAAGTTAAACTATAGAGAAGAATACATCAAAGTGAAATGCGGAGACTACAAAGAGAAATTTCTGTTAGGTGACTGGCTTAGACAAAGAAAAGGGGGGAAATGATCATTGCTGTTGTGCATCTAATAGAGTACAATAATATTTTATTATTTATAATTTAAATTCATAAATTATTATTTATAATTTAAATTATTATTTAAATAAATTTAACTATAAACATTTTGGAAGAGTCTTGCTAGTTTTCCCTTAGTTTTCTGTTATTCTATCCACTAGAAAGTCTAGCAGCAAGAAAACACTGAAGATGTGAAATTGATTTTATTCTCACTGGTCAATAATGAATTTTTCCTTTTTTTTCCAAGTTTAGGTTTCCTACCTGTATGAGTCTGGCATCGAATCTTAGATAAAATATCGGACCACACAAATGTGCAGTCTAACTACAGGGTTTACTAATGGAATGGGGAAAGGATAGGGAGAAAGCCTTTATGAATGACTCACTGTGTGCCAGGCACTATATACTGTACTAAGATGCTCAGAAAAACTCTAGAAGGCAGGTGTTGCTACTATGCCCATTTTACAGTTAGGGTAATTGAAGAGGTTAATTGACTGCCCCAAGTGCACACAAATAGTAAGTAATTTGCTCTCAGGTCATCATGATCTCAGGCTCAGCACTCTATCCACCAGAGTAGATATTTTAGCACTCTATTTACCACCAAGCTGCTTCTACATGTTCACCTTAAGATACTACTGTGGCATGTTGGTGCAAATTTTCAGTAGGTTGCCAGAAAAAAAAAAAGCAGACGTAGATTAAGTGACTTGCACAGGATCACACAGCTATGACTCATACCAAATGTGAATTCGGGTCTGACTCCAAATCCAACACTGAGGCAACTCTGCACAGTAGCTACATAATAGTATTCAAACCACAATGGAGCACTGAAATACAACTATAGATATGAGAAGGCACATCCTTCCGTAACTCCACCACCCTTGGGTTTCAATCTTTTTTTTTTTCTTTCAGATTCTGAAAAATAAAATTATATGTGTTATGGAAATCTACAATCAACCTTCCCCAGAAATACAGACTAATCTGAGTGCTTCATCTATGTTAGAGTATGTGTGGTTTCATGCTTAAGTACACAATGGAAGGCTGGTATATTTTACACATATACCTAACTATGGTATATAGACCTAAGACTCATTTGAATACATTTTTCTTAAGTAGATCTAACAAGTATTATCACTGGAATCAGTTAAACTCCTTTGCTATCAGAGGCCATGCTGATAGAATGAATGCTTCATCAGGAATTTAGGTATTTCTATCTCTTCCTCTTTTCTCTCTGCAAGAAAAGACTCAGTTTGATTAAAATCCACCATTTCCTAATTTCCCCAATATATAGGGCTTATTTTTTACACTTCTTTTCAATAAAAGCATCCCTTAAAACCAAGACTATTCTAAATTCACATTACATTTCTAATTATAAATGGATGTTGAAGGACAGATGCATCTAGTTCAAACCATTCATTTTACATGTAAGGGAACTAAAGCCCAGACAAGATAAATAATTTGTTAAAGCTCACATCACTAATAAACAGAAGAGCTGGGATCTGACCCCAAGCATCCTAACTTGCAGTATCCAATGGACCCCTTTCTACAGTAAATAGCCAAGTCCAGAAAATCCAACCCAATATGATATTCAAATCAGTTCTTTAACTATCTGGGAAACAGATGATTTAAACTTCTCTGATTTGTTGAATCAATTCTTCACTTTATATAATTTGTATATTATCATATTCAATGTTTGTCCAATTAAAAATATAATTATATTCCTCAGCAGGCAAAAATAAAAAATCCCCAGTTCATCATGACTTAGCTATCTCTGAAGGTTTGGATTTGGGAGTTGTTATTGAAACCTGATTTTAATCAGAGGATTTAGCTATCCTGGTGGTATTATCTGCAGGTTCATTTGAGTGGGAGCCTGCTTTTTTCACACTCCCCTAAATCGAATGAAAAGTTGGTCAAAAATAATCTTATTGTTGGCTCAGAGCTGGCTGTATCAATCCTTATCTGTAGCTGACAAATGTTCTGTAAACTGTCACACTGTTCAACAGTGTTCCCATTTTTTATAAAAATGAGAAACACTATGATATTGAATGGCATTAGACTGCTTTTTTAATTTCTAAGGAAAAAAAAATCTCAAAATGTAGACTAGACCAGATACTACAGACCTCAGAGACTATAGATACTCCTTCCACTGATGTTGAACGCAGCTCCTCCATACTTTAGTCACTGGTATTCATGAGCCCCTGAAGCCCAAAACAGTTTATAGCTTTGGAGTTGGAAGAGTAGTTAGAGGTCATCTAGTCCAAACTCTTCATTTTGTACAAGCAGAAATTGAAAAACAGAAATTTACCCAAAATCGTACAGATAGTAAGAGAGCGGAGTTGGGATTCGAACCTAGATCTCCTGACTCTACTCTCTTGTACTTCATCACCCTCTTCCCTTTTACCTGGTAGATATCCGCCCTGCACCCTATCCCACTCTATATGAGCCACCAATCCAAGAACAAAGATCTTCTAGGCCCTTCCTCACTCACTGAGGGGGAGACAATCTATTTGACATTTGAGTGAATTTTGGGGCAGAGCTGACTGGCAGTGAGGAAATAACTGAAAAATCCCTAAGCCCTCTTAATCCTAGCTCCAGAATTCCACCAGCTCCAGCTTTGATCATCAGGACCAGGGACTGGATATCTATTTGCCCTTCACCTAAGTGGAGCTCATCTCTTCTCCCACATTCTACCTATTTCTACAGACTAATAAGCAAATCAATATTGTCTTTGCTACCAGAAATAGTCAAATAATCTCTTTAGCTCCACTGAAAATCTGTATTCTTACTGCCAAAATCGCAGTCTTAGCTACCTCTTCTTGCTCCTACAAACCCATCTGTATCAGTTCCATCCTCAGAGCATCCTTATCCCACTCTTCCCTACATAAACATTGTGCCCCCTATAATCTTTATTACATCATGAACAAACCACTTATTAGATTTGTGCCCTTGTCCCTGGAAAGTAGTTTTTATATAATTTGTAGTTATTTCTATGAGTCGTCATTCCCGTCTCTCCTCAAAACAATGCAAGCTCCTTGATGGTAAGGATTGCTTCATTTTTTCAATGTATCCTCAGGATCTAAAACAGTTCCTGACATATAGCAGGTACTTAATAAATGTTTTTTTTAATAAATTTATTTAACTTTTTACATTCATTTTCACAAGATTTTGGGTTCCAAAATTTTCTCCCCATTTGTCCCCTCCCACCTCCCCAATACACTGGACATTCTAATTACCCATATCACCAATCTGCCC
>CM053770.1:343480773-343497323 GCA_028658325.1 Potorous gilbertii
GCTACCTGTGCCTTTGGCCGAGCTGCCTCAGCCTCTGCCGCAGCGGCCTCTTCCCAGGGGGTCCGAGTCCCGGAGATCCCCCGCTCCCCTCTCAGCCCGTCTCTCTCACTGACCTGTGCGTCTGTGGGTGGAGGGACCTTCACAGCTGCGGGAGATTCAGGTCCCTGATGCCTGCAGGGCTCTGCTGGCTCCTCTCAGTGCCGCGTGGCCAGGCAGAGCTCTGCGGCCGGGGCCGGGGGAGGAGAGGACTCGGCTCCCATCCGGGGTACCTTTGCGGTCAGTTTGTCAGGGCTCTCTGCAACGGAAATCTCCTTCACTGTGTTGCTGCACGGCTTCCACTGTTTCAGGATTTGTCAGGAGTTCTTTTTACAGGAAATCTATGGGCTGTGGGTTCGGACCTAGCACAGGTGAGTCTTTCTACTCCGCCATCTTGGCTCCGCCCCCCGAAAAATGTCATCCTTCATTTTCAAAAAGGACCATGACATTAGAGAAATGATGGCATGACTTGCATTTGACTTTGTTTTGAGTGACAGAGATCTGTGTAAGGTCACCAGCCTCACTTTTTCCTCCTGAGCCATCTGGATTCAGTGACCAGATATTCATCAGGATGACAGGAGACAGCCCAGAGTGCAATGGGAGACCTTGCAAGGTCTTTTAGGCTAAGGCCTTTTCAAGTACTCACTTAAAGCATATAGTCCCTATGTGATTGGTTACCAAGGGTTAACTATTGTACTATGATTGTAAAATTATTTTAAATAATAAACTATCTATAATCAACTGAAACTTAGGGTCATATCTGGATCAACACTACATTCAAGGAGGGGGTCCACATCATCCATCTCTTCATTTCTTGACAAGCTACAAAGCTAGACTCCTCAGTCATGGCTCCCAAGCTCATACCTTCCTCCCTCCAATTCTTTTCAGCTTCTTTTTGTAGGTTGACTTCTCCCATTATAATATAAGCTTCTTAAAGAAAAGACTATTCTTTCATGTTTATTTGTATCCAGAAACTTGGCACAGTAATAGTGGAAATGTTAAATAAATGATTGTTGATTGACTAACTGATTTGAAGTCCGAAAACCTGTGTTAAAATCATGATTGTCTGCTCAAGTGGCACCTACTATATCAAGCCTCTTCTGATTCTCTCCCCATTCTTAACTCAAGGGTTCATTAATACTATAACATTATGTAGCAATGAATGATCACCTTAAAATAGTCTATGATTCTTTGTTAGAGAAACATCTTACAGCAGATATGGCTCTAGACTTTGAGTCAGAAGGTCTGGGTTTGAGTCCTTCCTCAGATTCTTATTAATTTAATCTTTTTCATCTATAAAATTAAGAGTTTGGACTCAGGGACCTCCGAGTTTCCTCCCAGCTTTAAATCTAGGATCTTATTATCTAATATCATTCTACAGAATAACTACTTACTGTTCCATTTGAGGTTTAGGGAGGTGATAAGACCTGCTAATTTTTATCACTTATTTTCCCCTCTTAGGCTTGAAATCAAATGAAGTTAAGAATGGGCCAGATGATACAGAATTAACTTTATTTTCTCATGACAGTCAAGGCCCTCCAGAATCTGACTCTGACTTATCTCTCCAGCTTTATTTTATCTTCCTTAACCTTCATATTTTCTAGTCCCTGCCACGAGGGAAGTAGCTGTTCCCTGATCTTGCCCTTCATTCTCATTTCATGCATTCACACAAGATGTCCTCTGTGGATATAATTACCCATTTCTCTTCTCTTTTATTTTAATATTTCTCTCCCTTCAAAACCCACTTCAGTTTCCATGTATTCCATGAAGCTTTTCCTGTAGACTCAAAATGAAAATGATGTCTCCCTCTTCAAATTTTGCTCAGGCATTCTGCCTGGACCTCTTCTTCACATATATTCTATCTCATTTCAGACTTACTGAATACATATCTAATTCATCCCATTTCTCCCTCCTTCCCTTAAGTCATAAACTTCCAGAATGCAAAGAATCAATTGTTGCTTATCCTTGTATCCTGAGGACCTATGTATAACACATGATAAGGGTTTAATAAACATTTGTCAAATTGAAATACATACTGATGATCTGTTTTGTGGGAATATATTAAAAGGATCATTGATTTGGAGCTGGAAGGGACCCTAAAAGCTACCTAATCTAGTATTTTAATTTTATAGTTGAGTCAGAAGTGATCTGCCCAAGTCTCAGTAGCTGACCGGTTGGTCTGCCCAGGAAGTCTCCACTCTGCTGTCAAAGTGATCTTCCTAAAATACAGGTCTGACTATGTCCCACACTAGCATACCACTCCCCCTTCAATATACCCCAGTGGCTCTCTCTGACCTCTAAGATCAAATATAAAATCCTCTGTTTAGCACTTCATAACACTGTCCCTCCTCCCACTTTTCCAGTATTCATATATACCTTACACCCTCTCAACCTCCATGTACCTGTGGTCCCTTGACATCGGCTTCTTTGATTTTCCTCAAATAATATACTCTTTCTCCTGCCTGGGCATTTTCACTGGCTGCCTCCCATGCCTGTAATGTTCTCCCTTCTCATCTTTGCCTCCTAGTTTCCCTGGCTTTCTTTAAGTCTCAGCAAAAATCCCAACTTCTGTAGGAAGCCTTTTCTGATGCCCCTTTATGTGTCCCTAGCACTTTCCATCTGTTGATTATGTCCAATTTATCTTGTATATATTCTGCTTGCACATAATTGCATTTTGTCTTCCCCTTTAAACTGTGAGCTCCTTGAGAACAAGGACTATCGTTTTGCCTTTCTTTGTTTATATTTCCAGCAATTAGTACAGAGTCTAGCACATAGTAAGTCCTCAAATCAACTCACAGGTAGTAAATATCAGAAATGGGATTTGAACACCTGAGTTCAGGGCAATTTCCATTGCTGTGTTGAACATGCTTTGTCCAACACAGAATTTCTTTAAGGGGATCATTTGTAACTAGGTGATGTTGTTAAGGAATGGAAGAAAGGCGGCATTACATAGGGGATAAAAGACCAGCCTTAGGGTGAGGAAAATGTGAGTTTGAGTCTCTATTCTGACACATACTGATTATGGGAACCTGGGCAAGAGGCTTAATCTCTCAGTGTCTCCAGGCAAATCTCCAAGACTCTAAATTGCAGGACAGTCACTGATTTGCATTCGTAGAAGGAGATTCCTTGCCTGGAATTCCTTATGCGAATTTCCCACTTGATAAAATCACAGGTCCTAATGGATGAATGGAAGGAAAGGAAAAAAAACCTCATTAGACAGATTTCTTAGGAACTCTAGGTGCATTATTACAGCCTATAGTGTGTCAGCTGATTCAATCCTATTTATTAAGTAGCTACTGTACGTGCTATTCAGGGCGTCACATTCTGTGCTAATTTCTAGGATTTCAAAGAACAAAAAAAAAAGAGACGGAATTACTTGTGGAGATTACATTCTGGGAGGACGATGATTTTAAGAATTGCTGTAGGCAGGCTGCCTACATCTTTTAAAGATATCACCATTTTAAATTGGCCCGTAAAGACCTAATAGTTCTTATTCCTTTAAGCAAAGCTGATAGGATCAGGCTATTCTAGCATCATTTTATGCTAAGTGTATTTGGGTGACTATTCCCACAATTGACAGGGACAAATGAGGTGGGCTGAGGGCACTCTTCATTTGCATTGATCTATGCTAAAGAGACTAATATAATTTCTAACGGAATATGTTGTGAACCTAAAAAACAAGCATGTTTAAGATAAACAGGTTACCTGAACCACAGCCAAATACAGAGGAAGCTCCTCTCTCCCCTCTCCCTTTTAAGATCAGGGTAAGGATAAATTATTTAATTTCTAAAATAACTAATAGCATCTCTGATAGGATGATTAGAATTTTCGTCACCTAGGGAACTTCCATGTGAATCGGTTTGAGGTTTGGAGATGGCAGAGGATAGTTAAGACGGGGAGAGATAATAAACAAACAATACAAATTAATTCTTCCCTCATAAAGACAGCAGAAAAGAAGAGAAACTTTAGGAATAATTGATAGTGAAAGGATGAGAGAAAAAAGAGATAGTCTGGGAAGTATTTAATGATTCTTTTTGGCTTTACATCTGTCCCAGTTTTTGTGTTACATTGTTTCATTATTTTCACATTTCTTGTTTTCATATTTTGTATCTCCTTTCTGCTAAATTTACCAAGTTATACAATGTAGATAATGGAGGGCTTTTGCTGCAAATGTCATCAAATCAGTTACTGGAAATGAATTAAAGTGTTTCAGTGATGCAGTCCTTTCAAAGTGTGTTTTCAATTACTGGATAAGGATGTGTGTGCAAAATACGCTTTTGAGACATCTCTTCTGAACATGGGGTATTCCAGGAAGAAAGTGGGAGCTTGGGATAATGAGAATATTGGCAATTTGACTAAATTTCACAGGGTTAAATGATTGAAATGGATCCACTTATTAACAAGGTCCATTTTCTTGCAATGCTTTAACTTTAGAATCAGAGATAGGACAAATACAGATAAGACGTGAATTCATTCTTGATGTTCTCGAATTTTTGTCTGCCACAAAGTAAATTTGAAAGCCCTCGTTCCAGTAATGAGTGAATTTCACCAATATTGTCTGTTGCTTTATGATCATAAAATATACTGAATTTCTATTTGAGGGTCCCACATGTAATAAGCCCTATTACCATTTCCTGGTATGTCTAATCATGTTGATTTTAGAATTTGTCTGAAAATGATGGGAGATAAAGAAAGCAACAACTAAAATCCAATTCTGATTTTATCATTGACTTCTCATATGATGTTGGGCAAATCACTCTTTTCCCTTGTCCTTCAGTTTACTTGGCTAGAGATGAGATTATTTCAATACTTACCCCTTCTTTCCCTGAGACATATGTAACTCCTAGGGACTTTTTGAAGAAGAATTTAAATGAAAATATGGATTTCTATGTATTAATTAAATTTACCCATTTTCATATCTCCCACAGTTTCTAGAACATATGGGCACCCAACATTTGTTGGATGAATAAATGAATATTTACTGTGCATTTAAAAAAATTCAATCTCATATACCTTTTTATGTGCAAAGAGTGTCACAAACTCATTTTTACACAGTCATTGGCGGTCACACACATGATCTCACCATGTGCTTCGGGTGCAACTCACCCAATCCCCAAGTCTCTCATCTTCTCCTCTTCCCAATCTTCATTTTGACTAAGGAGTCTCCTGAGAGCTCAGTAATTTGCCATTCAGGTGTGTGTGTGTGTGTGTGTGTGTGTGTGTGTGTGTGTGTGTGTGTGTGTATTTTTATTGGGACATTCTCATTATTTCTTTAAAATGCTTTCATCACTGCACGAGAGAAAACGTTAGGATACAGGCTTTCACACACAGTCCTACTGGCTCAAGGGCTCAATGTGGGACCATAGTACAAGCACTTGTTCTTGCCCTATCATTCATTCTTTTTCACATAGGCAGAACCACTGTGGGTGAATCAAACTTTTGATAACACCTCCTTTTCTCTCTTCATACAACATCATTCTTGATAAATGCCCTTCACTTCCTTCACATCCCTCCACCCAGACCTCTCCACATGCACACAGACTGATTTCTGGGATCAGGTACTTGATAGTTCCTTGTATGTGATGCTTCTTTTTTTCACATTCATAATATCTCCCACTCTTTGTCAACTGCTCTTCTTCTCACTGTGATTGTTCAGTCATCTTCACTTGTTCTTCATTTGAAGAATAAGGCTTGTGTTTATCACTATCTCTAACACCAATTTTTTGGGCATGTCTTAATTAATAATTAGCTGTTGTAAGTAACTGTGTGCCCTTCTGATTGAGCATGTATCTGAACCCATCCCAAACTGTCAAAGAGTATATCTAATAAGACAATAAGTTAGTTTAAAGGTATTAAGCATATATTACCTTTTATACAATAACCTTTTATACTAGAATAAACCCAGCATGTTTTTCTTAGGACAACATATTTCTGCTCTGATTTGTGATGTTCAATGAAAACTTGTGTTATGGAACCTGGTGGAATTTCTGTCTCATTGCTTTCCTATGTCATGGATCTGTTGATGGATGAATCTGTTGATCTATTCCAATGAAGCCAAAGGAAAAAGATGTGCTATTCAGTTTCTTTCCTTTTGGGGCTAAGTTATTGTTATTGGTCCTTGCTGTTGGAATGCTACATTTGTGAATGACTGACGCAGCAATATCGTTTTGTCTTTCTGGTTCCAATATTTCAAAATTTCTTAGTAATTAGAAGTATTGACTGGAGAATCTGTCCCTCATTGAGACTATCTAAACGGAATAGGCGATTCCTATGCAATCAAGCCAACTTAAAAGCAATAAGGCAATGATGTGACTTGATTGATATTAATAACATTTGCACAATGGAAATCCTGAAACGTGCTCATGTCATGTGATACTGGAGAGAGAGAGAGAGGGAAAGAGAGATGATTCTGTTGATGGATGGATTCAGGTGGATCTAGAGGGAGGAAGGAAGGAAGAGAGAGAGAGAGAGACAGACAGACAGACAGACAGACTTTGGGATTCTGAAGCATTTTATGAGAGTATAACTGGCACTTTTGTTATCATGAAATGGTATTTCCCTAAGAGCTTCCCTATGAGGCAGTTAGGAATCACAAAATCTTAAAATTGGTAGAGATTTTGAAAGATATCTAGTCCAACCTGTATCTATATAGAAATTCCTGCCATAATTTACCTAATAGTGGTCATCTAACCTTTGCTCAATAACCTCTAGTGGAAAGAACCTATAAGCTCCTGGATCAGCCCAGTTCCTTTTAGATGAGTCTAGTCATTATGAAGTTCTCCTTCCACCTAGATTAAATTTATATTTGAGCAGCTAGTATCCATTGTTACTCCTAGTAGTTTTTCTAGACTTATTAGAATATGTCTAATCCCTCTTCCACATTGAAGCCATTCAAATATTTTTGGAGTGGCAAAAAACTGAAAACAAAGTTGGCATCCATCTTGGGTAATGATGGAACAAACTGTGGTATAGAACTGTAATGAAAAATTATTGGGCCCACCAAAATGAAGACTATAAGGGTATTTGGAGAAACATGAAATTATTTATATAAGCTGATACAGAACAGCTATAGGAAGTGTATGATCTGAACTTATATAGAATCAAGAGAACTATATATGTAAGGACTGTAGCAATGTAAGTAAAAACTCTCTCTCTCTCCCTCCCTCCCTCCGTCCTTCCCTCCCTCTCTCTCTTCCTCTCTCTCTCTCTCTCTCTCTCTCACACACACACACACACACACACACGCACCAAACCAAAGAATGGTCCTAGGAAGCTTGTATGAATCACTTTACCTTTTTGAATTTCAATTTCCTCAACCATAAAATTCAAGGATTGGATTACTTGGTCTCTCTGGTACCTTCCCACTCCAGTTTTGTACTCCAATAATCCTATGACATCTTTCCTCTTGGCCGAATGTGGGGATCTACTAGGACAGAATTTTGTAAACATTGTCAGATGTGGTCACTGTGTTGGTTGTTTGTATTTAACTTTTTTTTTCTTTTTTTACAAGGAAGAGTTCCATTCTGAGGTGGGGGGGGGGGGTGAGGTCTATCCAAAAATGACAATAATATAAAGTCAAAAGACCCCCATGAAATATTTCAAAACAAAAAGAAATCAGTTTTGAGGTATGCACTAAAGAGGTCAGCAACATATGGATGGTCCCTGTTTAAGTTCTGAACTCAGTTTCTCTCTGTTCCTCAGTTAAATGCCATCCTTCTACCTAATGCAGGTATCTTGAAAATCTACAACATTGCTCATAAAAAGGACAGAGGAGAAAGGTGAGAATAAATCTATATAAATTCATTTTTTGAAAAACAATGCAAAATACAAGCCCTGCCAATATGACTCAACAGTGTTATAGGAAGTAATACCTTTGGCAATTCTTTTTTCAGTGTTCATAGCTCCAAGAACAGGTCAGAGTTCTTTTTACTCTAGTTACATGACCCGTGCACATTGAGCAGATACTATACGACCTGCAGTTCTCTGCAGGATTGGAAGAAGGTTGACCATTAAAATAACCCTAGAGATGACAGCTGGATAAAAATATGGTAATGCTGTAATGCTCTTGTCAGACTTGTGTGAAATGGGTATTCATGGCTTCTCTGAGAGGAAGAATTAGAGGACAGTGGGGCTAGTCCTGGGTTTGGAGTCAAAGACCTTGAATTTAAATCCTAACTCTGCCCCTAGAGACCTATGTCATGTTGGGTAAGTCAATAAACCTCCCTGGATCTCAATGTTTTCATTTGTAAAATAACAAGTTTGGGCTAAGACGATCTTTGAAATTCCTTCTGGCGCTAGATCTAAAATCCAAAGGGTTAGGACTTGAGATCCATGACTGACGGTACAATGCTTGGAGCACTCCACAGTATGGCTCCTGAGATCCCACTGTGTTTTCACATAGCTTGTTGATTGTTAATTTAACTGAGCCAAGAGTGTCAGCATTTATTAAACTTGTCTGTAGGCATTCACAAGGTTCAAGAGGAAAGGAGGTTTAAAACATGTCAGAGGCATTTCAAAATCCTTAGGCTTGGGTTTGTTCGATATCTTCCTTAACCTTCCTTCTTTAAACCAAAAGATATTTAAATTTTAAATAAGCATTCAAATACCACAAGGCAAATGCAAGAGAAATGTCCAGCTTCCCTAATACTGATAGGCATGTTGGCCTTTGTGTATGTGTGCCGCTGTTGAAATCCTTCGACTTTTATCCCCAAGAGTACCACAGTCTTCATTCAGCTGGAACAACCGAAAGGATGACTGAGATAACAACATTCTGGCCAGAATGTCGACAGTGATTTTCACCTTGATGGTGCATTTTATTTTCTCTGCCTCCGAAAGAAAGGAAAATGTGGCCTTTTCTTTCTCTTGTGTTTTAATTGGATAGCACATCTTGTTCCTTAATATGTTGTTGCCTACCTTCCATTTATTTCAGGAATATATTTTATCAGGAGTAACTTTCAACGATAAGAGATCATATACAAATGATCTTTAAAGAAGGAAGGAATAAAACAGTTAGTTTTATTTCTATCTCCACTCTGCCATCCAATGAAAGAGTCTTCAGTTCTTTCTTTTTTAATTTTTAAAGTAAAATTTTGTTGATGTCTTTTTTACATGGATTGTGTTTCCCAGTGTATTCCTCCTTTCTCATTCTACCAGAAAACCATCCTTTATATCACACCACACACACACACACATATATACACACACACACACCACACACCAAACACATACCACACACCAAAGACACACATACACACACATACAGTGTTTAAGTATGTAGGGGACTGCGTGTGGGAGAGAGGGGAACAGTTCAGCAAAACTAACTTTTTATTGAAGAAGTCTGACATCTGAAGTGTTCTTCACTCATAGTCTGCTGCCTCCTCCAGTCTTTTGCAAAGGAAAGCTGCCTTGTGCACCTGTTACTTATTATTGATTTAGTACATTTTTTTAAAGTTCCCAATACATCTTTGCCTCTTTGTTTTCTGGTTTCTCCTTCATCTCTGTTGCCTCTTCTTCTCATATAATTCATTGAAGTCAGCTTTTGGATGGTTTTCTATAACGCTAACCCCCTCTCTCTTCTTTGAATTGGATGAAAGAGTGCTTGAGGGATTTCAAAGACAGATAAATTGTACCGTGGTTCAAGCATTTCCTTATATGGAGAGAGATGTGTCTGGTCACTATCGCCAAGCTGGTCGAGCAACAAACAAAAGTTGTTTAAAACTACCAAGAATTATAGAGCTTGACTCTTAAGCGTATACCTCAGTCAAACGTTCTCTGGAATTACGGCCCTAGCCCTGGTTGTCTGTGCAGTTTTATAAAAAATATTCATACCAGCCGTACGTCTTTCGACCCTCAGCATCTCTGCTTTATAATGATCTTAACACATTTATGTGCTGGTGATTTTAGTCCTGTGTTACGTGTTTATGTGCGTGTTTGAGGCCAGATAGCTCACGCTGTGCAGTTGTACATCAAAATATTGATAGCGGATACATTTTCTGATACACTGGGTGGCTCTTTAAAAGCACTTCCTTCAAATTCTCAGTAACGAGTGATGTGTAAATATATTGCTCGTGCTTATTTAATTTTCTCAGAAAGCTTACCTGACACGTTTCCCTTACAGTTCTCTCTCTGCTTCACATAGATCATGCTGTAGATTAAAATATCTCTTTGCCAATGCTTTTCAATATTTTTGATTTTCAAAGTGATTATAATTTCTTTTCTCACCGTAATATTTTTTAGCCACTTGGCTTATTTATAACATCTCAGGATTGGGGGGATGGGTTAGGAAATGGATTTTGAGAGGAGACATTCATTAGCAGGCAAGTATATGGGCATTACAAAAGTCTGCCTGACTCACAAAGCAGAAATGGCATTTAGTATCCAAGTCCGTCCACTTCCAGACAAAATTAGCAAAGGCTTCAGTGAAGTTAAAGCCTGCTGGTTGCAAAATTGGAAATTGGTTTCCTGGGGCTCTCTGTAAACTCTTCATTACTTTACTCAATCATGGTTCATTAGCAAGTTAACAGACAGAAGACCAGTGCACATTGGGAGATGTTTGGAGCCAGACCTTCCATCTCCTTGAACATCACTTAAAACTCGAATGTCACAGCAGATTAGACATTGAATCAAACTGCATTTTCTAGTAATGCTGTACACAGTCAGCTCACAGATCCTAGTCACTTAGCCTCTTGAAATTGTCAGATATTTTTCTTTTATTGTGCATTTTAAGATGTGTGTATGTGTTTATGAATGTAGGTATAACAAAGGTTTTAATTCAAAGTAATTGATGGAACAAGTAAACGATCTCCAAAGGCTTTGGAGAAAGAAATTATGATAAGAGGCACAATTAAAGTGAATTTAATGGGTCTCATTAACTTGAACCTAATTCATTGGAAGGGAAATAATCTTTTGAGACATCAGGGTATTTAAATGTAGCACAAAAAATAGCCAGACAAATGGTAGCCTTGGCACAAGAAATGTGACCATTTTGATCAACCTGAGTAATCAACTCAGACTTGTCAGATGAAAGAAAAAGTTTACTTACTGGCTAGTCCTTAAAATTCTTTTCATAGTCTTGTGACTTTGTGAGTCTTAAGTTCAACTAGAAAATAAAGTATATTTCCATCTTGGTATAAAGGATGTGTGTGTGTGTGTGTGTGTGTGTGTGTGTGTGTGTGTGTGTGTGTGTGTGTAAAACTCTCAGGATGCCTGTTGCTTCACTGAGAAATGTATTGGCTAGACTCAATTAGTGGAGCTCTTCATGTGGTGCCTAGTATCCCTGTGTTGGTGTGTGTATTTCACATTTCTTTTGCTAAGGCTTCCACTGAGATCTCAGTATTCAGTAAGTACAACTCTCCTGGGTGAAATAAAGAGGAATGGATGGTCAATCTATTAAGGATCAGTAGTTCAGTGGTGGGGTTGATAGAAAGACTGTGAATAGATTGCAAATTACTCCTCAAAAGGTCAGTATAGTAGCAGTATGTCGCCATCAATGATCATCACCCCCAAAAGGTATTAATTTAACACTTCCTTTTGGAAAGGAGGAAGGAAGAAGAATGTGATTTATCTTGGCTCTGGTGTTATCCCTGGAGTTCTAGGGTTTTTGCACATTTTTTTTCACTTGGATGTGTTCGTGCATTTATTGAAAAACGTCCATGTAAGGTTCTTTATCATTTTCTCATTTGTTTTCTGCTATTTTTATTAAATAAGAGGATGGATTTTCATGAAATTCTTCTTGTATAACTACAGATGAGTGCCCATTTATTTGGCTACTGACCCCTACTCCTGCCTAACATATCAAAACTTGGTAAATGAGATATTTTCTCTTCTCTCAGACTATTTTATTCAATAGCAACCACTTTAATTATCAGTTCATTTATATTCAAGATATGGAACTTTGGTGTCACTTATTTATTCTTGACACTAATTAGTGGATGAATTAGAAATCTTTACAGAAACTCACTCTATAGGCAAATCCAATAATGAGGTAGAGTCCCCTCTGCTCTGTGCTCTCAAAGCTGTTCTACATATGATCCAAACTTGTGAGTACAAGTTGAGTTTGGTTGAAGGCTTTGCTTTGTTGTTTAAGTAACTATAATGGGTTCAGTTTATCTTGGCTGTCCCACATGTTTTGACACTCCATAGGTCAACACAGATTGGCATGCCTGTTTGCAGATAGGCCTAGGGAACAGGCTGGATGTGAGGTGTCATGTATCTAAAGTATGCCTACTGGTCTGACCTAGAAACCATCCTAATTCCCATCAAAATTGTGAGTGAATAGGAATAACCTTGGGAGTAACCTTTGGGAATAACCTTGGCAATATAATCCTCATGAGCCGTTCCTAATTTGGATTTCTTTCACTCATGGAACTGGATTTATTTGAGTATGATTATAGAAGGGTCACTTTAGTGAACTCTCAGGATAAAAACTCCCTCCACAACCCTGGGAGCTGTTTCCACAAACCAATGCAGAAATCTGACAGCATATAGAAACACCCATGATTTAGAAGAAATATTGTAGGATACTGTGTGGGCCTAAGACACATATTGGTTAAATGGTATAGGATCACTTAACTAGTATGAGTCCAAGGAAGAATTTGAAGTGGCATCCTTTTGATTCTAAGCTCCTGGTCTCATTTAACAGTGTATACTGAATTTCCGGTGATAGAATCATAGGCTCTTAGAGTTAAAAATTGAAAAGGATCTTGAGTCCAGTTCCCTCCTTTCATAGAAGAAAAAATTAAGGCCCAGAAAGAGTTTGACTTTCCTAGGGTACTACAACTAGTCAATATCTCAGACAGGAATGGAACTCAAATCTTCCTGACTTTTGTTAGCATGCAGCCAGACATGTCCTAGGTCTTAATTTGCCTTTTCTTTTTTGTTGTTATCACTTCTTGACTTTATTTCTTCTTGCTTTGGCTTTATGGTCTCTTTGCCTAGAGATACTTTTTATCCACCTGTATAAGAACTCAGAATCATTTATTGCAGTCACACAAAAATGTCCCCAAGACTAAAAAATAACCCCAGATGTCTAAAACTCCACTTCACATTTGTTGATCCAGTCCTTTTGGTTAGTATAATGATATATTTGCATAAATTGTAAATTCTTATCAAATAGTATCCTGCCATTTTTAATAATTTTGTTAATAAAAATAACATCAAGAAGCTTAACAAATGTTGATTGATTTTACTCATTCATATCACCCTAATCAACCATTTCTAGAATTTTTCCCTTGGTATATTTATTAGCTACATTAAAAATTCAACAAATTATTAAAGAATATTGCCTGGCTTTAATCTTTGGTGAATTTATTCAGCCAAAACATGGTATCATAGATGCTAATACCTTTTAGGGCCTGGGTACACTTTGGGATCATTTTCACTTCTCTTGGCTCATATATTCCAAAACAGAAAACCTAAAAAAATAACTGTAGTGGTACAGTCAATATAGTCCTGTACAAGGTCAGGAAAATCTAATTCATATGCTTCATCAGATGTTTTTTGCTGTGTGAGCTCAGCCAAATCACTTAACCTGTCTGAGCCTTAGTTTTCTCATCTAAATCATCTAAATCAGGATGATAATGGCCTCCACCTCACAGAGGGCTTGTGAAGTCCAAATACAAAGCACTTGTTAAGCCCATATAAATGGAAGTTGTTACTGCCACCTTCCCACTTGCAAGCATAAAGTTCAGAATATAAGAATTGAATAGGAAGGATAAGACAACTAAAACCTAACCTCTTGAATATACCATTCTCAATCATAAGTACATTACAATATAAATACTCAGAGCTACTTGTAGTGTCAAATATCAGGCTTCCTCTGACTGAGGCTCTCCTAGAGGTTTGATTTTTAAGTGTGTGTATGCTGTTCTCTATGGAGTGGATATCTCTATGCTCCTTCTAATTCTCTGGAATAGCTGTGTTTTAGTACAGAAAAAGAAAAAGTTTCATGGCATCTCACTCATCTTGTGCTATATCCATGTACAAGGCAAAGGGGAAATCAACTCCAAGTTCCTCGTCCGATCTCCTAGCAATGTGTCCGAGAGGTAGGAAATAGTCTCTCCTGAAGATTAGTCTCTTTACCACTGATTCCCAACAGTGGTATTTCAGTTCAAAGTGAGACTGTGCCTTAGTAGAGCACATGTCCCCCATTCCTGGCCATTTTCCTAAATTAGCTTAGGGGAAAGGAAAGTTCTCAACCTAGCCTTCAGGCATCATTTCATTTCCTCATCCTCATGATCATATACATTTAGAACTGAAAGGAACCATAAAGTCCAACCCTCTCCAGTTTGTTTTACAGATAAAGAAATTAAGACAGAGAGAGTTTAAATAATTTTTTCAAAGTTGCATAAGTAGTAAGGAGGCAAAGTCAGAATTCAGACTTTACATATATATATTTTATATATTATATATATTTTATATTATTATATAATTAAATATATATATATTTACTTTGAATTCAATACCCTTTTCGCTGGACCATGATTCTCTCTTTTTATTCTCAAGTGGAGTTCAGCATTTCCTCCCGCCCTCTCCCCCCATCCCCCACCTTTTCCATGAGTGAAATGATGCAGGCTTCTGTTTTCAGTTGACTTTTAATCATTATCTCCGGTTTGTTCACTAGACTCTAGCAAACAGGATCAGTCCTTTCCTTTTTATATGTCGTTGTCCTTTTTTTCTAGGCTGAAGCCCGTGGGAACCACATGGGTATGAATTTCATTGCTCTCACATATTTTGACATAATGAATTTGTCTGTGTATCCCCTGTTGTGTTGGTGGGACTTGACCTTTGTCTGATGCATGCTGACCTAATTTCTTCCATGACATCTAACTTGCAGAGGACTTTTTTGATCTTTTTCCCAGAAAAAAAAGCTCCCATAATGAAATAACTAATCGCCCTCAAAATCAAAAGTAAAACTTTCATTATCAAGGGTGAGGTAATGAAAATTTTTGGTGCAATAGTCTTGGGAAGAAAACAAAAGCAGGAGAGGAATATCCAAACCATTTTGCTACTGTAATACAATGACATTAAACACTGAATTGAGTTTGGAGTTTAAGGTTAATTGGGCTTCAAATGTGTGCTAAAGTATTTCTTAAGAGGTATACTTGATTGGATATCAGAAGACCTGGTTTCAAATTCTAGTGCTGCAGCTTACCTTGGGAAAGTCGCTTAACCTTACTGGGATTCAGTTTCTCCATCTGTAAAATGAGGGCTTTGGACCAGCTAGTCTCTTAGACCTATTCCTGCTTTAAATCTGTGATCTTGTGACCCTATATAGAGCCCAGAAGTGAAAGAAGAGACGACTCAATGACATCTAAAGTTCCTTCTCATAGCTATAAATTTACAATCCTATGAACCGCAAACATCTCTCTTTTATTTTGGAATATTACAAATATGAATTCAGAAGAGGGTGGCGTCAGGGGATTACTTGGTTAACCTTTTGTATTTACTCAATAGTCATTTATTAATTTTAATATGTGTTAAATTATGTGAGACTCTGAGATTAAAAAGGCAAAAATGAAATAGTCCCTGACCTGGAAAAATTTCTCAGCTGTTGAATGAATATAATGTGTGAACACAAGCAAATTTAAGATAGGCAAGAACCCTAACAACTAGAGAGATAACAAGACTTTATGGAGATGATACCTATGGTAAATGTCACAGGGAAATCAGGATTCTGAGTATCAAAGATGAGAAGAGAATCTATTGTGAAGATGAGGAATGACTTTCAGGGAGGAATGTAGCCAAGAAATGGAATGTTAAGACCAGAAAAACAGCTATTTAGATTGGAACAGAGTGCAAGCAGGTATAGCTGTGACTAGAGTATGGTCACTGGCACTTTACCCAGGACATAAAAAGTTAGAGGGTACTGTTTGCACTTATAGGACAGTAGTACAGAAATAATAGAACTTAATAACCAGACAAGAAATATTATTAAGTTAAACAATGAGAAGTCATCAAATTGTCCTAGACCCTACATATTCCTGTATAATCTTATACAAGTTACCTGACTTTTCTGGAACTTCATTTACTCATTTATTAGTAGAAAGATTTCTTCTTGTTCTTCCTCTTTTTGTGCTTTTTCTGTTTTTCCTTCTTTTTTTAATATAAATTTATTTAACTTTTTACATTCATTTTCACAAATTTTGGGTTCCAAAATTTTCTCCCCATTTGTCCCCTCCCACCACTCTAGTACACTGAGCATTCTAATTTCCCCTATCACCAATCTGCCCTCTCTTGTCCCCATCTTCTCTTTTGTCCTGTAGGGCCAGATAATTTTCTATTTCCCATTACCTGTATTTCTTATTTCCTAGTACTAAGAACAATACTCAACAGTTGGTCCTAAAACTTTGAGTTCCAACTTCTCCCCATCCCTCCCTCCCCACCCATTCCCTTTGGGAAGGCAGGCAATTCAATATAGGCCATATCTGTGTAGTTTTGCAAATGACTTCCATAGTAGTCGTGTTGTGTAAGACTAACTATATTTCCCTCCATCCTATCCTGCCCCCCATTGTTGC
>CM053770.1:343497823-343522636 GCA_028658325.1 Potorous gilbertii
TAACCTTCTATGGTCTTATTTTTTTTCTCTTTTCTGGGCATTTTCCCAGCCAGTTACTTGACTTCTGAGATTCCTGTCTACCCTCGCCTAGATCTGCCCAGCTAGTGCTTGGGGTCTGAGATTCAAATGCTGCTCCTCAGCCTCAGGGCTTTCGGCAGCTGGCCTGGCTGCTCTTCAGGGTAAGATTAAATCTGGTTCTCAAGTGGGGGCAGTGCTGCCTCCCAGGCTCAGTTCCCTCAGGGGGTTTATGCAGACACCTTTTGTAATGGAGCTCCTGCAGAGCTCCTGCCTGCTCCAGGAGCCTCTGACCGCCTGCTGCCGCCTTCCTAGGGGGCTGGAGTCATGGAGACACCCCGCTCCCCTCTCAGTCCATCCAGATGTCTCTTTCATTGACCTGTGCATCTGTGGGTGGAGGGACCTTCGTGGCCACTGGAGATTCAATCCCTGAAGCCTGCTCGGATCTGCTCACTCCTCTCAGTGCCACGCAGCCAGGGCAGGGCTGGGCTCTGCTCCCGTCTGGTGCGTGACCAGACGGTTTTTCAGGGCTCTCTGGAGCGGAAATCTCCTTCACCCTGTTGCTGCACAGTTCCAGTGTTCCAGAATTTGTTGGGAGTTCATTTTACAGGAGATCCATGGGTTGTGGGTTCGGAGCTAGCATATTTGTGTCTTTCTACTCTGCCATCTTGACTCCACCCCCTGTTTTTTCTTCTTGTTCTTTGGCAGCAAATAATGAAATAGTGTAATGCCCTATTTATTATATTATTACTCTATAAGTAATAATCTCTCCCCTCCTCCACAAAGACAACTACCAAGTCATTTTCTAAAAATTAATTTGTTTTCAGTTTTTAACAATCACTTCCACATCTTACATTTTCTCCCATTCCTTCCCTGCTCCTTCCCTGAGATAGCATGCAATTTTATATGGCTTCTACACATGCATTCTTAAACACATTTTTCACATTTGTCGTGTTGCATTGAAGTAAAATGAATGGGAGAAACCATGAGAAAAACCAAACCAAAACAAAACATTACACAAGAGAAAATAGTCTGTTTAATTTTGCATTCCAGTTCCATAGTTCTTTCTCTGGATGTAGATGGCATTTTGTATTAAAAGTTCTGTGGAAATGTTTTAGGTACTTGCATTGCTGTGAAGGGCTAAGTTTATCAGAAACAGTCCTTGCACACTGTAGCCGTTAACTGTGTACAATGTTCTCCTGGTTCTGTTCATTTCACTCAGAATCGGTTCATGTTAAGTCCTTCCAGGCCTCTCTGAAGTCCTCCTGTTCATCATTTCTTATAGCATAATAGCTTTTTATTATATAACAAGTCGTTTAAAAAAAAAACCTAAGGAAAAGCTGAAGTAAGTTAAGAATGCAGAATGGTGTTAGACCTAACTTATTAAATTTGATATATTCTTTTAAACAATAATTGATATGTAGTAAAGTAACATGGTTTCTTATTATTTGCTTTTTCTATTCTTTTCTGCATGAGAAAATTCTTACATTTATTGTTTAAGTTTGTAATAATAAAAAAATCAAAATATATATTAAAAAATATAAAGAGAGTTGAAGTAGATGCCCTTTAAGGTTTCTTAAGCTTCAGATTTATGGGTCTATAATTTTTGGTTATATTACCTGATTCCTCCTGGGCTTGACTTTCCTTTGTTATGCCTCCATCAATGGGTCTCTTAGTGTCTCAGTGTCTCCACACTTGGGATTGTGTTCTAGGGATGTCTTCTCTCAATACTGCCCTTATACTGCATTTGTTTAAAATAAATGATTTGAAGGTACACTTGCCCCAAATGGCAAAGTTTCTAGGTACAGTTTGTATGAAGAATGAAGAGAAGTAATCTGAAGTGAGACTGGAAAGATAGGTTGGAGCTATGATCTTAAAAGTGAAGGGTCTTAAAAGCCAGGCTGAACAAAAATAAATGGAGCTTACCTTAACCTAACAATATTGATTCAAAACCACCAGCAGTATTATCTGTAGTGGGGATAAAGGGGTAAAGCAAGGATGCCCATTATTATTGTACTAGAAATGTAAGCCATAGCAATAAGAGAAGAAAGAAATTAAAGGAATCAAATAGGAAATGAGGAAACAAAATTATCACTCTTGGGAGATGATATGATGTTATACTTAGACAACCTTGAATAATTGTTTTAAATTATTAATAACTTTAGCAAGGTTGCGGAATACAAATTAAATCCACATAAATCTTTAGCATTTCTATATGTTACCAATAAAGTCTAGCAACAAGAAATGGAGAATTCCTGTAGACATTATAAAGTACTTGGAAATCTACCTGCCAAGAAAAACCCAAGAACTATATTAACACAACTATAAAAGACTTTTCACACCAATAAAGTCAAATCTAAGCAATTGGAAAAATATTCATTGCTCATGGGTAGACTGAGCCAGTATAATAAAAATAACTCTTCTGCCTAAATTAATCTATTTATTTAGTGCCATACCAATCAAACTATCAAAAATTATTTTATAGACCTAGAAAAATTATGTCAAAATTCATCTGCAAAAACTCAAGGATATCAAGGGAATTAATGGAAAAACAATGCAAAAGAAGGTAGTCTAGCCATACCATATTTCATACTGTATTACAAAGGGGTAATTATCAAAATAATCTGATACTGGCTAAGAACTAGAGTGGTGGATCAGTGGAATAGATTAATACAAATTACATTAGAGAAAATTATCATAGTAGTTTAGCATATGATGAATCCAAAGATCTAAGCTTTTGAAACAAAATCTTATTATTTGACAAAAACTGCTGGGGAAATTGAATAAAAAACAGTATAGCAAAAACTAGGTAAAGACCAACATCTCACAACAAATACTAAGATAAAGTCAAAATGGTTACACAATGTACACATAAAGGGTGATACCATAAGCAAATTAAAAGAGCCTGGAATAGTTTATGTCAGATTTATGGATAAGAGAGGAATTTATGAACAAGGAAGAGACAGAGAGAATTATAAGAAGTAAGACAGTTTTGATTATATAAAATTAAAAAAATTTCATGCTATTTTTCACTTTCATTTTTTTCTTTTATTCTAGTCTTCTTATACAAAATGATGGAAATGTTTTTATATAATCTCACACTTATAACCTATATCCAATTGCCTGCCCCCTCAGAGAGGTGGAGAGGGGAGAAGGGAAGAAAGAAGGGAGGGACAGAATGTGGAACTGAAAACTTTAAATAAAAATGCTAACTTTTTTAAAGCCAGGCTGAGTATTACAATGAATTTTGAATCTCCTGATCCGTTAGTCTAATAAACTTGTCCAAAAAAAAAAAAAATAAGGTTAGGCTGATATGTCCTTTCTTATAAAGAGCTTTACTAATTGCTTCCCTTGAGGCAAGGCAAATGATACTCTGTGTCTCCAGTAATCAGTGCTTTCTCTCTATATTTGCCCTAACCATACCTTAACTCATTCTATTTTTTTTCAAAAGGATTTTAAGGCAATCTTAGAGGCTTAGCGTTTATAGAATTCATTATCTTCCTACTTTAAAAATGCAATATATTTTACTTTATTAATTTCCCAACATATACCTCATACTACCCATTCCAGAGAGCCATGCCTAATAAAGATAATTTTTAAAAAGAAAGCAAAAAAAGTTTATCGCATACATTGCTTTCCTTCTTCTATTTTACTTATTTTGTATCAATTAATGTAATTCTTCCCATGATTTTCTGAATTCTTCATGGTCATCATTTTAAAAGTATAATAATGTATCACATTCACCTATCATATACAAGACATTCACAATGGGAGATAACATATTTTACTAATCAGCACTATAGTTTTGGTTGGGAAATACTAGTTTCATAGATATGAAAGTTGGAGACCAGTGGTTGGTCTATCTTACTCAAGGCAGCTAGATGGCTCAATGGATAGAGTGCTGAACCTGGAGTTAGGAAGACCTGACTTCAAATTCAGCCTCAAACTCTTCCTAGTCATCTGGCCTTAGGCAAATTACTTAACTTCTCTCTCAGTTTTCTATCTATACTATACATTTGGGATAATGACAGCTTCTGCCTCCTTTGTCGTGATGATGAATGAGATGATCATTTGTAAAGGGCCTTGTAAATCTTATAGCATTATGAAAATGATTATTTATTTTTTTTACTAATATTTACTAATTATTACTATTTTTTCTATTACATTATTATTAAGGTCACACAGCTAGTTGGTGGCCTAGCTAATACTAATACTCAGCCCTCCTGAATACCAATCAAGTCTAGTCCTACTTCTATTATACCATAAAGTCTCTCTCCTGGATTTAGGAAGCAAGAAACTTAGGTGTCAGTTCTAGATCTGCCCATTGCTATCAGGGCATGTCACTCAAACTAGGTCTCCTTTTGCTTGTGTATAATATGAGGGGGTGGGCTAAATGATTGCTAAGTCCCTTCCAGTTCTGCCATTCTGTTTCTATGTGTGCCTTATTTTGGGAAAGTATCACATTGTTGAGAGGGGGAAAAAACTGCTGAGAGAAAATTAGAATTAAGTAGAGAATGAGCCCCATTAATCAATTCTTTTGACACTGATGGTTCGTTTGCAATCTAACAGCCATAGTTAGGAAATGAATTCATGAAGAAGAGAAAGCAGACATTCACTAAAATACCCTGCAAGGAAAAGCAGTTCAGCTTTATGTATACACAATAATGGCAGATTAGAAAAAGTTATTTAAATGTAACTTGAATACTATGGAAAATTATTTAACATAGAGAAATATTCATTGTTCATTCTACTGTTTGCCTGCTAAAATCAGGCTTGCACATAAATGCCAGTACAGACAATAAAGAAATGCAGAGGGAGCCCCAAATTTTCGTTGTACTTTTAACCATTAAAGAAACTTTAATGAGATAGTAAAGGGTGCTTTGAACCTACAAGGACATAAATGTAGCATACTCCCTTTTCTCCTATCCCTTTCCTGAAACCTTGAAATGTAATCTTTATCAAAAATCTAAATCTCCAGGGATTCATAGTGAAAATTATTAGACCAAAAATAGTAAGAATTACTCAGGGTTGAAATTGAAAGCACTCTGATTCTGCTCCTAGCAAAATGGCAGGAGGCTTTCTTTGTGTACTGGCTTCATTCATGAGACAAACCTGGAACTCTACATCATTGGCTAATGAGCTTTCCAAGGAGCCAGATGCTACATCTGGACCTACTTTCTCTGTTGCTTGATATCCCATTGATACAATAAAATGGTATTTCACTCTTTACCTTTTTGGTGTTCACATGCGTTTTTCTTATTTCTATAGACTTCTAATTGTCCTCCCTGGCAACTAGGTAGTTCAGTGTCTAGAGTACTGGTTCAGAGTCAGAAAGACCTGAATTTAAATCTGACTTCAGAGCCTTACTGGCTGTGACCCTGGGAAAGTCGCTTTCCTCAACTGGAAACTCAGAGTAATAGCAGCTATCTCAGAAGGTATGAAGATTAGGTGAGGTAACATTTCTAAAACACATAACATAGTGACTGGCATATGGTAGGCACTTAACAAATGTTCCTTTCCTTCACCCTACCTCATCCCCTCACCCCATTGTCCAGTCTGACACCATTCCTGTGTATACACTGCTGCCAAAGTAATTTTCTCAAACACAGATCTGACCATGTGATTCTTCTATATAATCTCAACCTAGCTTTTCAGTCTGGTTAGACTTTACTCTCCCTCCTCACTCTGTGATCTAGCAAAACCGACCTTCTCTCTGTTCCTTCCTCATGACACTCCATCTCCAGTTTCCACACCTTTGCCCTGGACATTCCTTATTTGTGTAAGCACACCTTCCTTATCTCCACCTCATAGAAACCCTCTCTTCCTTTAAAATGCAGCTGAGACAAGAAGTCTTTCCTTATTCCCCCCCAGCTACTACTTTTGCTCTCCCTCTCAAATTATATTTTAAATGTTGTTTGCTCATTGGTACTTATTAGCCTTATATTTATATTATATACATTTTAATATGAATTTGCTGTTTCCTCTCATTGGAATCGTAAGCTCCTTGTGAGTAGGGATTGTAAGATTCTTTGTACTTGCATCTCCACTGCCTAGTATAGTGATTGCCACATAGTAGTCACTTAATAAATGGTTGTTGATTGATGTATTGATAAGGCATGGGCTGGTTCCAGCACACCCAATTTACTTTCTATGCACACCTACACTGGTTGGAGTAGTGGAGAAAGAAGGGAAGAGGTCTAAGATGTCAATCCCAGGGGCAGACTATTTATGTCCTAAATAGTACAATGGTTAGAGTGCCAGGCCTTCAGTGAAGAAGACTTGAATTCAAATATAGCTTCAGATATTTACAAATTCTGTGACCCTAAATCACCTAATCTCTGATTGCCTCAGTTTCCTCATCTGAAAAATGGGAATAAAAATAAAAACTACCTCCCAAAGTTGTAAGATATAATTGGAGTTGGACCTTCAAGATGTCTGTGATTTAAATAGGTGGTGGTGGTGTGTGTGTGTGTGTGGGGGGTGCCTATTTCTAGCCAGAGAGCATGACATCATAGATTTAGAGCTGAAGGAACTTCTGGTACAATTTCTTCCTGTTGCAGGCAAGAGAACTGAGGTCCAGGAAGGGTAAATGATTTGCCTAAGGTCACATAGGTGAAAAATATCAGCTACAGAATTGAAATACAGGTGACTCCAGAACTGAAGCTCTTTCTATTGTGCCTCATGACTAAAGGAATCAGAGCAGGGAAATACAAGACTGCTCCAAGACCCCTAGTGGATCTAAACGTATAATCTTCTGATCTGAGCAATTTGACCAGAGTGGAGGGTTGAGGTAAGGGAGGTAGAAGGGAAATACATAATGCTGTCACAAGATATAGTGAATAAGAATGCTGGACTTGTTCAGGAAGATCTGAGTTGGAATTCTGCCTCAAAAACTTTCTAGCTGTATCATCCCGGGCACATGACTTAACCTCTTTGACTAAGCTTCCTCATCTGAAAATGAGGGAGTTGGACTTGAGAGCTTCCAAGTTCCTTTTAGCTAAGAGGACAACTAGGTGGTGTGGTAGATAGAGTGTCTGCCCTGGAATCAGGAAAACTCATCTTGTGGAGTTCAAATCTGACCTCAGACACTTATTAGCTATGACCTGGACAAGTCTCTTAACCTTGCTTGCCTCAGTTTCCTTATTTGTAAAATGAGCTGGAGAAGGAAATGGCAAAGCGCTCCAGTATCTTTGCTAAGAAAACTCCAAATGGGATCACAGAATTGGATGTGACTGAGCAACAACAAAATTTTTTTTTTATTCTTTAAATTTGTGATTCTGTAATGCTAGAAAGATAGCTTAATATATCATACTCCATTCCAGGTTAAAGAATTTGGAGTTGATTTTCTAGGTGCTGGTCTATACCTAGTTTCTGCCATACTATTTTCCAGTTTTCCCAGTAATTTTTGTTAAATTTGTTAAAGTTCTTATCCCAGAAGCTAGGGTCTTTTGATTTGTCAAATAGTAGATTACTGCAGTCATTGACTCTTGTGTCTTGTGTACCTAACTTGTTCCACTGATCTACCATTCTATTTCTTAACCAGTACCAAGTAGTTCGGATTGCTTCTTTATAATACAGTTTAAAGATCTGGTACAGCTAGGTCACCTTTCCTTTCATTTTCTTTTCATTAGTTCCCTTGATATTCTGGATCTTTTGTTCTTCCTGATGAACTTTGTAATTTTTTTTTAACTCTATAAAGTAATTTTTTTGTAGTTTCATTGGTATGGCACTGAATAAGTAATTTAATTTAGGTAGAATTATCATTTGAATTCTATTAGCTTGGCCAACCTATGAGCAAATGAAATTTTTCCAATTATTTAGATCTGACTTTATTTGTGTGAAAAGTGTTTTGCGGTTGTATTCATATAGTTCTGACTTTGTTTTGGCAAGTAGACTCCCAAATATTTTATACATCTACAGTAGCTTCAAATGCAACTTTTCTTTCTATCTCTTGCCGTTGGGCTTCATTAGTAATATATAGAAATGCCAATTAATTTTATGTGGGTTTACTTTATATCCTGCAACTTTGTTAAATTTGTTTTTTATTTCAAGTACTTTTTTACTTGACTCTAGGATTCTTTATGCATACCATCATATCATCTGTAAAGAATGAGTTTTGATTCTTCTTTGTCTATTCTAATTCCTTCAATTAATTTTTCTTCTCTTATTGCTAATGCTAGTAATTCTAGTATGATATTGAATAATAGTGGTGATAATGGGCATCCTTGTTCTCCCCCCCCCCCACCCCACCAATCTTACTGGAAATGATTCCAGCTTCTCTCCATTCCTTATAGTGCTTGCTGATGGTTTTAGATAGATGCTACCTATTATTTTAAGGAAGACTCCATGTATTTCTATGCTCTTTAGTGTTTTTAATAGAAATAGTTCTTGTATTTTGTCAAATGCTTTTTCTGTGTCTTTTGAGATAGTCATGCGATTTCTGTTAGTTTTATTATTGATATGGTCAATTATACTGATAGCTTTTTCTAATATTGAACCAGTCCTACATTCCTGGTATAAACCCTACCTGGTTATAATATATATTATCCTTGAGATAAATTGCTGCAATCTCTTTGCTAATATTTTAGTTAAAAATTTTACATCTATATTCATTAGGGAAATTGGTCTATAATTTTATTTCTTTGTTTTAATTCTTCCCAGTTTAGGTATCAGCACTATATTTGTATCATAAAAAGAATTTGGTAGAATTCTTTCTTCATCTATTTTCCCAAATGATTTGTATAGTATAGGAATTAGTTGTTTAAAAATTTGATAGATTTCTTTTATAAATTCTTTTGGCCTTGGAGATTTTTTCTTAGGGAGTTCACTGATGACATATTCAATTTCTTTTTTCTGAAATGGGATTATTTAAATTATTTTATTTCCTCATAATAATTGTCTTAACTTCCTCTTCATTGGTGGTGAGTTAATCCCTTTCATTTTTGATACTAGTAATTTGTTTTCTTCTTTCCTTCTTAAAATCAAGTTAACCAGTGGTTTATAGATTTTATTTTTTCCCACAAAGCCACCTTGTTTCTTCTTTGTCTATTCTAATTCCTTCAATTTATTTATTTATTTGTTTGATGGCTTTCTTATTTTCAATTTCATTAATCCCTCCTTTGATTTTCAGGATTTCTAATTTGTCACTAATTGAAAATTTTTAACTTGTTCTTTTTCTAGTTTTATGCCCAAATAATTTTCTAGTTTTTTTAGTTGTATGCCCAATTCATTTACTTGCTTTTTCTCTCTTTCTATTTATGTAAGCCATTAGAGACATAAAATTTCCCTAAGTACGACTATGTTAACATCCCAGAAATTTTGGTATGTTGCCTCATTGTTGTCATTTTCTTTAATGAAATTATCGACTGTTTCTATGATTTTTTTCTTTGACCCAGTTATTTTTTAGGATTAACCTTGCCTCTTGACCTCCCCTAAGTGTGCAGTTTAGCTATTGACCTCCCCATGGGTCTTATTGCAGAGTTGCCATGGTAACAGAGTCTTTTTGGTGGCTGACCCTGGAGGAGGGATCTTGTTGCTAGTCTGCCCCAGGGGTGGCGGCTGCTGGTTTGCTATGAAAACATGGTATTTGTGCTGACCGGCCAGTAGAGGAGGGAGAAGGATGTCACTGTTTCAAGTCTTGGGGCAGGGTTTCACTACTGGTCAGCAGTGGCTTCAAAGGATGTCCTGGCTTACACTGGGGGTGGGGTTGTTAGAATGAGGTCTTGATGTGCTTCATAGACTGCTCATTTTCCTAGGGGACTGCTGGTTTGCAGGAAGGCAGATTCTTGCTGGTGGATTGCCTCAGGCTTTGAGCCTTGATGCATGCTCCTTGCGGGAAATCTGTCTACTGCTGCTGCTGCTATTCTTGGATCTTGCTTCCTTCTTACTCTAGTGAAACATACCTTTTCTGCCAGGCTGGTAAGCTGCTTCTTGGCTCCTAGATCAATTATGAGGCAGTTTTATGGTTGTTTGGAGGGGAATTTGGGAGGATTTTCCCCTTACTCCTCCATCTTGGCAATGGAAGTTTCCTTTAATATATTTTTATATGATCAAATATTCATGGAAGGAATCTGAGAGCTGTCTAGTCTAGCCCCTTTTTTTAGAGATGAGGAGTCCCAGTGAGATTGTTACTTGCCCAAGTTCACATGGGCTTCTAGATCAGAGATTAGGCTGGAACCCAGTTTCTCTTATCCCAGAGTCACTTTGGCCTTTGCTCTGTAGCATAGTGAGATAGGTGTGGAGCTGTATAGCCCTGGACTAATGTGCTCTGAAGGACAGATGTCAACAATGGGTCACCTGTAGCTCCAAGAAGTTGTAGCAGGTGCAGTGGCCACACCCTGCTAACAATCATCTCGGCAGAAAGGCTAAACCAGGTTGAGGATAACCAAGAGGTCTTAAACCTATCAACCAATGAAAAAGGTCTACCACTAGCATGTGAAGACTTCCCTTAGTGCAATGAGGGAATGAGAACAATTTGTACCAACAGTCATGAAGGCAGCTGAAGCAGGCCTTGTCGTGTACTACTGCATCCTGGGCCATAGCCAGTTGTCTTGACTTTTGTCCTGCCCCTTAACTTCAATTACTCTGGAAAAGAAAATGAGGCTGACAACTTTGGGCAATTCTCCTTTACTTAAATCCAGTTCACCCATGAGTCAAGACATCACCCATGATGTAACTGGGAAAATTAAGGATGAATAATAACAAGGAATGAGCTCAGGTGAAATTTGTAAAAGGAGAGAGGTAGTACTTTCTCACCTTCTTTTGGGGTTTAAGCTTATGCAATCTGTAGGTAGCTGTGTTTTGTTTAATGGGAAAATGGGAGAAAGTGATGACAAGTCCTACAATTATGTGAGCCCCTGAGCTCCCTGGTACCAACCTATAAAGAGAATAAGAAACAAAGTCATCTAAATATTCATCTATAGAGCCAGGAGTTTGAGAAGGGAATAGGAACTGACAATGGTCTATGGATAACTCTCCCTCTTAGTGATCCTAAGACAAAAAAAGCTTGGCTAAAAATGCCTTTGCATGTGTAAACAGAAGCAGAAATGGGGTGGAGGTAATTCAGATCTTATAAGATGGAGAGCTCTGGTATCCCTGAATTTCAAAGCTAAACTGTTGTTATACTTACTATCATCAATTTGATTTTGTTTTTAGTACATGCAATGTGATTGAAATGACAACTCAGATAATTCTAAGAAGACTGGAGAGCCAAGCAGGAAAGGGTGCATGTGAGTTATTCATTATTATAGGAATATTATTGCCCTTAAACTTTAAACTTAGAATTTGTGGGTAGGGAAACACTAAAGCAGAAAGGCTGGGAGCCATGGAACCTGTTAATGTTTACTTGTGCATGAACAATGGAAATGAGCTGGTGCAGTATAATTGTAGAACATCCTCTGGTAGATTATACACGTGTAGTTTTTGGTTTCCCCAAAAAAGTACTAGTGAATTCTGTATGCCACAAGCAACTTCAATCAATGAACATTAGCGAAAGAAATGCTCTTAGAGATCACCTAACCTAGTTCTGTCATTAAGCAGATGAAGGAACTGAAGTTAAGAGAAAGGGAAACAAATTTCACAAAGTCAAGATTTGCATCCAGAGTCGAACTTTTCTTCTTTGACCACCAATATTCCCACTATATCCCATTGTGTCAAACATCTTCCCTGAGGGCTTATCCATGGCACTTCTTCATAGGGGTTGGGAGGGAAGAGATTCTAACTCTTATATTCAGTTTGTTTTAGTAATTGATGTATTTTGTATCAATACAACATAACTACTCAAAACAAAGCCACACAATCCTTCCCCTTTATCTCCTGCCAAGGAATGCTATTCATTCCGTGAAAATAGTTCAGTAAAACTGTTTAATAACATAAATCTGGCTAAGTTACTACCCTGCTCAAAACAAAAACAGAAACAAACAAACAAAAACTTCAATAAAAACTCCCCATTGCTTTAGAAAAAAATACAAAACTCCTCTTCTGACATTTAAATGCCCTGATAAATGTGACTCCAACCTATCTTTTCAGGCTGATTTCACATTACTCTCTCTCATATACTCTATGCTACAGCAGACTGATCTATTATATGTGCCCCAATATCGACATTGCATTTTTCACCTCGGTGACTTCACACAGGCTGTCCCCTCATACCTACGATGCTCTCCCTTCTTACCTCCGCATCTTATAATCCCTAGATACATTCAGGGTTAACTCCCCTGTTACTTCTTTCAATAGACCTTTCCTGATTCCTGAATTCTTAGTGTGCTACCCATCTTCCATCTATGGCCAATTATTTTGTAGGCATCCTACACGTACTTAGCTATGAACATGTGATATTCCCCCAGTGGGATGCAATTTCCTTTGGGAGAGGAATGCTCTCACTTCCCAATACGTTTCCCCAACATCTAGCATGGTGCTTAGTACACAATGCTTGCTAATTGAGAGATGGTGATAGATAATAGAGGTCACTTTCCACTTTTGCAGTTTATCAAGTAACTGAAAAAAAAAGAATAGATATCTTAACTTTGATTGCAGGAGTCCTAGATGTTCTGTGACCCATGACTTGGGTTTTAATGTCTTTAATGTTGTCCTTATTGCTATTGTTTTAGTTATTTTATGTATCATTCTCCATTCTATTGTCTACCTTCTGCATCACCTCAGATAAATCCACGCATGTTTCTTGGGATTCTTCGCATTCAATATACTTTATAGTGCAATATTATTCCATACCACTTTTTTCTCAGCCAACTCCCTGCTTATCAAAACAGTCTCTCCCACAGTCATAGGGTTGGAGGAACTTGGGCCAACAACTACTGAGGAAGAGAGATCTTTGTGGAATCTGGGAAGGTGGAAAGGTAGGTTGAGACATTGAGGGAGAGATCTTGGGGGGTTTGGATTGGTTTTTCCTTCTGACTCTTGCTGGGATGTTACTAGATGCAAGCTTACTGTACCTACAGAGCAAGCTTTAAAGTTTGGAGACTGGCTTGAGAGAATTAAGGCTTGTCAGATATTTAGGTCCTGCATAGACTTAAATGGCATAGTGTGTGTGTGTGTGTGTGTGTGTGCGTGTGTGTGTGTGTGTATGTGTGTGTGTGTTCCTAAATCATGAAGCCCTTATCCAAATTCCCAAGAACTAGAGTTTTGTAGAAGATGATCATCTGTAGAAGCATAGGAACTTTATCTCTGGAAATAGAAAAATAAGGGAGTCTCACAGTCCTCTGCCAAAGTCCATGACATGGGTCCCCATTTTTATGGAAGGCATATTATCACAAGACCAATCATGGGATGCTCATTATCTTTTCCATCCATTCAAGCAACATAAAAATCTCAAAAAATGGATTTAGAAAGAGATGTAACAAATATACTTCCTCTCCCCACTAATTAATATTTGGAAAAGTGCAAAATAAAGTTGACAAGTGGGGGAAAACCATTAGAAATATCAGAAGTAAGTGGGAAGTTAGGTTTTTTGTTGTTGGCTTGTTTTCTGTGTGGTATGGAATGCCAAAAGTTTCCAATCACCAAAAGTCAGCTGAGTATATCTTAAATTTTTATTCTAGTAAATTTGGCTCTATGTCAATAATTTTATGCTTGACTATCTTTCATCTTCAAGGGGAGATGTTTTACCACAACATCACCCATTTAGAAAAGATTTGCTTTTAAATGATGGAGAAAATGGATTGGATAGCCAGATGACTTCTCTTGCTTCCAGTAAGTTGCTCCAACTACCATTTTAGCATTTACTATTTAACAGTAATAGGAGTTCTCATTCAATGATATAAATCATTTAATAACTTTTTCCTAGTTACTTTAAAAAACACATAATGTATACACAAATTCATACTTTCATTAGCAGTCTTCTCAAGGCCAATGAAAATTAAATTCTCCCTCTCCACCCCCATTTATAACTACCATTTTTGCCAATTTGTAGGCTATGAGGAAATACTAAACAGAATTATTTAAATGTATATTTCTCTGATTACTAGGTGTAGTGTTTAGAGTTCTGAACCTGGAAAAGTCATTCAACCTTTGTCTGATTAAATTTCCTCACCTGTAAAATAGAGATAATACTAGTATATGTCTCCCAGGGTTTTTGGGAGGAAAAATGAAATAATATGTATAAAGCACTTTGCAAATCTTAAGGTGAAATATAAGTGTTATTTTCTTCTACTTACTATTCTTAATTATTAGTATTTCTAGCAATTTTGAAAAATGACTTAAATGAGAGTTGATAGTTTTTATTTTTCTCTTGAAACCCATTCATTTCTCTTAACCACTAGTCTATTTGTGATTGACTTTTAATCTTAGAGATTTTGTCAATTTTTATGAATTTTGGATGTGTATTCTTTTACCTGTAAGATTATAGTTTTTTTCTATATCAAATTCTATATTACCTTAAAAATATTCTTAAGTCTCTTTGCAACAATTAATATAGATTTTTTGCATGTTTTATTCTCTTAAAATAAAATACACTTTTTATTATGAATTTGACAAACATCCATTAATGAGTAATTTGACATATGTAGTGGCTAAACAGGATTAGAGAAGAAACTTCTATTATGTACTGTTTATTTTTTGAAATTTTGTATATTAAACCTCATAAAATGGTAACCAAACTACTCTTCCTGTCCACAACTCCTTCTTAATTTCATTCCCTCTTCATATTTTAAATGTTTTGTTGATATTTTTTCTTTCTTTTCTTACTTCTTTTTCCATTCCATTCCTTTCCATTCACTTTCTATCCCTTCCCCTCCTTTCCCCTCCCTTCCCTTTCCACACCTTTCCCTTCCTTCCTTTGTTCCCCTCAGTTCCCATGGGTTCAGTTATCATTTTTACACAGATGATTCGCAGAAATACACATATATGTGTATATATATATATATATATATATATATATAATATACACACATATTTACAAACATATGGGTATGCATACATACATATGTATATATCCAGATCTTGACTTCTTGCTGAGCTACAATCTAGTATCAATTGCGTTTTCAGCATCTCAAATTGGATGTCCCATTGATGTGTCCAAGTCTACATGTAACAGAACTCATTAGCTCCCCCTACCTTCCCCCACTTCCTTCTTCCTAACTTCCTTATTACTGCCAAAGGTTCCACTATTCTACCATTTACCCATGCTTACAATTTCAGTGTTATCTATAATTCCTCATTCTGACTTAGCCTATGTGTCTAATATATCTTTTATATAAGACCCTCTTTCTTCACTCACAGACAGCCACCAACTTGTTAAAAATGTTTTCATTACCTCTTGCCTGGACTGTTGCAATAGTTTTTTAATTTGTGCCTCATATCACTCCAATCCACACTCCATTCATTTGCCAAGCCTTCATCACTAAATGGGTGTTGCCTCAGTCACAATGAGCTGTTAAAGACCTTTACTTGAAAAGACCAAGGTCCGCCATTGCATTTGGGCCCATCTTAAGTTGTCCTGATCCACATCTGGTCACTGACACAGATGGTTCCAGAGGGGAAAGTGAAACCGGCGACTTGACGCAGCCCTCCTTCACTTAAATTCAATTCACTTGCATGTCTTGGCATCCCCTCCCTGATGTCATGGTCCTCTTCAAGAACCAAGGATAAAAAGCAACCATTCATTTGCCAAACTGATTTTTTTACTAGAGTACAGTTCTGACCACTTCATTACCCTTATTTAATTAACTCCACTGACTCTTTTCCCACAATGATCAAATACAAAGTCCTCTGTTTGACATTTAAAGCCCTATACATTTCTCCATTTCCAGCCTTCTTGTACTTTACTTATGAACTCTACAATCAAGCTACTTGCTGGTCCTTATGCACTAAACCCCATCTCATGTGAAAAATATGAATTGACCTAGATGACCTTTTAATTTTCCTTCTGCCATTATGTCTATTATTCTATGTTCTTATGAACTATAGGGTCATAACTTGAAGCAGTTTCACTCATTACTTAGAGGCTAATGGTTATCACCATTGAAGGTGGTACACTATTCTTGCATAGCAGAAACTCTAATGCCTCCTAATGACTCCCAAGGCTCTAGGCAATTCTCTAAGACTATAAATTTTAGAGAAGATGGCAACTGGCATTGGTAGAGGGAGTTTCCTCATTCAGCAATTTCTTATCCTAATGAAATCACAGTTCCAGTCTCTTGCATTTTGTGCCATAGTGGATAGAATACTGGATTTAGAGAGGGAGGATCTAGGCCCAAATAGCACCTCTAATACTTATTGGCTTTTTTTTAACCCAGGGTAAGTTATTAACCTTGCTGTGCCTAATACAACTCTCTAGACCTTATATGTGGGTAGAGTTCCTACATTGAGAAAATCATAATTATATTTATTATTAATAAAATGATAAGAATAGTTCCTAAATGATGAGATATTATATAATTCAATGTATTGCTAAGAACACTAGCAAAATTTATTGTTGGTTTCTGTTATTTTATAGTATTGATGCTCTGTATTTTTAAAAATGACTGAGCATGCTATGCTGTCTCACACTGTCCTTTCTTTGCACTATGACAAAGACATCATATTAAAATTTGACAGTAAAAGGGAAAGAAAAATGACTTCCTGCTTCTTCTTCTGGGATTAGTTTAGGAGATGAGGAAAATCTTGATTTATGACTGCTTGATGACTTGTCCAAAGATAGTCTAAAGATGATATTTCGTTTCCAAAATATTGTGCTATCAAAACATTAAGTGTATAACTGAAGCAATAAAAACAAAAATGCCCAATATGAATGGGATCAGGACATCTGAAAACTGATATCTTAATCTTAGAGTTGTCAATAACAGTGGTTTCCATTTACATACCTCTTCAAGGATGGTAGAGTGGAAAGCATACTGACTACTATCACAGAAGCTAAGTTCACATCCTACTTCTCACACATACTACCTGTGTGATGTTGGACAAGCCAGTTAATCTCCCTGAGCCTCAGTTTCTCCATTTGTAAAAAAGAACAGGGAGGGTGGATTGAATGGTTTCTGAGGATGCTTTCAAATCAAAATCTGTTATTATAACATTTATAGAAATTTTTGTCCCAATAAACCAGGGAAGTCTTTAGTGTAATTATGAGATCCATTTTAGAATGGAGAAATGAAGGCTTAAAAATGTTGTATGCCTAGTCACACAGCTATTGAGTGTTAGAGACAGGATTCAAACTCAGATCTTTTAACTCCAAAATCTAATGTGTTTTCTACTGCACCTCACCATTTCCTAACCATGGTGTAGGAGGAAGAACATTGTAGTAGGGATCTGAGTTCTAGTCCTACCGTTGACTTTTGGGACTCCTAGGATCTTTTGTAAGTCATTTCTTATCTCATTTCTTACCTCAGTTTCCTTCTCTGTAATATGAAAATGTAGAATGGAGTAGTTTATTTCTAAATTTCCATCCAATTTTGGAATTCTGTCATTTTGTGTTTCTGCTGACCCATTACCCCTCTCTGTCTCTATTTCTGTTTCAGAAGGAAGTTAAATAAATTATGTTTTAAAGTGCTAACATGTTAAAGTTTGAGAACATGCCAATGAAAGGAAAAAGATCCTGGTTTTTTCAGTGGTTGGGAAATTCTTGAGTAACAGTTCCTCTCATGGAGCTTAAAGTAAAAATAACATAGTGGGGAAAATTGAGGTTGTATTTTTTTCAAAGCCCTGAAAGATTCTATTTGATATCATTCCAATCCAGAGGTATTTAAGTTAATAAAGGTACTGAGAAGTAGCCAAAAAGTTTAACAATCTCAGGGCAAGTGTGCAATAGTTTGCACTGGTTATGCATTTGTGCATTTATGTGTTCATTCATTAGTTTAGTTATTCATTCATTCTTTCAAACCAACAGCATTTATTAAGTATCCACTTCTTGCAGGTAGCTAGAGATACAATGATGAAAAATGGTATAATTTTTCCATGTGAAGAGCTTGTATTCTATTAGTGAGAATGCAACATGTATAATACATGCTATAAATACGATTTGTAGGATGTGATTAGAACAAAAGAAAGCTATTGCACATATGGAACTAAATGCCTAATAAATGCTTTTTTCATTCATTCACTGATGTTCTCTGTCTTCCTTCCATGATACTACTTTCCACCCTCTTTCTCCAGCTCAGACCTAGGTTAGTTCTCTAATTCCTTCTCTAGAACCCTAGGTTTCTGATTCGTGAGAATTCAATACATGTAGCTTTCCTCAGATACCTTTCTTTCATTCCGCTATCATAATGTCCCAGAATGGGTGTTGCCCCAAATATCTATCCCTTCAAACCAACACCTGAGGGTTCTGTGACTTCTCTCATTGTCTCTTTATTGTTTCACATGATAAAGTCAGATGGAATTCTTGTGGTTGGGTAGAAAAAGAATATTAAGACTCGTTCCTATATTTTAAGTTATGGACCATTCCTCATATTCTGTGTCTGTTATTAATTCTTCTTTATCTAATTCTCGGAATTCTGAATTTTATACTAGTAGGAAAAGAAACAAAGCATATTGGGAAAGTTGCCCTGGAATGAAGCATGTAGATATGAAGGAGGGAAGGATGAGGCTGCTTGAATACATCAGTCAGTGGAAATGACAGAGAAGGTTTTTAATATGTATTTTTGTTTTTGTATAAAAAGAAAAGCCAGAAGAAAGTCTGAGACAATATTTTTAATATCTGGATTTTTACAATGAAGATGGCTAATAACTAAAATGAAGCAAAACAGTAAAATTGTAAAGAACGAATACAACCTAAGCAAAAATTGAAGATAAACCCTGCATAGTAATAATTAAATATAAAGCTTGGACCCAAAAGAGATAAAAAATGTCCCTCCTTTCCTACTTTGCAAAAGTGAGAGGATGAGGAAGGTGAAATAACATGCTGTCAGACTTGATTAATTAATTTATTTTTTAGTTTTGCTATTCTACTTTTTTCCTCTTTTATTTCCTTTTATTCTTTGTTACTAGGGGTGGCTGTCTGGATGAGGGAAGGCTATATTGAGTAATAAGTATTGCGTAAAAACAGAAAGGCAGTAAAAATTGAAAAAAAAAAAGCTTCGTCAACTCTTGTAAGTTTAGTTGGCTGTCACCTTAGAATTTAATATGACTTGTTAGGGTGTTACTAACATCAAAGTGCTTTTTCCTTATTTATCTCAGCTTTGGCCATATGGATGTTTCAGCCAAGGTAGTACTTTCTGACTTTCACATAGTAGGCATCTCTGACACATTGTGGAAATAAATGAACTTTCCATGTCTGCTCCTTTTTTTCATAGCCTCCTTCTGTAGTAATTGCCTGACTCATTTCAGCTCTACTGAGCCATCTGGGGCTCTAAGACACATTCACTAATTTTCTAAAGGGACATTATGGTTATTAAACTTGAAACTGGGTAATGTTATGAATTATCTAGATTTCTTAAAAAATACCATCTTGTAAAATATACTATTCTTGCAGAGAATATGGAGATATATGTGCTTCACAAAAATATAATTAAATGGAGTCAGAAGTTTCTGAAAGGCTGGATTCATGGAGTAGACATGGGTAGTCCTGTGTTATCTTGACAGAGAACCTGTAGTGGAGTGTTGTAATAAGATGGTTTAACACTTTACTGCTTAACTTTTTTTATTGGTGACTTGGTTAAAGACACAGAAAGTATCCTTATCAAATTTGCAGAAGACACAAAGGTGGAAAGGATAGCTAACACACTGGCTAGTGTGTTAGTCCTCCAGAAGACCTTCACTAGAGCGTTAAGCTAAATCTAATCAGATAAATTTTCATAAAGATAAAATTCAAAGTCTTACATTTAGGTTAAAAAATCCATTTTAAACAAGTAGGTGATGGAGTAAGGCCATATGGCTAGACAGATGTTTGTCTAAAAAACATCTTGAAATTTTAGTAGATTGCCATCTCAATTTGCATCAATATGTGAAATGATAGTCAAAAGAACCAGTGGGATTTGGGGCCAAATTAAGAGAAGGATAGCTTCTCTCTCTTAGAGGGAAGAATAATGAAGTGGCAGGCACTCCTAATTGTACCTGCCTTAGATCACACCTGAAGTATTGCATTTTAATTCTGAGTGTTATAATTTAAGAAGAGCATTGATAGTTTGGGCAGAGGGGGCCAGAGGAGGGCAATCAGAATAGTGGAGGGCCATGAGTCCATGTTATATGTGAAGAATAGATAAAAGAATTGAAATTGTTTAGTTTGAAGAAAACTCAGGAGTGTCATGATAGCTGTCTTTAGTTATTTGAAAGACTGCCATATGAAAGAGAGACATGACATTCTGTTTAATCTAAAATCAGAAACTCTGGTTGAAAGTTGCAAGGACATAAATTTAGTCTTGATGGTGGGAAAAATTACTTAAGAATTAGAGCTGTCCAAAAGTAGTTTGGACTTCCTTGAGAGGTCTTCCATACAGTCTAGATGGCCACTTATTGAATGTGTGTCAAGGATTTTTTTCTTTTGAGTACAGGTTATACTAGTTGTCTGTCAAGTTCCTTATGACCTAAAATTCTATGAATCTGTGATCACAAAGATGGGAAAAAATTGGTTACATTTTGGTGCTAGATGAAAAAAAGTATTTTTATGAATGTTCTCCATTGTAACAAGATTTTCATACTTTATACTTTGGAAGAGGTCTCTTGCCATCTCTTTTCAGAATGGGAGCTTTTTTAAACTAATCACATGTAATGCTTAATTAGTTAACTATGCAGCTCACAGGATCCACTTGCTCAAGCAATAATTTACATTTTACAACTGGGTTGTGGCATTGGACATACTAGAGAGACATTTTACCACACAGCAGGATACTCAGGGAAGACATTGTTGAACAACAAATTACAACCAGTTTTAACATTTTTTCCTCCTACTTCTTACAGATTTAGTTTCTGGTTTTCCTATTGGACAAACAAATTTCCCTTAATTTTCTGTTCTTCATAATGGGAAGAATATGAAATATACAGTCCAAAATGTGGACTCTTTTTAAGTATTACTATACTATATATACATGTAGACTATATGGATATTGAAGGATAATTTTCTGTTTTTTGATGGATCTTTTGAAGTCAAGAATATATTGCATTTGACTGATTAAAAATGACCAGGTTTTGTATTTTTATTATTTTTAATTATATATATATATATATATATATATATATATATATATATATATACACACACACATTTATTTACAACTCAATTTTAATCTTTACAATTCTAAACCCAACATATACAAAATAGAATGGTCATATTCATAGTATAGCAGAGGAAGTTACTTGTACATAAAATTGTGGGTCTTTTCTTTCAAAATATAAAATTCTTAATTAAAAAATAAATTGATAAGCATTTTAAACAATTCACATGCATAGTTATGTTCACTTTGTATCAGTTAATACAAGTCTTCCTGGGTCTCTTTGACATTGCTTTTTTACATTACTCAATTACTATATCTCATATATTCCTATAACATAATTTCCGCAGTCATTCTCTAATTGATGGGCATCCCTTTAATGTCTATCTTTTTCTTTGCCACTACAAAAAGAGCTGCTATAAATATTTTTGAACACATAGGATATTTTCCTCTTTTTTAAGTCTCATTGGGGTTTACTCATTTGGCAGTACTGTCTCCTTGTTAACTGTACTGTTTAACAACTTTTGGGTCATAATTCCAAATTGCTTTTTAGAATGGTTGGAACAATTCACAGTTACACCAACAGTGCATTGATGTGCATATTTTACCACTGTTCCTACAATATTTTCCATTTTATTTTGTCCTTGAGTCAAATGAGCTGACTTCAAATCTTGACTCTCAAGTCATCTGTGTGACACTTGGGTGCCATTTATTCTCTCTGAGCCTTAGTTTTCTCATCTGTCATATGAAGATGCTCAGATAGACGTCTTCTGATGCTCCTTAGGCAAGAAGCTATTCTAATGCATGAAATACAAAATTCATATTCTGAGATCAGAATCTGATAACATCTGTTTTTGGTAATAAGTGTGCTTGTGTGTGTGTGTGTATATGTGTGTGTGTGTGTGTGTGTGTGTGTGTGTGTGTGTGATAGAGAGAGGCAGAGGGAGAGAGAGGGAGAGGGAGGGAGACAGAGAGAGAGGGAGAGGGAGGGACAGGGAGGGAGAAGGATAAGGAGAGGGAGAGGGAGAGGGAGAGGGAGAGAGAGAGAGAATTTCTTTTGGAGTAAGGTGTTTTTTTCTTGCTTCTTTTTTATCTACTTCACTAAAAACCTGGAAGGATATTAGAGATTACTCTACTCTAACTCTTTCATTTTATGGATAATGAAACTGAGATTCATAGAAATGAATAACTTATCCAAGTTCACAGAGTTCATAAGTGACCAAGATAACTGTCACAGATAAAAGTTACTTTGAGTCATTGAAAGTGGCTATAAATGTACAAATGATTAAAAATAATCATGGACATATTGGAATAAATAGTAAAAATTTCAGGGTTTTTTTTAGAAGAATAGGAACTGGACCTATGATTTCACTGATACAGGGAACCCAAGGATGAGTAGATTCCATCTCCCAATGTAAATTGACACCAGCTTTGCAAAGTATAGACTTAAAGAGTTGCTGCAATGTTAATGACTTGCTTGATTAGAGGAAGCTGGTTATGTAAGTGTTAAAGATCTTCTACCACCCATTAATTGACTATAGGTGAAAACCATTAAGGGAAGTTTGATTATGGGAGGCTTGTTTTGAAGGAAGGCCCACACCTTTTAATTATTAATGAGGCACTGGGTCAAGGGGATCTTGATCAAGCCTTCTGGCTCTGAAAGTGTATATATACTCTGAGGTGAGGTTTGCTTTGAGGGTTTACTCTTTGGAATAATGTTGCTGTCATATGACCAGAAGAGTGAGACTCTGGGTAGCCATTAAAGAATACTTCTCCCCCTTTGAAAACCTAGATGCAAGTGCTTCTCTTGCTGGTATGTATGCAGTGATCAGACAGTTGGAGCTGTCTGTTGATCTGTGATGTATGTATTGCTTATGGTCAGACAGACTGTTGGATTTTATTTTTCTTCTTGCATTTTTCTCTCTTGGTATATGTGATTAAAGAGGACTGTTGACCACTCAAAAGTTGCTTTCCTTTTAGTAAAGCATATCTACGAAACTGTGCCAGCAGCCATTCTGGATGTGTCAGGGTACTTTCTGCTACAGTTGCCTAGAGCACTAAAAGGTCAAATGACCTGTCCATTGTCACACAGTCATTGGATATCATGGATGGAACTTTAACCCAGATCACTATTGTCATCCTGCCCCTCTTTTAAAAATTATTTACAATTTTAAATATGTATTACAAATGGGCGCATTTGTTTTAAATAATTAGAATAAAGTACTCTTGTGGTATTTAATGTATAGTTGAATTCCCTCAGGAAAAAGAAAAGATCAAAATTAAATTATTTAGCTTTCAAGGAGGCTTTTAAAGTACTCTATGATTGGGTTTGATCTACTTTTTCAGTTTTATCTTTCTTTCCTACTTTCCTTTCATGTGTTTTGCTATATACAGGCCTATCTTTAATCAGAGTGAAAGGATTGTAGTTTTTGAGTGGGAAGGCACCATGTATGGAAACTGAGGCCCAGAGAAGTTAGACAAATTGTTCAGTCACAAATCTAGTGTTTCCCTGAACATTTAGTTCTTTTATGAAACAAATATTGTACAGTAGGGACATTTATTACAACAATAAAAAATGCTTTCTCAGTTCGTAATCAAAAATCTCATAGTTCTTAGATGATCTTTTCTAAACTCAAGAAACAGAAAACAAAGTCTGGATGTTTCAGTGACAATGATAGAGCCAAGTAAACTTGCCTAAAAGGCATAGTTAAGCATTATTTATCATTTGAACAATGCCAAACACATGTTGGAACCTATTTTCACAGTTTGAACTGTGAAAAAAATGACCTGTGAAAACTGTGAAAATAATGTAAGTGATCAATAAATAAGTTTTCATTAAATGTGTAACTGTGCCATGTATAATGGTGATTTTTTGTTTTTTTGGACAAAGGAACATTAGTAACTCTGGAGATCAGAAAATGTTTCATGTAAAAGATGGATCTTGAGCCCAATGGGAAGGTTTTATGATTGATAAAGGGTAATTCTCTTAGTTTCTTGTAGTCATTTTATTATTAAATATCACATGTGATATTTCCTCTTCATAGCATTTTAAGAAATGTATTATCAAGTCCATCATCAGAAAGTTGGCCACTATTCATTGCACTTCAAAAAAACATTTATTGGGGGGCGGAGCCAAGATGGCAGAATAGAAAGACTCACATTTGCTAGCTCCGAACCCACAGCCCATGGATTTCCTCTAAAAAGAACTCCTGACAAATTCTGGAACAATGGAAGCCGCGCAGAAACACTGTGAAGGAGATTTCCATTGCAGAGAGCCCTGAAATATCCATCCCAAAGGTCCATCGAGCCCCGGACGGGAGCGTAGCCCTCCCCTGCCCTGCCTCAGCCATGAGGCACTGAGAGGAGTGAGCAGATCCGAGCAGGATTCAGGGACAGGAATCTCCAGCAGCCGAGAAGGTCCCTCCATCCATAGACTCACAGGTCAGTGAGAGAGATGGGCTGAGAGGGGAGCGGAGTATCTCCGGGACTCGAACCCCCTTGGGAGGTGCCACAGAGGCGGCCACAGGCTCCCAGAGCAGGCAAGAGCTCAACAGCAGCTCCATTACAAAAGGTCTCTGCATAAACCCCCTGAGGGAACTGGGCCTGGGAGGCGGCCCTGCCCCCACCTGAGAACCAGCAGATAGGCTCCCATTGAATAGAAGCCAGGCCTGCCTCCAAAAGCCCTGAGGCTGGGGAGCAGCAT
>CM053770.1:343523136-343594042 GCA_028658325.1 Potorous gilbertii
CAAATGGGGAGAAAATTTTGGAACCCAAAATCTTGTGAAAATGAATGTAAAAAGTTAAATAAATTCATTAAAAAAAAAAGAAAGAAAATAAAAAAAAAATAAAAACGAATTGTGGACCTTACCCTGACACCTTATTAGTTCAGGCTAGATGCTGGGATGGGATGAAATGGTTCACTTGTAGGTCATTGAACAGTTAACAATGAGATAAAGAATTTACTTAGTTATGTCATAGAAAGGATATCAATAAGTATACAATAGCATTTAGCTTTGGTAGACATCTTCAGTACTCTATCCATTCTTCATGTAAATGCATCTGATTGGTAGGGCAAGATAGGTGCAATGGGTGTGGTGACTTGCATGATCAAGAAAGATGCAGAATGAGAATTGATATCAACATGTAAGATCAAGAAGCATTCCTGAATAGTCAGAGAATATGAACAACTTTCCAAAGAATTGAAAACTATACGGGACCATTTGAAAACAAGTTCTAAATCACTAAATGAAATACAAATTGAAACAACTCCAAAGGTTAAAAAATAGGTACTCAAATGTAGTCATGGTGGAACTATGAATTGGTGAAACCATTCTGCATATTAATTTGTAAGAAGCACAACATCTTCCAGATCACATGAACAATAAGATGATAAAATGGTTTTCTGAAAATTTATTTTCTGATCAGCTACAGAATAATCATGGCTGAATCCACAGATAAGTTAAAATCCCCTACACAGGGTAAAAAGACATATAAATTAACATTTTAGAACTTTAATAATTAGAACTCCTATTTAGTGTGCCTGTTTCCATCTGGATCACTATGTTTGCTGGAATGAGCACAAGTAATCTCACAGGGCTTGAAACTGAGGGTTAAGCTGAAGGAATCCCCATGAGAGAGTCAGAAAGAGTCAGAAAGCAATTATATTGCAATTCTGCCTAACCACTAGGGAAAGAAGGAAAAGGATGATGATTGAAGGAATAGGAGGTGGAAAGACAGACAGGACAGAAGACACATATGGACTAATACCAAAGCTACATTGAGAACAACTAAAAATCCAATAAGGGTCTTGGGGAAAAGATAATGAAATCCTCTTTCTTTCCCTGAATAGAGAGCTAGGGGTTTATTAGGGTAGAATGCTAAAAGCACATAGTCAGATGATATCACTGTGTATGGTGATTTTGCTTAACTATATTACTTTGTTAAAAAGATAAGTTTAATTTTGAGGGGCAAATGAGGCATAGTTCCAGAGACTGTCATATAAAAACAAAGCAAAACAAAGCCCTTTATTTATTCCTTTTGTCTTCTCCTTCCTTCCTTCTTTTCTTTTTTTTCCTCTTTCCATGCTAGACTAACCTTGTAACTCTTTTGGAGTGGTTAACTAGATCGGTAGATTGGGAGATACCTATAGATGTATTTCACCTAGATTTTTAGCAAAGTGATAAAAATATTCTCATGTTATTCGCGCTCAGAAAGTGGAGAGATGTTGGCTAAAAATGATACAATTTGGTTGACTTCAAACTGGTTGAATGGGAATACTGAAGGAAGAGTATTAAATGATTTGATGCCAGCTTGGGAGGAGGTCTAAGTATATAGTGCTGCAAGGCTCTATGTTTAGTCATTTGCTGCTTAACATTTTTTCATTGACGTTGATAATGGCATGGATGACATGCTTGTCAAATGTGCAGATGACCCAATTCAGAGAGGGCAGCTAAAACATTACAGAGTAATTTAGATTAAAAAAGAATGTCTTGACAGGTTAGAAAACTAGGCTAAATGTGTATTAGTATATAGGACTTCCTTATTGGGGGAGCATCCCCTACAACTATGGAAAAAGAATTGCAGCTAAGTAAATATTCATTTTAAAGTATTCATTATTTATTATTAGTTTAGGATGCACAAAATTTCCTTTTGTAGTAACTCTTTGCTGGGTCCACCTCAAATCACCAAGTCAGTGAGAGCATCCTCTTCAGCTAGATATGCTCCAGGTACATTGTTCTACATTTAATTAATTCATTAATAGTTAATTAGGAGACTTCAGGATGGTAAATACCCCTTAAATAGAATGAGATGGCAGGAACAAAAATTTCCAAATCATCTGTACCATTTTGCTGAGAAGTTTATTTACTCTTTTATAGGTACGGTCTAAATTTTTCTGGCTGTTATTTATTGCTTTGAAATTGAGGAAAGTGAATATCTTCCATATATGAACTCCTGAGGGGTAAATTTTGTGCCTATTCAATTTACTGTTGTGTCTCATATGCAAATGTCTAAGTATTTGGGACTTCAGATTTGTTTAGGATACATTTTCCTGCTTAGCATGGGGGTTCAAAATGATAGGAAACTGTTTTTGCTCCACAATGTCTTAATATCTGGTTAGGTTTGTCATACCTTGACCTCTTAGGAAAAAATCAGATCAGAAATGCAGTCACTTCTGTGGTTTAATCTCTTCTCATTTTCCAGAGAAGGAAATAGAAGCATTGGGAAGTTAAATGTCTTGGTCAAGGTTAAAAAGTGAGTCAGTTGGAACGTGGAATAGAAACCAACCTTCATGATCCTATTTCAGGGTATTTGTCCATGAGGCTTGGCTGTCTGCTTGTAGCTCGCTTATTTTACACTTTTCTTCTCCTTGGTTTCATTTAGCAGTAGAGTCGATATCCATCAACTGTCAAAGTCATGAATGCCATATAGGACTGTCTGTGGAACTCTGCCTGCTGCTTAATCACAGCTAGTTCAATTGTTCTGTCGTTGACTTCGTTGTATGCTTTGTTGAGTGTTTTTCTTTGTTAAGACCAAGTTTAACAGTAAAGTTTGCCTGTCAGCCTTTTATTCTTTTAAGCCTGGGGTCATCTTTAACTCATTCTCCTCCAAGTGAGAGTAGTGAATTGAGCATTGAACTTGGAATTAGGAAGTTAGAACCTGAATTTAATACCACTTGTCATATTTACCAAATGCTTAACCTAAAGCAAGACACTTAACTTCTTTAAGCTTGTTTCCTCATTTGTGAGTTGCATATTATAATAATAGCTCCTACCTCACAGGGTTGTTCTATGCATCAGATGACACACGTAAAGCTCTTTGTAAATCTTATAGTACTTTCCAAATGTTAGGCATTATGATGTCTGGTCAGTCGTTAGGTTCTAGTATTTCTTCTTTCAAAGTCCTCATATCTGTTCTTTTCCTTCCTTTCCAGTTGCTGCTAATCTAGGCTTAATCATTTTATAGGTAAATTACTGTAATCATTTCCTAGAGAGTTTCCAGGCTTTTATACACTTTTGTGCCAATTTGTCCTATATAAAAGTGGCAGATCAACTAGTGATGATTTTATCGTATCACTTCTATGTTAATAAGTTTATAATAATAGCCTATTGTCCAATATAGGTATCTCGTGGAGCAGTGAGTGCCAGGCCTGGAGGAAGGAAGACCTGAGTTCAAATTCAATCTCAGATACCTACTATACAAGTCATTGAACCCCATTTGCCTCAGTTTCCTTATCTATAAAATGGAGAAGGAGATGACAAATCATTCTAGTATCTTTCCCAATAAAACCCCAAAGGGTGTCACCAAGAGTTGGACATAACTCAAGATGACCAAACAATAATACTGTCCAATTATGTTTCTGTTTTTTTACAGTTCATAATGAAAGCAATCACCCTATCTGTCCAATTTTATGTCCCACTAATCTCTAATTCATCCTGTCTTAGACACATATGGGCTATATTACCATGGACATATCATCTAAATTCTCTAGGCAATTCTTTAAGATTATAAATGGCAGAAAAGTTTGCCAACCTGCATTTGTAGAGGACGTTTCTAGGGGCTCCCTACATCTATGAAACCACAGGGATTGTGGCTATTCCTATTCTCTATTCCTATCCCCCTTGAAGGTCCCATTGATGTTGAGAGAGACAGACATGGGATTTCATTATTATTATTCATATTAAACACAAGTATAGTATTAATGACAAAACTCGTATTTTGTATATTGGTTTTAAGCTCCACAAAGCATTTTACGTATATTATCTCATCTCATTCTCACAACAGCCCTATAAGGTACGGACTATTATTTTCCCCTTGAATGGGAGGAAACGGAGACTTAGAGAATTTGTTATTTGCCCAGGGTCAAACTCCAAATCCAATATTCTTTTTTTATATCACCGATACAGATTAAAGTAAAAATGGGGATGTATTGGACCAATTAGATGTATAGTATCTTGTAGCATTAATTGCATTGTGTATACTAACCTTTATACTCACTACTTCTTGAGAGGTAAAACAATATCTTATATTTCTGTATCCCCATGTCAATCAGTACAGTGCTCAACAAACAAGTATTCAAAACATGCTTATTGCTTGATTGACCTTTCCTTATCTTTATGAGATATAATGGACTTTTGTTAAACATTATTGGAGGTTGTAGAGAACCAGGGTTGATTAGGTTTACATCCTCCCATCAGTTTGATTCCACCATTGAACTCATATCTTCCCTGTTTTCCTCTGACCTGAGCCAGTGAAAAATGAAGCCAATGGTTCATGGGTATTTAGCAGGAAGGGACCTCAGACAAGGGTAAGGCAGAAAATTAGATGACATCAGGAGAACCTCAAAGAAGGAATAGTAATAAAAATTTTAAAACAGCACACTAGCATTTTTATATCACTTTAACATTTGTAAAGGACTTAAAATATCACATTTCAGGTTGGTGATCTGACACCTACTTTACAGATGATGAAACTGAGACAGACAGAGGTTATTATGTGTCTTTCTTAGGTTCACATAAAGAAATGTCTAAAGCCAGATTTGGACTCAATACTTCTAACTCCAGTTCAACGGGTCCATCCACTATGTCACCAAGGTCATACTATGTTGTCTGACACTTAGGGATGAGGAAACAGCAGAATTCTTCTCTAACTTAATGCTAAACGGAATTGTAGACTCATGCCCCCTCATTAAATCAGAGCATCTAATTCTTTTGTGCGGTTTACATAGGTTTTTATGGTGATGCTAGAGAGGTCAATTATACGGGAAAATAGTTTCTAGAATAAAGCTTTACAAAACCTTAGAGAAATCCCAACATCTCCTGAATTGTCTGAACAAAACTCAAACAAGTTTTTGATTCTAGATGACCTTCTGTTACTTTTATATGCTTTATCAAATAATTTCTAGTTCAGTTGTTACCTCCAAGAATGTGAAGGTTTATGACTCTTGCCTAGTCCATAAGAACATTTACCCAGTGCTCTCTATATTCAAAGCACTGTGCTAGGCATTGTGGTCACTGACACATCAATACTTCAAGAAACTATGATTTCATCCCACTCCAATTCAAGTCAAGTCAATCATATATGCATTTATCAAACACCTACTTATATATACTAGGCACTGTTCTAGGGGCTGAGAAAACAAACACAAATGAAATAGCCCTTAACCTCAAGAAACTTACTTCTAGTTGAAACACTAGTGGAAACACTATTTCCATAGATTAGTGAAAACAATTCTATATGTAAAGGAAGTCATCATTCAATTTAGAGAGTTCCCCAATCAAATTTATGGGATTATATGGCACCAGTCACTGCTTGGACACACTTAAGGGTTTCAGAAACTGGGACTGTATCTAAATGGTTATGTGAATGAACTATATTCCTATTGTGTATAAAAGTGAGTCAATGTATCCAGCTTTTTAATTGCTCCCTTGAAGACTTTCTCTTTGTCTTTTCTCCTTGTGCTTCCTTTCAGAATACTGTGCTTGAATATTGGCATCCAGAAAGCTTCAAATAATACGTGGACATGGCATGCAAGTTTCCTTGCCCAAATTGGACGTGTGACACTGGGATTAGTGAGAATGAAAGACAGAGTAAGATTAGGGCTAGTATTAGTTGGCATAGATCCTTTATGTTTGTACATACACAGATGTTAGGACTTGACCCGAGGCAAATGAAAATAGAATGCTGAATAGGAAGTGATGTAATCAAAATGATACATGAAGAAGAGGCAGGCATACTCATGATATGAGGAGAAAATGAGGATGACTTCCAGACTGATAGAAGAACATCACTGAAGAAATATAAGATAGTACAGGAAGACTGATCATGTGGCAAGATGAGAGATCACAAGTATCCTAATAATATTGGAGAAAATGAGGAATGCTTTCCACATATTGAGAGAACCTCTCTCATGAACTTTTCTGAGGGCATATATGAAACCTACAGGTTGGACAGGTTGTCTATTATTTGTGGCCTTGGAGAGAACTCCTAAACTGATGAAATCACAGACTCAGTTGCATGAGTCAATTGCACTCTTGTGAATTTTCTGTAATTATAATTTCTTTTGTGGGTAGGAAATAAATACTTGTCTCCTGCCTGAAAAAAAAAAAAAGGAAAGAGCATGGTTCAGTGAATAGAGAGTCAGACTCAAAGACAGAAAAACCTAGATTCAAATCTCTACCCCTTTCACACATGCTGGGTATTTGACCTTGGGCAAGTCATTTTAGCTGTCAGTGCTATAGGTAACTCTCAAAGACAACTCTTTAATTTGCAGAGAAAGTCCATTGATAGTGGAAATTCCTTAATGGGAGCTCTCTACATCATGGAAATCATGTCTGTTTTTTTATTTCGTTTTTAAGAAAGATGATTTTTGCTGCTTTACATATGAAAGATGAGAAAGGAGTTGAACTGGAGGGTGTGAGGTCAATTTTCAGGAAGTTGCACCATAAGGGTTAAATTATGCCTCATAAAAGTTAAATGGCTGAGGAAATAAAAAGGGAAGAAAATGTCAAACCACTCCTGTATCTTTGCCAAGAAAATCCCAAATGGGGTCATGACAAGTTGGACATGACTGAAAAAAGAACTGAATAATAAAAATGGAGGCAAATTTCTGTCTCACAGTAAAAATCTTTTTTCTTCAGTGGTACTGTGTGACATCCTAGTGGAAAATTACATGATGGGGTGTATTAAGGCATCTCTGAAAGAGTAGAAGTGTACATCCAACTTGAGTTAAGTAGTAAACATTAAACTTTATTATGTTTGAGGTAAAATATAATTGGAGGTAGGGAATGTAGGATTAATTCAACAGCAGTTTTATAGATTGCTATGGGTATGGGCATTCTTTGAAGTATCTAAAAGTGTAAGTGGCCTCCCTTGTAAAATCCTTGGACAAATACAAGTAAATACACATTTTCTGTTGGTTTGATGTTGAAATAACCATTTGTCTTTTGATGCACCCCTTAGAAGTAGCTGTACATGAATCCAGAGGTCAGGTGTTCCTTTTCTCTCTGTATCCCTCTGTCCATTGACCCTTGAGACTCGATTCATTTTTCTTTCTGCTGTGTATTGGGAAGTTTGTATGTGTTACTCTTCCACTACAGCCTGGAATTTTAATTTTAATTTTATATTTTTGAGAAAATGGGTGCTTCAATTTCAGAGAAAAGTATTTATCTTCAACAGACTAGAGGCAAATAATGTCACTATTATTCGGCAGGATATTTTAAAAATAAAAGAAAAATGTTCAAAAGAATTCAAGGTGACAGCAGCCACCTTCAACTTTCTGGGTGACTGCTATGCAAATACATTATCCAGTGGCCTTGAGTTGTAACAAGGATGAGAATCAAGCCTCATCTATTAATGCTACTGCAAATCTGTCATGGGAAAAACAAAAAAGAACCTTTATAGTGTCAAATTCTAGTATTCTCCCACTTTAAAATATCAGATAATACATGTAAAAGCCTATTGGTCTCTCAATTTAGGAAACTTCAACTAGACTAAAAATGTCTCTATTCTGACTAAGGGAACACAGTGACCTTATTCCTATAAAAATGAAGGGGTAGGAGACAGGATAGGTGAATTGATGTTGAAATGAAACACACATCTGTATTTGTCTTTGTATTTTATAATCATTAATCCTTCATAGATGTCCTTTGGAAAGCGGAGAGATGATGATTTCAACATGTTGTATATATTATTCTGCCTTGATATAGATGAAGATCCAAGTATAGAAGAAAGACCATTCTTTAGAGTTAAGAGTTTAGAGTTAAGTCTCTCTTATGGAATCTCAGCAGCTTCTTAAGGGCTGGGACTACCACCTAGGGCAATCCCTGATACATTAGTTCAGTCTGTTCAGTTGTATCTGACTCTGTCACCTTGTTTGGGGTTTTCTTGGCAAAGATACTGGAATAGTTTGCCATTCCTTCTTCAGCTCATTTTACAGATGAGAAACTGAGGCAAACAGGGTTAAATGGTTTGCTTAAGCTAGTAAATGTCTGAGGTCAGATTTGAACTCATGAAAACAAATCTACCTGACTCCAGACCCAATACTCTATCCACTGCACCATCTAGCTGTCCTTTAGGTGCTTAATACATGCCTGTCGATTGATTGCTTGACATAATAGAAGGAGTACTATTTAAGAAGTCAGACAATCCACAGAAGTCCAGAATTGTTTGATCTAGGTCAGACCCATCTATTAGCTCTCTGAGCCATCCCAGGATGCATTTGACAAGCTGACTGGTCTGGACCAGAGTCATCTGAACAAGACCTAAAGCTTTCAGCCTAAGGACAATCTTGGATCAAGCCAAAGCTAGACCCAGAACTACCTGGTATAGCTTAAGACTGCCATGCTTATCTAGGTAGAGCCTCCTGGCACAGAGTCCTTCCAAAAGCCATCTGACCCCAAATTTCCCAGTATGACCCATATCTACCTGCCCTGGGTCAGACAACAGGATTTAAGGTGTTTAGGTGAGTTTAGCTTGACACCCTGAGATCTGACTACTTTGATCCAAACCCTTGGCCCAAACTCCCTGATATCTCTGCTCTCAGCTCTCTGATATATGATGCTGACAGTAAAAGGAAGCCCAACAGGCTTATTGTAATCTCAGAAAACAGATGATCAAGCATACTTCCCTCTTCTTAACAAAGAGGTAGAAGAAAATTGATGCAGAATGTTGTGTATCCTGTCAGATACAGTCACTTGTGGACAAAGGAGATTGTAGGGTCAGAACTGATTTCATGGGGAAATGACTGTGACTTTAAAAAAAGGCCTTAAGAAAACATTTAAAATAAATAAAAACAAGTCAAATCTAAGCAGGGGAGGAAGACATGTGGAGACAGAAACACAGACACATACACACATACACACACACACACACACACACACACAGGAAGCTATTTACTATAGGATTCAGGGGAATTTGTTAACAAGAGAATATAGTTCCAAATTATCTAATTTCAACTGAGACCTTACTGTGCCATAGTGGTAATTCTACCTCTCTTTCTCAATTCTATCATGATATACTTGGTGTTCAACTAATAATCTTTTTTCCTGAGAAAACAAAGGTCATCAGCATGCATTTCTTCTTACTATTCTAAAATTCACAGCTTTTTAGTTTGGTGCAGTGAAAGGGAATGGTAAACTCAGAATCAGGGCAAGTGGAATCAAATTCTTACTTTGTCTCTTAGTACCTATATGAATTTGAGAAAGTCCCTTAAGCTCTTTGAATCTCAGTTTCCTCATACGTAGGGGTTGGACTATATGAACTCTAATGTCTCTTCTGCTATTAGATCTAGGATCCTATGATGATCTGTTACAGTATTTGAAGAAATCTTTACTTTTTAATTGTCAATACTAATGCCTTTATTTGTGTTTTTGATGCCAACCCCTCCTGTATCTCTATGTGCTTATTCAAACGAGCATTCCCTCTTTATCTGTTTCTTATATTAAATCCTTCTCTCTCTATTGACGCCTTCTCTGCTGCCTAAACACATGAACAAGTATCATCAATCTCTCAAAGTCCTTTAAGTTAACCCTCAAGCTATCATTCTATGCCTTTCCTCTCTTTAAATTCCAAATTCTCAGAAAGTTCCATCTGTATTCACTACCTCTCCTTCCTCATCACCCATTCATTTCTCAATCCCTTGCAATTTGACTTTCAACTCTACCATTTCATTAAAATACTACTCCTACACATTTACCATTTATTTCTTAATTGTTAAATATAGTGATCCTTTCTCTGTCCTCACATACCATGATTTCTCTGTAGTTTTTGACATGACTTTCCTTTTCTATAAGGCAGGAATTCTTAGCCTTGAGTATTTTAAAAAATATATTTTGATAGTGATATTTCAATATAATTGTTTTTCTTTACAATCCTGTGTATTTTATTTTATACATTTAAATACATTACTCTGAGAAGGAATTCTTAGGTTTCACCAGATTGTCAAAGGGGTCTATCATACAAAAATGATTAATGACCCTTGGATTACAAGAGAGTCTCTCCTTCATTGGCTTTCATGAAACTCCTGTTTCCTGGTTCTCTCTTATCTGTCTGACTTTCCTCTCAGTCTCCTTTTTCTAGAGCATTATCCATAATCTGTTCCCTAACCATGCATGTCCAAGGTTCTCTCCTGGGCCCTCTTCTCTATATATCATTTCTTCTTTTAGGGATTTCATCAACTCCCATGGGTTCAATTATCAACTCTGTAAAGAGGCTTGAAATCATATCTTTCTACTTTTACACAAGTAGTCTTGAATGCCTAGAATGACCTCTCTCTTCATCTCTACCTCCATGAATTCTAATCTTATAAAATAAGATTAGATCTTCTAAAATAGATCTTAGAAAATAAAACTCAGTATAAGATGCTGCAAGGGAAGACAAGGGCTCAGAGAATCTTGTTACATGAGGAATGTGACTGCACATATCTCTGAGAGGAGTTTACAAGAAGTGCAGATGAATGCTATATCTCTGTCAGACTGGGGATTATAGATTCAGGCTGTCTATGTAGATATTTATTAAGAGGGAAAAGATTGAATAGGATTACCTTATAGGTAGATAATATAATCCTCATTTTGCAGATGGAGAAAGTGAATCGTAGAGTTTAAAAGATCCAGTAACTCTACTAAAAGGTTACTTTAGAATTGAGACAGAACTCAGACCTTGATCCTCTAACTACCTTTCCAGCATTCCTTCTACAGGCTTGCATGGAGAACAAAATCTGATTTGAGATGAAAGATAAACCAAACATATACTTATGATTCATTAGAGTAAGTTGCTGAATAGGGGAAATGCCAAAGGGTGTGGAAAATATTTTTATGGTCTCAGTAAGTTATTATACAACTCTTTTAATTAAAATTTAAGTCAACTTGAAACACTACTTTTCGAGAATTTCCTTCTTTTCTAATTTCCTTACCTTTTCCTCCTCTTTCTCCCTTTTTCCTTTCTTCCATATTTATTATGTGCTGATGTACATAAGAAGGAAATATTCCTGTCCTCTGGTAACTTACAATTTATCTGCATAGACAAGACTAGCTTAGGAAATGGTTAAATCACAAGGCAACACAGTACGTAATGAAGTGCCACGGTGAATAATGTGGCAGATATTAGACACTTTTGGAGCCTAGAGATAGGAGCTGGAGGGCTGGAGAATACCTTTGAAGTTTTTTGGAGGAGCTCACACTTCAGTGGTTCCTGGAAAGGTCAGATTTGAATAGGGGAAGACAAGAGAGAAGGACATTTCTCCCAGATTTTTTGAACCAACTGTCTTTATAAAGAATATTTCCCAAGCTATCCAAGTACAAAAGCTCCTTTCATTCAATGTATGTGAGAAAATGGCATATACCATTGTCTTCTTCTTCTCCCAGGGGATAACTCCCATGATAGGCAAAGGAAGAATTTATGTTTTCATTTTTACAAAATACAACTTCAATGGAGTGGACTTAAGTCTTATATATATGCAAAAACTCTCTGTGGGGAAAATACCACTCAAATGTAAAATTATTTTGAAATATTTTAAATTACGTATCACTATTTATAAAACACAGGCAAACAATATTGCTGCAACTGTTTGTTGACCCCAATACCCACCAGGAAAATATTCTAAATGAATAACACAGAGAACAGACTTTCAACACACAAACTGAGCCTCACTGGGATTATAAGGGACACTCTAGCAGTTTTCATTTAAAACACACACACACACACACACACACACACACACACACACACACACACATAAACACACAGTAAAAAAAAATCTATGTAACCATACTCTATACATAGAATTCAATTACTAAGCCCATTAGTTCTGATTTTGACAAATAGCTGTATTCTGATAATTACTTTTCAGAGTTTACTGGAGAGGTCTGAGAATACAGACCTACTTTTGTAAGATTCTATGACATTGAAAATGAATCCAGAGGTCTCTGTTTGGAGGAAACAAAGCGTAACCAATCCAATATATATTTTGTTCTATATTTACAAACTTAAACATAAATGGTGAACCTACTCATTGATGTTAACTTTTTTTCTTGAATACAAACAAGGTGACTCTCTGGACTTTAATTTCATTATGCTTGATCTCTAATTACAGAAACTAAATAAACAGATAAACTGCATGCATGAAAGCACTTGTTTATTCTTTGGAATTGAAAATGTATTGTCGTGGTGGGGATTCAAACATAGGACCATGCCACTTTGTATTATCTTGTATTGATACTACTGCTTCAAATGATCCCTAGCACATTCCTTTGTGCAGGTTCTTTTTGAAGAGACCTATGGTTGGAAGGTGAAATATAAGAGTTAAAGTCATTAGGTTATTTTTTAGCCCATAATGTGTACTGTCAGATAAGATGCAACTGCTTACTCACAGAAAATGGAAGATGAATGCAACCTCTGAGTGGACTGAGCTGCCTGAGAGGGGACCCAGCTAGCTGGGTATTGCAGGTCATTCTCTCCCTTCTGTCTCCACTTCCCTTCCTTTAGGGTTTACTGGCCAGATGTCTGTCCTTCCTTCCTTCCTTCTTTCCTTCCTTCCTTCCTTCCTTTCTTCCTTCCTTCCTTCCTTCCTTCCTTCCTTCTTTTTTTCCTCCCCTCTTTCTTTCCTTTCTTCTTTCTCATTCCCAAAACCTTAAACCCAGGGCACTCTTAAGCCCATAGACTGGACAATAATAGGTCCCTGCCTAAGCTCCACTTAATGGCTAACTTAGAATGATTATCAATAGTAACAGTTTCTCTTTCCTTCCTAGCTTGATTTGGTTAATTTTTCTTTTGTTCATTAAAAGGGCCATTCCCTGACTACTTCTTAAAAAGGCCTATTCACTCAATGGTCATTACCTCCCTCTAAGTGAGTACCTGAAAAGGTCAGCCTAAAAAGACCAAGATTTCCCATTGCATCTTGGGCTATCTCCAGTCACCCTGATGAATACCTGGTCACTGGACCCAGATGGCTCAGGAGGAGAAAGTGAGGTGAGTGACCTTGCACAGCACTCTCTCACTCAAAACAAAGTCAAGTGCAAGTCATGTCATCATTTCTTGATGTCATGGTCTTCTTTGAAAATGAAGGATGAATACAACAACTGCCTACTCATCCTTAATTCATTCCCTAGCCAAAGACCTTAGTAAGATAGGCAGCAAAGTGCCATAGTGGTTAGAGCACTGGACCTGCAGTCAGGAAGATGTGAGTTCTAATTTGGCCTAAGACACTTAGGAGCTGTATGATCTTGGGGAAGTTTTTCTCACTGTTTGACTCAGTTTCCTTAAATATAAAATAGGTATAATAATAGTATCTATCCTACAAGGGAGGTGTGAGGACTAAATGAAATAATATTTGTAGAATGCTCAGCACAGTGCCTGATACATAGTAGGCACTCTATAAATGCTAGCTGTTATAAGTATTATTTTTAATCATCATCATTATTTATTAACAGTAGCAGCAACAGTATCAGTATCAGTAAACTGTCTTGATAATCCTGGGATCTCATCTTTATGGTTAAGTCACAGGTGTAGATCACAACTCCTCTACACATTCATGTAATCTGAGTCCCAAAATGTGTAACTTTCTCCTTATTGGTTGACATGCATGCCTCATATCTCTGTGAGGGACAGGGCAGAGTTGGTAAGAGGAGAGAGGCAAACTCTTCAGTCTCTTCTTTTCTTTTCATTCTTTTTCTTCTTTGAAGATACTTCTGGCTTCCATCTTCAAGAGAGAAGATAGATAATGCCAACTTGATTTCAAGGAGAAAAGATTCTTGGAAGAAGCTGACATGAAAGGAAATGGCAGTCTCCACAATGTTCCTATCCCTAGCTTGCTACACTAGAGAATTCTGGGAACTTCTCCTTTTGGTGAAATCTGGGACTGACTCTCTCTTTCTCTCTCTTTCTCTCTCTGAATTCTTTTGCTCCCAATGGGTGCAGTATAACATATTCAATATAATCTGGTATATAGTCTTCTATATACTTTATCTGATTTCTGTTTTACTATTGACTTGGATAAGTGGTCTTCTTTACTATTTGCCATGTGTATTCATTACAGAATTCATATTTGGTGTCATAGAGTCAAGTCTTGAATATAAAGCTTGGGTTGTCCTTTCCCTACCAATGAACTGCAATCAGGAGTTTAACTTGAACTGAAAACTATATTCTGTAGTCTAAAGATATAATTCTACCTTTAAATCTCCTCTTCCTGAAGAGACCAGAGGCACCAGGATTCTGACTACAATCTCCTGCTTCATTTCATAGTAAGAAGCAAAGACTTGGGAAAGAGTGGGGCAAGAAGAGATAGAGATATCAATTCTCTATCCCCTCATGTAACATGACAACACCCCTATACTACATATAAGGAATAGCTTTACTACATTCATATTTGTCTATAAGTCAATGAATTGCAGCTTTAGGACTAGAAGGCAATAAGTCCACCCTCTCTCTGAAGGGAAAAAAAAAGCAGAGAAAGAATAAAATGAATTCCTTAGAAGCTGCCTCTCAAAACCATTCAGATTTCTTATTTTCAATTCCCATCTTTATCATTTACTATCCATGTGACCTCAGACAAGTCACACCTTTTCTGAGCCTTAGTTTTCTCATTTGAAAAGGGGTAGGGGTAGGACTGGACAGGTTCCAAGATTTCTTCTAGTCAAAATCCATGATTCTCTGACTAAAATATTATAGCAATGAATGTGAACGACAAATAACTATTTCCTAATTGAGTAATAATGTTTTTATTCATTGAGTTTGAGTTGGAAACTTGAGATTTAGTATTGCCCGCCCTCAAAGAGTGAAAACACTGAATGTACTAAATAGCTCTTATTGCTTCTATGAACTTAGGCTCTGAACACTGAGGCATTTTAAGGTTACAGTGAGCAGGTACTATAACCTAAAACAATAATAAGCTATGTCACTACTTCTTATTCAAAGAAGGTGTTCATCCTGAGGATCAGAAATGCAAGATCATGAGTTTAGGACTGACTCGTAACCTCCAATTTCTACTGTGTTGTCTGTCCTTCCAACTTGTCTCTTACCAATATTTGCTCCTTTTTGGCATGTCAAATATTTGTTTTCATGCTGTTCCTTGAACTTGACCTTTTGCTTCCTGACTCTTTATCTTTGCACATATGCCCCGCTCATGCTTGGAATGTACTTCCTACTTATCTCTGCCTGTCAAAATCCTTGGGTTTCTTTAAGGCGAATTAAAGTGACTCATCTTTCATGAAGGCTTTTCTGTTCCCCATTCTGTTTTTATAATCTGGCCTTCCTCAAATCACCTTGTAATAATTTATCTTTATTAATGCTGTATCTTTTCCCAAGGGCAGAGATTGGTTTATTTTTGTTTTCATGTCTTCAAATTCCCAGAATCTGACACCAAGTCTTACATATAGTAAGCATTTAATACATGCCTGTATAATTGTTTGTTGAAGTGATTTTCCTCAAATGGAGACCAGATATTTCTGAATAATATTGGGCATTCTGTTGTAAATAACAATTTCTTAGTCTTTTGGAGTGATGATTTTGAGTGTTTCTTGATTATACTTCAGAAGCTTAATTCTTGTATATTTGCCTTGCACTGGTCCCTGAACAATAGTTGCTTAGCAATTCATTCATTCTTCTTGAAGGCAGGGAATGTTTTCTTTTTTTTTACATTTGTACTTCTGTCATATTAAGCACTTAATAAATGAATCTCAAATTGAATTGATATTAACAGCTTTTTAGAATTTACTGTGTTAAGGCATTGTGCTAGCTGACTAAAATGCATTTCTCTTATGTAACCTGCCCAATTCTGCTGATTTCCATTTGCTTTCAACACTCAAGATACTAAAACAGAATTCAGCTTTGTAGTTCAGAAACTTTGATATGTAAATATATTTTATAAGTTGCGACTGTGGAAGATTATTTTCTTCCTGTACTGTAATGGTCAGTGAAGGTCCAGCCCTATCTCACTGGGCTATTGTAGGCAACAATTTTTTTAAAACCAAATATGTTAAATAAATATGAGCTAAATGCATGTGAGAAGGAACATGTCTGAGTGAGAAGAGAACTTTACCTAGGACCAAGAGTCTTGGGTTTGAATTCTAGGTTTGATACTACCTACCTACATACTTACCCACCCAAAGTGCTTTATAAACCTTAAAACAATAGAGAAGTATTGGCTATTATTTCATTATCTCTATAAAGAACCTTAGAAATAATTTAATCTAACCCTCTCTTTTTAAACCCAAGAAAAGTGAGACACAAGAGACTTGCTGTTCAGGATAAGATGACTCACCTTGTAAATACACAGAGCTCCATTTGGTTTCAAAGAGAGCATTATTGGTAAAAAATGAATTTTCAGGATTCAGAAATATACTAAAAACAAAATTATAATGTTTATCCAAAAGATATTATGAGTTATAATCAGTCAATGATGATTTTACACTTGAAAGTCTATCTTCATTAGTTATCATAGGTGCTATTGCTACTACAATCAGATAAGTAAAGTTGTGGATAGATTGCTGAGCCTGGAGTCAGGAAGACCTGAGTTCAAATCTAGCTTCAGACACTTGCTAGTTGTGTGACCTTGGGCAACTTATTTAACCCTGTTTGCCTCAGTTTCATCATGTATAACATGAACTGGAGAAGGAAATGTTGAACTACTCCAGTATCTTTGCCAAGAAAACCCCAAATCAGGTCACAAAGAGTTGGACATGATTGAAAACTGAATAACAACACAGAATAACAACAACCACATATATTCATGCCAGTCATAGCCAGCAATACATTGTAATTTTTCCCTATGAAGATGTCCGGATGGTTTTACCCAGAATCTTCACTTTCGCACAGAAGCTTCATTCAAAAATAGAAAGAAATGATAATCACTGTATTCTCTAGACAAACAATGAGGCATATAGACAGATTTTCCTTGGTGTTACTGAAAGAACCCTAGAGAGAGAATATACCTGCATTTTACATAGTTTTGCTATTAATTCGCTATGCAACTTTGGGCAAGTCACTTAAATTTTACTTATTTTTTTTCTGATTTGTAATATGATAGACTAGATGTTACATAATGCCTCGTTGAGATGTATGTGCCTATATCAGGGGTGAAAAACTTGCAACCTCGAGGCCACATGCGGTGCTCTAGGCCCTTAATGTGGCCCTTTGATTGAATCCAAACTGTGCAGAACAAATTCCCTTAATAAAAGGATTTGTAAAACTTGAACTTGGTCAAAAGGCCACATTTGAGATCTAGAAGGCCACATGTGGCCCTGAGGCCACAGGTTCCCCATCCCTGGCTTATGCCCTTCAATATGGTCCTCTGAAAGTTGCTAGGTACTCTTTGGGTCAGCATCTATTCAAGTCTATAGCTCAGAAGCTCCCATTCAGTGTTAACTTTTATATGATTAAACTATGTTTTTCAGAAATTCAAACCATATCATATTTGATTGAGCAGTATGTTGAGGTAAATAAGAAGGAAAAATATCCTACCTTGCCTTCTTTAAACTGAGACATACTCTATTACAGAGTTCCAAAACACTGGTTGGAGAAGAAGCATTCCTACCTGTACCACTCATGCCCCTAGGATTGTGTTTTAATTAGAATGCTTTACTATTTCCTTAACTTCCATTTGCTGCTTCCCTGAAATGTCATTGCTGCTATCTGCTGTTTCATTGCTGGATTTTTGCTATTGGACTGTTTATTTGACCTCAATAATTATTTAGAGATCTTTTTGGAAATGGCCCATGGCTATTTTAATTTACAGGCACACCTAGTCAATATGGCACAGTGCTCTTCAAGCCAAATTTGCCTTTTGACAGTCTAACTCCACTGGGAATTCAACTCAGATCTTTTGATCTTTGAGTTAGGGTAAGTAAATTACTTTTAATTCTTATCATACTTCTGGCAACTAGCATCATGGTTATTCAAATTGCTCTGTAGCATCATTTAGCAATAATGGGTGGTAGGAATGATGCAGCCAATACCTCTTGCCCTATATTCCTATGGTTATGTCTAGTTTGCTGTCCTTTTACATATAAATTATATTATTATATTATTTTAATAATTACATGATTCATCTAAAACTAACATTTGCTTAATTTTCTGCTTAACTTAACACTTTTGATTCCTAAATCATTGTTCTTTCTATCAGATACTAGTATTTCCAAATTGGATGGTTTCTCTATTTCCTTTTAGATGCCCCTGCACCACAAATTTAAATGCAGGGTAGACTCTAGCAGAAGAAATTACATTATTTTTTGTAATAATAAAAATGAATATTAAACATGTAGGTCAACATACACATCTCTAAAATTCTCCTTTACATATATTCCTCTAGTGACACTGTGAAAAAGGTTTTACATCATCTTATACATATATATATATATGTATATATATACAATATTGATCTTGAGTCTTCCTAGTCATAACCAAGATAAGTTCAATTCAATTTGATTAATATTTATCAGGTCCTGACCATGTACAGGGCACAGTATTAGGTTCTGAGGATACTGAGGCAAAAATGCCATCAAGGGGTTTGAATTAGTAGGAAGATGATAAATATCAGGTAATATGAAGAGAGAGATGGACAGGGACTGAATCGATGGATGGTTTCAATTATATGAAAAATGGATGAATGGATGAATGAATGAATAAAAAACATTTATCACTTTTTTAACTGTGTATAAATTACTGTTCTGAGCATTGAGAATACAAATATAAGAGTAAGCTAGCCCCTCATTTCAGGGAGCTCATATTCTAATGGGGGAAGAAAACACAGAAAGTTTCAGCAGCAAGTCAGATGAAAAGGTCCTATGGTTTTTAGGGTGCACCAACGAAGTATATGATAATACATCTTCTTTAATTTCATTTCTACTGATAAATTAATATCATTTTCTGATATTGAACCATTTAACAATGCCAGGATTTTCAGTATTTCAGTTGTGAGCAACTATAGCTCTAGCACCTGCGGAAACAGTTGCCAAGCTCTATTTCCACAAGAGTTGTTTTCTAGATGATGGCTGAGATGGAAACATGATTGGTAGTATGGGAGGTGCTGCAAATTCCAGCATTATGAATTATCCAGAGATAACATTTGTTCATCAGTTGCTGATGGTGGTGGTGAGAAGATAGCCCTTTTTTCCATAGTAATTGTTCCTTTCAATGTTGGCTACAAGTCCCCAGGTTGTAAGAACTTGAAGCTTGAGGAAAGAGCACTGATATTCCCAAGTTTCTTGGGCTTTTGTTCCTAGGCTATCTCCATTTGGGTATGAGGGGTGGAAGTAGTTAATACGATGGTGAGAGATAGATCTTTCCAGCAATGCTGTATTTTATCTCTTCCTCAGCGTGTTCTGTTGCTTTTGCTGGGCTTATTTACCTACCTGGGAGGAACTCCTGGATGAAACTTGACTTAAGAATACAGGTTGGCACTTCTTTGCAATCTTAGGGCACTGAGAGGTTATGACTTCTCAAGTATCACACAAGGGTCCAAGGCTATACCTCAACTCAGGTGTTCCTAGTTCTGAGGAGAGACAGAGAGAGGAGAAAGAGAGAGAGAGAGAGAGAGAGAGAGAGAGAGAGAGAGAGAGAGAGAGAGAGAGAGAGAGAGAGAGAGAATATTTCGGTGATAGGGAAATGAGAAAAGGCTTCACAGAGGAAAAAAGTCCCTGAACTGAGCCTTGAAAGTGTGTAAGGAAATAAATAATAAAGTGAACTAACAGGGGCAAATTAGAAAATCTCTTCATGTGTCTGAATTTATTCTCCTAAATTAATTCATCCAAGTGTCCCCACACTTTAGAAAATTGTGATGGTGGTGGACAAAATAATTCTGGCAAAGAGTGCAAATATTAAGTAAAGTACTATAGACTTAGCTTGATTTTATTTTATCCATAGAGATGTGATTGCAGCAAAAGAGTTGTAATCAATACATGCTCATCATTACTTTCCCTACTATAGAAAATTGATTGCTTAAACAGAGGGTCACATCACTGTCACCTTTATTGCTAGTTGGGGCTTTGTTTCTAATTTACCATATAAATTATTGCTCCATGACCTTTCACTAAATCTATTTCTGTGGTTCGGCAGTATGGGAAATTCTATGACTGGAATTCACTGCAGATTTGGATAAAGCCATCCCTTAACCGCAGGGTTTTAGGTTGGCTGTCTGAATATTTTAATTGTCACTGTAATTGATTTTACCTTTGACTTGGCATGGTGTTTCTTTGTAATTTGTTGATGATTAATGACCATCCTCTGGTTATCTCTGTTTGGCGAGGCCTTAGACAGAGATCAAGCAATTGGTTTGTCTCCACTCTCCCTTTTCTTAAAAGGCTTCAATACCTGTTTGTCAAAAGAGGAGAATTTGTCAAAGGAGGAGAAAAGACCTTACGACCATTTCAGCTTGAATGTTTCTCCTATGAAAAGGCTGAAGGTCAAAGTTAAGTTGAAACATAAGCAAATGTTGACTAATTTCCCCTCTGAAATCAAGTCTTTGCCAACAGTGAAAAATCAATTATGTGTTCAATGCTTTCAGTTTTTACAAGGTTCTTGTCAAGATACTGGCTCTGGAAACACAGTTTTTAAAGACTGTAATATATACAGAGACATATTATATTTAGATATTCAATGCAACCAATTAAGCAAGTATTCCTTAAGTGCTTAGGTCAAAGTAGCAAAGTATATAAACATACTTTGTGAGGTATGGAGACCTAAGTATGATATACATATACATACAGACACACACACACACACATGCAGGCACACACCAATTTCTGCCTTAAAGGAGCTTGTAATAATAGGATTTTATGTTCTAATCACTGTGTTTAGAGAAATGCAAATTAATAGAACTCTGAGGTACCACCTCACACCTATCAGATTGGTTAATATGACAGAAAAAGAAAATGACAAATATTAGAAGGGATGTAGGGAGAATATTACATGTTCACAAAGAAATAAATTTAGAATATATTTAAAAGATACACAGTAATTTGGAGGAAGCACTAAAAACTTTTAAAGATGTTAACAGTTGAATTAATCCTTAAAAGGAGCTAGAGTCTTCAGGAAGCAGAGGTAATGAAGGAAAGCATTTAACAAAAAGAATTTTGTATTTTTGAAATAAGCAAGAAGGTCAGCTTTGCTAGAACATAGGGTGCATAAGGGGTAATAACATGTAATTTGCCTGGTAAGATTAAGTGGAGTCAGGTTATGAAGAACTTTAAATTTCAAACCAAAAGTAATCTATTTTATCATAAAGTTAAGTGGGAACAAATTTCTTCATCAGGAGACTGATATGGTTAGACCTATATTTTAGGAACATCAACTTGTCTTCTGTGTGGAAAACAAGCTGGAAAGAGGAGATATCAGATGCAGTGAAAATTAGTAGCAGATTATTGTTCTGCTTTTTTGTTCAGATTATTGTAATCCAAGTTGGGGAGGATAAGATTCTGAATTAGAATGAATACAAGGAAGGGGATGAATGTGAAAGATAACAAAGAAGTAAAATTGACAAGAATTGGCAATTGATTGAATAGAGAGAAGTGAATAATAATGAAGACTCAAGTATGACTCCTAAGTGTAAATCATAGGTAACTAGAAGAATGGTAGCACCATGGACAGGAAAATTAGGTGGGAGAAAAATGCAATCTCATAGAATCATAAATGTAGAAAAGAAAGACTTTAAGAGTCATCTAGTCCAGCATTCTCATTTTACAGATAAAGAAATTGAACTCCAGAGAATAACAAGTGGAATAGATGGGATAGGCATGAGTTCAGGGAATTTTGTTTTGGATAGATGGAGTTTGGCATTTATTAGACATCTAATTTGAAATTTCTGATAAGGAGTTGGAGATGAGAGCTTGATTCATAGAAATATGAATGATCTACATAGAGATGTTAGTTTAATCCATGGGAGATGATGACAATATAGAGAAAGATGAGATACCAGGAAAGTTCCCTGGGTAGTGCTCACGTGTAGATATTGGGATACAGAGGATCATTGTCCAAAGGAAACAGTAGTTTAGCGTCAATGGTGTCAAATGCTTCAGAGAATTCAAGAAGGATGAATACTAACAAAGGATGTAGGATGTAGCAATAAACTCACTGGTGACTTTAGAAAGCAGTTTCAGTTGAGTATTGGTCATGGAAGACAAAATGGGAATGACTTAAGAATGTGAGGTGAGAAGGAACGGGTAATGGATGTAGAGAGGATTTTCCTAGGAGTTTGACTTTAAAGAGAAAGATGATAGCTGGATAGGGATTAGAATGTAATCAAGTATTATGAGAAAATGTTGGTTATTAGGATGTTGGAATTATTCAAAAAAATCTTAAAACAGACATGTCTCAAATAGGAAAGCAACTATATTTATTTTTCTACTGCCAAGATACAAAGAAACAAAAAGAATTGCTGAGAATAATGTGAGGGAGAAAGTGGAAGGAAATCAATAAGAACTTTGTAGAAAGGCATCCTCAGTTTTCAAGAAATTTTAGAATAGTTTATTGTTCTACTGGGACTGTGATTGTCCTTTTTGGTGAAGGAAAAATAGTTTTGAGAATGTCTGATTCAAATAACATGGCTGGGAAAGATGAAAACATGGGAATTTCAGTTTCCAAGTTATTTTTCTCTCTTTCTCTTATAAATGAGAATGCATAGAAAACAGGGCAGAGAGATATTTAGTGCTCTTGGAGAAAGCTCTTAGGTGCTCTGTTACTTGGCAATATCACATGAATAGACTTCTTAGTTATGAGAAGTCATTGGGGAAGGAATTAGTACAAAAGAAGCAAAAAAAACCCCAGATAAATATATTTTCCACTCTAATTAAATCCTTTGGATTAAAGTATTTCAATTTTCAACATCATCATTAAGACTTATTGAAATATGAACTATAGTAGAACACAGAGCATTGAAACAGCTCATGCAATTGTTCTAATGGAATTAAAGCAAGAGTAGCAATTCTTTTTGCATAGCAATTTGCATTTCTTTTTATAAGTTGGATGTGATGGCAACATTGCAAACAGTTTTGAAATATCACTATAATCACAGAGAAATTGTAGGTTTAGGCATTTTGGTCCCAGAGATCTATTTATATTCCCATATAAGCCATCAGACTCTTCTTGAGTTTTTTATTTAATAAAATTGTCTCTTAAATAAGTAGCTAAGATTTCACTTCAGACAGCTAGGTGTTACAATGGATAGAGCATTACACCTGGAATCAGGAAGAGCTGAATTTAGATTTGGCCTCAGACACTGAATAGGTGTCTGAACTTCGGTAATTCACCTAACTTCTGTTTGCCTCAGTTTTCTCTTCTATAACATCAGAATCACTTATCTCTCAGGATTGTTGTGGGAATAAAATGCGATAATATGTAAAATATTTTGTAAAACTTAATATAAATGATAATTTAATTGTTATTATTTTGGATCACAATTATAAGGAGGTCACAACTTATTAATGGACTCTATGCCAAAAGTTAGATTCTTTTTTTAATTCTCTTTTTTAAAACTAAAATTTATTTATTTTCATTTCAATATTCATTTCTGCAGAATTTTGAGTTCCAAACTTTTCCCTATCTTTCCACAATCCCATCCCAGATGGCATTCATTCTGAGTACCCCTTTCCCAGTCTGCCTTCCCTTTTAATCATCTCCCCTCTTAGCCTTTCCTCTTTACTTTCTTAAAGGGTAAGATAGAATTCTAAACCCCAATGCTTGTGTATCTTATTCCACAGTTGCATGTAAAATATTTTTTCTAACTTTTTCTTTTAAAATGTTGAGTTCCAAATTCTGTCTCTTCTTTCCTCCCTACCCACCGTCACTGAGAAAGAAAACAATTCAATATAGGTGATAGATGTATAGTTATGCAAAACACCTCCATGATGGTAATGTTGTAAAAGACTATATTTCCCTTCATCCTATCCTGCACCCCAACTATTCTCTTTTCTCCCCTGACCCTGTCCCTTTCCTAAAGTATTTGCTTCTGAGTACTCCTTTTCCCAATCTGCCCTCCTTTCCATCATCCCCCCCCATTCCCTTTATCCCCTATTTCCCTGTAGGGTAAGATACCCAATTAAGTGTGTATGTTATTCCCTCCTTAAGCCAAATCTGTTGATAGTAAGATGCACTCATCCCTTCTCAGCTCCCTCTGCTTCCCTTTCATTGTGAAAACCTTTCCTTGTCTCCTTTATGTGAGATGATTTACCTCATTCTGTCTCTCCCTTTCTTCTTCTCCCAATATATTCATCTCTCACTCCTTAATTTTATTTTTTAGATATCATACCTTCATAGTCAACTCATCCTGTGGCATCTCTCTCTCTCTCTCTCTCTCTCTCTCTCTCTCTCTCTCTCTCTCTATCTCCTCCAACTACCTTAATACTGCAAAAGATCTCATGGGTTGCAAATATTATCATTCTATGTAGGAATGTAAACAGTTCGCCTTTAGAAAGTCCTTTATGATTTATCTTTCCTGTTTACCTTCTCATGCTTCTCTTGATTCTTATATTTGGAAATCAAATTTTCTATTCAGTTCTGGTCTCTCAATCAAGAGTGCTTGAAAAGTTTGACAATCTAAATGAGATAGATGATTATTTTGAAAAATATAAATTGCCCAGATTAACGGAAGAGGAAGTTGAGTACTTACATAACCCCATCTCAGAAAAATAAATTGAACAAGTCATTAATGAACTCCCTAGGAAAAAATCTCCAGGTCCACGTGGATTTACAAGTGAATTCTATCAAACATTTAAAGAATAGTTAATTACTATACTATATAGACTATGTGGGAAAATTGGCCCCCAAATTCTTTTTATAACACAAATATGGTTCTGATACCTAAACCAAGAAGAGCCAAAACAGAGAAAGAAAATTATAGATCAATTTCTCTAATGAATATAGATGGAAAAATTTTAAATAAGATTTTAGCAGAAAGAATACAGAAATTTATCATGAAAATAATACATTATGATCAGGTAAGATTTACACCAGGAATGCAGGGCTGGTTCAGTATTAGGAAAACTATCCGCATTATTGATCATATCGACAACAAAACTAAAAGAAACCACATGCTTATCTCAATAGAAGCAGAAAGTTTTAGACAAAATACAACAGCCATTCCTATTGAAAACACTGGAGAGCATAGAAATAAATGGAATTTTCCATAAAATAATAAGCAGTATCTAACTAAAACCTTCATCAAGCATTGTATGCAATGGAGATAAGGTAGATGCATTTCCAATAAGATCTGGGGTGAAACAAGGATGTCTATTATCACCACTATTATTATGGCACTAGAAATGTTAGCTGTAGCAATAAGAGAAGAAAATGAAATTGAAAGAATTAGAATAGACAAAGAAGAAACTGTTATCATAGGATGATATACTTAGAGAATTCCAGAGAATAAAGTAAAAAACTCCTTGAAATAATAAAGGACTTTGGCAAAGTTGCACTTTACATGATAAACTTACACAAATCATCTGCATTTCTATGTATTACTAACAAAACCCAACAGCAAGAGATAGAAAGAGAAATTCCATTTAAAGCTAAGGTAGATACTAGAAAATATTTGGGAATCTACCTGCCAAAAAAACCCCAGGGACTATATGAACACAATTACAAAACACTTTTCACACAAATAAAGTCAGATCTAAGTAAGTGGAAAAACATCAGTTGCTCATGGGTGAGTCAAGCCAATATAATAAAAATGACAATTCTGCCTAAATTAATTTACTTATTTAGTTCTATACCAATCAAACTATCAGATAATTATTTTCTAGAGCTAGAAAAAATAATATCAAAATTCATCTGGAAGAACAAAAGGTCCAGAATCTTAAGGGAATTAATGAAAAGAAATTCTAGGGAAGGTGGCCTAGTTCTACTAGATCCTAAATTGTATTATAAAGCAGCAATCATCAAAACCACTTGGTACTGGCTAAGAAACAGAGAGGTGTATCAGTGGAATAGGTTAGGTACTCAAGACACAATAGTCAATGAATACAGCAATCTGTTGTTTGATAAACCCAAGGACCCCAGCTTGTAGAATAAGAACTCATTGTTCAACAAAAATTGCTGGGAAAACTGGATAACAGTGTGGTGGAAACTGGGCATAGAACAATGCCTGACATCATACGCAAGAATAAAGTCCAAATGGGTACACAATCTAGGTATAAAGATTGATACTATAAATAAGTTAGAGGAGCAAGGAATAGTGTATTTATCAGACTTATGGAAAATGGAGACATTTTTGACTAAACGAGATAAAAAACATTTTGAAGTGCAAAATGGATAATTTTGTTTACATTAAATTGAAAAATTTTTGCACAAACAAATCCTATGCAACCAAGATTAGGAGAGAAGCATAAAACTGGGAAAGATTTTTGCAGCTAATGTCTATGATAAAGGTCTCATTTCTAAAATATATAGAGAACTGAGTGAAATGTACAAGAATATGTCATTCCCCAGTTGATAAATGGTCAAAGGATATTAACACGCAGTTTTCAGAGGAAAGAATTAAAGCTATTTATAGTCATATGGAAAAATGCTCTAAATCACTATTGATGCAAGTAAAAACAACTTTGAGGTACCACATCATACCTATCAGATTGGCTAACATGACAAAACAGGAAGATGATAAATATTGGAGAAGATGTCGCAGAGTTGGAACACTAATTCATTGTTGGTGGAGCTATGAGCTGATGCAACCATTCTGAACAGCAATTTGGAACATGATCAAGAACATTTACAAAAATGTGCATACCCTTTGATCTGGCAATCCAAATTCTAAGACTATATCCCAAAGAGATCTTAAAAATGGGGAAAGGACCTACATATGCAAAAATATTTATAGCAGCTCTTTTTGTAGTGGCCCAAAACTGGAAATCAAGGGGATGCCCACTGACCAAATAAAGTGTTGTATATGAATATAATGGAATACTATTGTGCTATAAGAAATGAAGAGCAGGAAGACTTCAGAGAGACCTCAAAAGACTTATGTGAATTGATGTTGAGTGAAAGGAGAAGAACCAGGAGAACTTTGTACACAGTAATAACCACAGTGCCAGAGACAGAACTACGGAATTCGATCGCAGAATGAAACAGATCATTTTCTTTTGTATTTTATTTTGTGATTTCTCCCATTCATTTTAATTCTTTTATGCAACATGATCAAGGTGAAAATGTATTCGATAGAAATGTATGTGTAGAACCTATATAAAATTGTCTGCTGTTTCAGGACGAGTTTGGGGAGAGAGAAGGGAAGGAGTTGGAAGAAGAGAAAAATCTAAGATATATGGAAGTGATTGTAGAACACTGAAAATAAATAAAATAATTTAATAAAAAATAGTAAGAAAAGGGCACAGGAACAAACTGTTATTAATGTTCTGAAATTCAGAAGTGAAAGGAAACACTGTTCAATTATCAAAGTCTTTGAAGGAATTAGTATAGATCTCACAAGAATCTGAAAATTTGACCTAATAAAAATGATAATTCTGCCTTTCTTGGTAAAAAAAATGCTTGAAAGGCCTCTATTTCATTGAATTTCCATTTTTCCCTTGAAATATTCTACTCAGTTTTGCTGGGTAGGTGATTCTTAGTTTTCATCCTATCTCCTCTGACTTCTGGAACATCATATTCCAAGTCCTCAGATGCTTTAATGTAGAAGCTACTAGATCTTGTGTCATCATGATTGTATTTCCACAATACTCAAATTGTTTCTTTCTGGCTGCTTGCAGTATTTTTTCCTTGACCTGGGAACTCTGGAATTTGGCTACAATATTCCTAGGAGATTTCCTTTTAGGTTCTCTTACCAGAGGTGATTGGTGGATTGTTTCAATTTCCACTTTACCCTCTGGTTCTAGAATATTAGGGCAATTTTCCTGGATAATTCCTTGAAAGATGCTATCTAGGCTCTTTTTTTTATCATGATTTTCAGGTAGTTCAATATTTTTTAAATGATATCTCCAGGTCAGTGGTTTTTGCAGTGAGATATTTGACATTGTCTTCTATTTTTTTCATTCTTTTGGTTCTGTTTTATACTTTCTTGTTTTCTCATAAAGTCATTAGCTTCCATTTGCTCCATTCTAATTTTGAATGAATTGTTTTCTTCAGTGAACTTTTGGAGTGCCTTTTCCACTTGGCCCATTCTGCTTTTTAAGTAATTCTTCTCCTCATTGGCTTTTTGGATCTCTTTTGCCATTTGGGTTAGTCTATTTTTAACATGTTATTTTCTTCAGTGGTTTTTTGGGTCTCTTTTAGCAAGTTGTTGCTTTAATTTTCATGAGTTTTTGCATCACTCTCATTTCTCTTCCCAATTTTTGCTCTACTTCTCTTACTTGATTTTCAAAATCCTTTTTTAGATCTTCCATGGACATGTAACCAATTCATTTTTTTGGAGGCTTTTGATGTGCAGGTTTATCCCATACTGGACTATGCTGTGCTCCCTTCCTAGTGAAAAAGAGCCTTCCTGTCTACTTTCCAGGTTGTTTTGGGCTGGGAATTATTTTCACTCTATTATTTTTGGGTTCTGTAGGTCTAGAATTTGTTTAGAGTCATTTTTTTACATGTATTTGGAGGACTTTGGGGGAGGACTCAGAGAAGTCCCTGCTTTTGCTCTGCCATCTTGGCTCTTACCCCCAACCCGCAAGTCAGTTTCTTCACAGAGATAATAACATACATTGAATTCAACAAACATTTTGAAATCACTGGGAACATGTATAACACTGTGGAAATTGCTGAAGGTAATAAAGGAAAAAAAAAATAAGACCCAAGATGTCTCTTTCATCATAGATTTTAATCTTATAGAGGCATCCAAAACGTAAATTTTCAGTTAATCAAAGATCTCATTTATGTGAACACCTCTCCGCAGTAATAAATATTTCAACTGACCCATGACTGTCCATTTTGTGCAATTTTTATCTTTAATTTCTATAAATTCATTTCAGTAAATCCACCTAAGAAGTCACAGACCTTGTTCACTTTCTATTGATGTCACAAATATATTTGGAGTATTCAATTTAACAATAAGACATTTAAATATGAATAATTGGTTATTCCAAAAGCTCTTCATTGGCTGTTCATTATCTATCCCAAATCTCTCATTACATGACCAGTACATTTTCTATTTTTGCTGATACATGCCATGCATAAATAGCTACAACTGAAAATGGAACACAATAAGTTAATAAGAGAAGTACAAAGTACTATGTGAAGCCTAAATAGGGAAAGAAAAATGTGTCAACTGAGCTTTCATCAAGCTTAACTCAATTCTTTGAAACAAAAACTACCATCTTAATCTTTTCCTCTAAAAATATATGACTTCTAATATTTTCAATTTCAATACTGGTAACAAAAAAATAAACACAGTTTTATTTAGTGTTCATCCATATATGTTGTATATATTTAACTGTTATTTAGCATAATCAAATGTCAAAAAATGAAAAAAACATTGGAAGCAGTGAATTGGCTAAGGCATTGGAAAAACATTTTTTCTAATTGAGTATATTTTGAGAAAGCAAAATGAAGTTTTTACATGTTTTAAACCGTCTGTTAAATGTCAGAAAATTAGATTCTGAAAATAAATCTAAGACTTGTGAGAAAAAAAATATCCTTTAAAGTGATTACATACTATAATCATCAGCTTTAATAACCTTTGATAAATATGAATGTATTTATGGAAAATCATAGCAAGATGATGTAAAATAAGTTATGTTTTTAATATGAAATTCATGATGACAGCTTTATTTGCTATCTCAGCTAATACATTTGGGAGAAATTAAAAAATCTAAAATCCTGTAGGAAAAAAGCTAATTTTCCCATTGGACTTAGTGAACAAATAACTCATTCAATTGAACAATAGAGCAAATAGCATTATTTTCTATTTTGGTAAGTCAAATTTCTTAATTTAAAATATATTTGCCTAAAAAACAATATTTTGGAAGAATTCTAGAAAAAAACATGAGTATTATGTTCGTATGCAACTTCAGAGTAGAAATGGGTGTCTCACCTTTAAACTAGGTACCTTCCCCTGGAGCTGAGCACATGTCTTAGTCAGAAATCTATTTACTTAACATATTCAACCATAGGTACATGGTTTAGATATAAATGGTAACATCATAAGCAAACTAGGAGAACATAGAATATTTTATCTATTAGATTTGTGTATAAGGGAAGAATTTACGACCAAACAAGAGTTCGACAGAATCATGTAATGTAAAAAAATTTGATCACATTAAATTAAAAAAGGTTTTGCATAAATAAAGCCAATGAAGTCAAAATTAGAAGGAAATTAGGAGACTGGGGAAAATGTATAGCAATTTTCTCTGATAAAGGCTTCATTTCTAGAATGTATAGAGAATGAGTCAAATTTATAAGAATATGAATCATTCCCTAATTGATGAATGGTCAAAAGATGTGAAACAATTAGTTTTCAGAATAAGAAATCAAGGCTATCTCCATGATGGATTGTATAGTCATGTGAAAAAATGGTTTAAATAACTACTGATTAGAGATGAATATTAAACAAATCTGAAGTATCACCACATATCTATCACTTTTGATAGAAAATAAAAATGAGAAATTTTTGAGGATGTGTGGGAAAAAAATGGGATACCAATGCATCACTGGTGGAATTTTGAGTGGATCCAACCATTATGGGGAACACTTTGGAACTATACCCAAAAGGGCTACAAAACCATGCATAGCCTTTGATTCTGCAATATCACAATATCACAAAGAGATAAAAAACAAAAAGGAAAAGGCCCTATATGTACAAAAATGTTTATAGTAGTGCCTTTCATGGTGGCAAAGAATTGGAAATTAAGGGGATGTATGCCCATCAATTGGGGAATGACTAAACAAGTTGTGGGACACGAATGTAATTGAATTGTGCTATAAGAGATAATAAATAGACAGATTTCAGAGAAACTTCGAAAGATTTACATGAATTGATGCTGAGTAAAGTGAGCAGAACCAGGAGAACATTGTACAAGTAATAACAATATTGTACAATGATCAGTTGTGTATGATTTAGCCATTCCCAGCAATACAATGATTCTAAATAATTCAAAATGGCCTATGATGAAAAATTCTATCCATTTTCAGAGAAAGAGCTGATGGAATCTAAATGCAGATTGAAACATATTTTTTCTACTTTATTTTTTGGCAATATGGAATGTGGAAATGGCTTGCAAACTTTATATATATAATTAATATCACATTTCTTGGCTTCACAATGGATAAATGAGGGGTGGAAAAAAATCATAAGCTCAAAACTTAAAAAAATTAATGTTAAAAATAAATAAATAATATTTTAAAAGGATTTATTTAGCCAGAGCTCTGATTGATTCTCATTTTCCTCCTCCAATCATTGGGGAAATGGGGATTCTGTGTCTAAGGTGACAAGCCACTGAGAAAGAAGAGTTTTTCCTTCAGTTGACTTTCCAAGGAGGGAAAAACTTCTTATTTCCTTTTTTTTTCCTTTTGAATGTATTGTTTTGCACTCTTAAACTTTTCTTCCCTTTGCCCGGCAGGTATCTGCTTCACCAGGTCCAAACACACGTCAATGAATAAATGTGCTTATCTAGGAACACTTAGGGTTAAATATCAAGGTTCTGACTGCATGCAGGCTTTGCCTCTACCATATTCTCTCAGTAATCTCTCCTTTGAGGTTCATATCAAACAAATTTATCACCCAGTCCAGCTCATGGTGGTCGTTATCTATCAATCGCTGGTATACTGTTTTTTTCTCAATGATTTCAGTGCCTGATTTATAGTTTTCCGTTTTATCCCAATTTCTGCTTTTATAGTAGGAATTTCTACATACACATTAATGATCCCTCAAAAACCCAAACTTCTTTGTTCTTCAGTCTATGCAGCTTTTGTGATTCTCACAGAGCAGTTCATCCTGAATATCCAGAGTATATCATTTTCATGTTCATGAACTCTACAATTCTTTTGTTACTAAAATTCTTATCATTTCGTCTTTCCCCATACCTTAGAGACCCTAAACCTGTTCTTCACCTTCATCATCTATTCTTACCTCTTTACCTTCAGTTCTTTCTCAAGCCATCACCCCTCTGTTATACATAGACCCCTCTTTCCCCTAATTTGACACCTTGATGAACCAGCTCTGCTACAAACTAACCACTATTCTTGAACTGTTGGCCTTTGAATAATGTGGTCAACAATGGCTTTGTGAAATCCTAAAGCTGGATTATTCTCATCATTTACTTTATGCCTATGTGTGTAATGCTGAACATATCTGGAGGAAATTATAAATTTTTGCTTGAATAGATCCACTACAGATCCCTTTTTTAGTCTTGACCATTCTAAATGGTAGTTGACACTGTTAGTCACCTTATCCCAGATAATTTTCTTTGCTTTATATTTTCATGATACAGTTCTGTCCTAGTTCTCCTACCTGGACTTGATCTGAGTCTTGAAGAAGTCTAGAGAAGCTAAGAGGTAGACATGAGGAGGAAGAACAAAGGATTTAAAAAACAAAGTGAGGTTTTTGTGAGGATTTTGTATTTGAGTTTTGAGGAAATAGGAAGCTACTTGGGTAACATGGTTATATGTATTTTAGGAAAGTCATATTGGAGGATTGTTTGGTATGGACAGAGATATGAAGCTGCAAGATCAATCAGAAAGCTATTTGAATAGTCCTGAAGTTATGAGGGTCTCAAGGGGGCTGTGTGAGTAGAGACATGGGGTTATGTATAAATATGAAAGTAAAATCAACTAGAGTTTCCATGAAGAATTCCTTCCCAACATTCCCAGTAAATTATTTTGTTTTTTTCTAATCTAGAGTCTGAGAAAAATCAGTTAAGGAAATAGGAAAAAAAAGTATTGTAATTCTCTTGTGAGAAATGCTCAATATTTCTTATAGTACAATAGAATTCAATTACATTCATGTGCTACAACTTGTTAGTCATTTCCCAAGTGATAGGCATACCCATAATTTCCAATTCTTTGCCACCACAAAAGGTGTTGCTACAAACATTTTTGTACATATAAGTCCTTTTCCTTTTTGTTTTTTATCTCTTTGTGATAAAGACCTAGAAGTGGTATTGCAGGATCAAAGGGTATGCATGGTTTTATAACCCTTTGTGTATAGTTACAAAGTATTCTCCATAATGGTTGGATTAGTTCAAAACTCCACCACTGATGCATTACTGTCACAAATTTTCCACTTTTCTCTTGTGTGTAATTCTCTTATGCAAACCCTATGAGTTGTTAGTAATAAACATGATACCTGTTTGAAGGAATCCATTGACATCAAGTCATGAGCAAGAGAAGGAAATGCTCATGTGAGGAATGAGTTTAAGGTGACCAGCCCTGGTAGCCAAAACATGAATGATCACAATATTATGTCAGTTCTGTTTGCAACTATTGCTGTCAGTCTGCATTCATGACCCTATCTGCTGTGAATGGTGAATCTTGCAAATAAATATTAGTAAGTTTTTCCACATAGTATACTTTATACAAATCTTATGATAGTACTCCAAGAAATAATAAATTTGGAAAATACACTCGTCTTTGAGATAGTAATTTTGATAAATGATTCTGTGTAGTGTTATTAATCTTAATAGAAGATCTGAATGTTACCTTACTTGATTACTTCCCAACATGTTAAATGGTATTTTCCAGTGTTTGAACATTTACCACAGGCTACAACTCACTGTAAATACTACTAAATTTAATATTTCATATTTATTAAATAAATATGCATATATTAAATAATTACTTGTACATCTATAATAATGAATAAAGAATATTGGTACTTTTTAAAGAAAAATGAAAAAAGTAATCAGTCTGTTATTAAGCAACATAATTCACTCTCAAAATATATTAGTTCAAAATAATAAACCATGCATTTATGATATTTTCTTACAAAAAAACCTCCAAAATTTTTGTATCATGCCATTACAGAAAAGTGATTCTTCATTCATTTTACACTCATTAGTATTTAAAACGTAAATAAAATGTCACGAAAGATACAGAATAAATTATAATTTCAAGAATTCTGGGATTCCAATTTCTCATTCCCAAATCCTAAAGATTAATATATATCAGGAATCTGTAAATATTAGAGATAACAAATCCTGCTAACGGATTGGATACATGGCTTAAGTGGGAGGGAAGAGTTGAGAAAGAGATTGCTAGCTTTGGTAATGGTACTATGCTTAACACTAGTCAGAAAGTTGGGAAGAGGAAAAGGTTTACAGTAGAAAGATAAGGAACTTTGTTTTGAAGATGTTGAATTTGATATGCCTTCAGGGTATTCAGTTTGTGATATCCACAAGGCACTTTGTGTCTCTGGAAGAAGGCCAGGATTGCTTACATATATTTGAGAATTATCTTCATAGAGATGCTACTTGAACCCATAAGAGTTTATGAATTAGGATAACAGAGAGGAAGAACAGAAGAGCACCCAGGACGAGTTGAGACACCTACTTTTAGTGATTTCATATGAATGAAGAATAATCAAAGAAGGTAGAGAATGAGTGGTCAAACAGGTAGGAAAAAAGAAAAGAGCACAATGTCCCAGAAACATAGAGCAGAGACAATATGCTCTAAGATTTACTCTTACACTTAGGTTAGTTGTTTACATCACAGAGTCAAGGTCTTCATCTTGATGTTTGAATGCCACATCACTTTATTTTCCTCTTTTCTGTGACCTGAAACTATATGCTTGAATCTGGAAAGGCTGCTTTCAGATGTCTCACATTGACAAAGCTAGGGGATATGCAAGGACTAAAAGGCTAGTGCTGAATTCAAGAACACTTGATTTCAAATTTAGCCTCAAAAAATTACTAAAGTAGCTATGTGACCTGGGCGTGTCACTTAGCTTCTGTCTGTTTTAATTTCCTTAGCTATAAAACAGATATAATAGTAGCATTTACTCCCCACGAGGGTTGTGAAGATTTGATATTATTTGTAAAGCACTTTGCAAACCTTAAAAAGTTATATAAGTGTTAACTATTATTTTTATTGGAAAAAGTGAATGAATAGTAAAATCTGTCAACCACTGATGGCAAATAGTATTCCAAAGTGCATGCTTTACTCTTGATGGACAGAGAATAGCAGTATAAAAGAAAGAGGATTCTGAGTAGTTATTCAGCAACTGAAATTGCAAAATCAAAGCCTAAAAATATTTACTGAGTGTCCCTTATGTATAAGATGCAATGAGATTCCATTATATATTTGAAAAGAATTATTGAACTCATTTTGTTTGACTAATATTAATTAAACAATTACTACATATTAATCAGTATGCTCTGTATTGCAAGGGATACAAATAGCTATCAAAGTTCCAATCATAGAATCGCACTATCATTATTTTTTAAGTTCAATTATCTAAATGGAAGTCATAGAATTTTAGAGCTGAAAGGCATATTAGAGATCATCCAAGTCAAAGTGGTGGTGCAATAATCATGAAAAGGGAGTTTATAATAATGTGATACATAATGGGTATGGAGTGACAAAAGTTTAATTTACAGACAATGGAAGGCACATAGAGCTTAACACAGCCTAGAGGGTTGCTTCCCTAGCTCAGACCATAATTTTTTTTAAATCCATTGTCAGTTTTCTTTTCTTTATGACATATAGGTAAGCACTCAATCCTACTCAGTTTTTTTAGGTTCCATACCTTTTCCTTTTTCAAAAGGCCTAATTTATAGAGACAGAATTCTCGATCAGGTAGGGATCTCAAGAGATCTCATCCAAGCCTTCATTTTCCAGATGAGGAAGCGAGGCCCATCACATGGTTCATTTCATTAGGTCATCATTGATGACCCTTCTCCCCTAGTGGCATCTTCAGAGATGTGAAGGTCCTCAAGCATCTCTACCAGGCTAATTCGAGGGGCTCCTTCATCATCTGTATCACTCTCAACAGAGACTGTGGAGGCTTTATAAATATTGACATTCTTCCTGATTGCCTCATCTTCCATATCTTCCAGAAAGTCCTGGTATTGCCTTTCATCATCTGTATCCATGGTTTCTTTGTTGCTAGCCAGCTCCTTGAGTTTCCAGTTCCTGCAACATTGGCGTTTGGCACAATCATAACTCTTTTTGATTAATACCACATCAGAAATATGATGGTTGTTCATCTTGTTGGCATACTCATCATTCAGGCTGCAGTTGGCCAAGTCAAACCCCAGCACCAGGTCTCCAGGGTTCAAAAGATGTCCCAAATGAATCTGGCAGAAATACTGATTGTCCGTGTTCATCTCCGAAGTCTTCTGCACCCAGACTTCCCCAAGCATGTGTTTATTTGATCTCATGCCAGACCCTGCCACAGCTTTTCATTGTGAAAGATGCTGCACTCCATCATGATAAACTCCTCCAGCTGCTTGGGGTGGCACAAGCTACTGAACAGGTAACGCCAATAGGTATTCCCATCAATCTCAGCAATCTGTAGTATGTTTGGATCAATGAGGTGGATGCACTGGTAACTTGGATGCGAACACAAATTTGACTCATGTTTCCGAGGCTTTGAGACAGTTTGGGAGACAGACACACAACATTGTCCTTGCATATGGGAACAATTTCCACCGAGAAACTGCTTTTGTAATTATATGTATTGCTATGAATATTATGAGAGATCAGTCTCTGTGAAGATTTGGATCTGGAAGGGACTGTGCGCTGGAGGAAGTCTACCATCTTCTGGGCATGCTGCTTCTGAACATAATAGAAACCCAAGCCATCATGAGTCTCCTTGATCCACAGGGTGTTCTGATGTGCTCTATGTTTCAAGATCAGCTGCTCCGGATAGTGGAAAGTTTTTTTGTGTAAGGTCTTTTGCCTGACTTGAACCACAGCCTTCCAGAAATCCTTGACTTCCACACTGTGGCAAGTGTCACACATCTGTGATGCACTACATACTCCACCACAAACACTTGCTGAAGGATGGTCCTGTTCATCACCTCTTTCTGGATAGTCAGCTTGACTTTAAGCCCCTTGGAATGAAGTTCAGTCCAAATGAAACCAGCTTCCATCAGTTGTACCTTACTTAAAGGGCCTTGATTTTTTTCAGACACAAAGTAAGAAATTCCCTCGACTCTAAGGCACACTCTAAGGTATCTACGTTCCTGGTGGCTGAAGATACCTTTCACACTGTTTGCAGAAGTTAATTGACATTGTATGGGAATCCCTTCACTGATGTCCACTTGCGTCCACAAACAGGCCACACACATGTTGGCTGGATTGAGGGGATGGGGACGCCACACTCGCAGCACAGGGTGCAGCCGGTGCTGCTCACCACCCGGCCCGTCAGGTATTCCATGGTGGGGAGCACTCCTCTGTCTCTGCCCCTGGGGTTGAGTCACAGCCCGGATCTCCCCCGCTCGTTCTGGCCTGGTTCTACCCTGCCAGAGTTCTTCCCCGGCACCGACCTCTGTTCCTTCTCAGGCCAAATTTTACAAGGGACCACAAACATGCTAATTTCAATCCTGGTTTGACTCACTCTAAACTTTTTTTCTCCTCGCCAGCCAACACTCCAAACACCCACCCCATCAATGGTCCCCCACTTTGCATGTTGTCTTATCCATCAGAATGGAGCCTCCTTGAGTGTAGGGGTTGTCTAGTTTTGTATTTGTATCCTCAGTGCCTAGTATAGTGTTTGGCACTGAATAGTCATTTCATAAATGTGCATTCCATTCCACATATTAAACACTTAACAAATTCAACCCGTTCATAAACTTTAACTTTTATCAATTAGGTAATTACTTTTATAAATTTAAGTCCATTCCTCATTTTTCTTGAAAATGAGACACTCCTCAATGAAATGTGCTGTACTTCTCTGTCTCCCCTTTCCCTATAGAATGAAAGGAAATTACAATCTATAGGGAGAGGGGAAACAAAGATGTACAGACATATACAAAGTACATGCAAAATAAATACAGAGCCATTTCAAAGAGAAGACACTTAGAAACTGAGGGGAAGCAGAGAAGACCTCATGTAAAAGATGGCACATGAGCTGATCTCTGAAAGACGTAAGCATTCTAAGCAGTAGAGATAACGAAGGAGTCCTTTTGCAATAAAGGCACAAAGGTGGCAGGTGGGATATTATATTTTAGGAAGAATAAGAATGTGCTTGTTTGGACCATAACATATATATGAAACTAAGTACTAATTTGGAAAATTAGGTTGGCACAAGATCATGAAAGGTTTTGATTTCCAAGCATAGGAATGCTTATTTAGAGGTAATAGAAAGCCACAGGAGTTTGTTGAGTAAGGGGATGACATGGTCAGATCATTAAATAATGATGAGATAGTAGTGTTGAGGATAGATTAGATACAGGAGACCCATGAGTCAAAGAATTCAGTTCAGAGGCTATCATAATCATCTTTGTGAGAGATAAGAACATGAGCTAGGATGACAAAAAGGCAATGTAATTTGGTGAGAAATGCAACAGATTTGGAGTCAGAGTCCCTGGTTTTGCATCCTAGATGTTTAGTTAACCTCTCTGGGCTTGTTTCCTCCTTGGTAAAATGAGTGAATTAAACTAGATAATCTCTAATACTCCTATTTATTCTAAATTCTATGTACCATATAATTTCTCTCTCTCTCTCTCCCTCTCTTTCTGTGACTTAGCATTAAGATTCAGAAAATCATGCAAAAGAATGATACAGAGGTTAAATGATTTGACTAATACTGAAGATATAGTAAATAGAAAAACTGGGACTTGAATTCATGTCACCAAGACTCTAGAACTGGTGCTTTTCTCCCACACTTTGCCTGAAGAAAAATAAATATTCAGATGTTTATGATAGAAATGTAGTTGTAATACTGGGCTGGGGTAGGGAGAGGAGCAGATCAGGAAACCTTTGATTAGTTGATTCAGCACAGTTGATAAAATCCCAGAAGACAATGGAAAGATAAGAGATATAAGGAGATATTAAGGCATTAAAGGAAATATAAATGTTAGTTTGTACTCTTTCCTCCCTTTTAATTTGTACTCAAATTCCTGTAAAGAGTTTGATTGGATAGAGGACAGCTAGATATTGTTGGTTAAGAATCAGCCTCAACTGTGTTGGCTCTTTACATTCAAGACATACTTCTTAGCAGGTAATTGATGCATAAGCCAGGTTCAAGAAGTGTCGCCCTTTCAAGCAAAGAAGTGGGCAGGATATAGGAGAAGAATGTAGCTCAGGGTTGGAGAAACTGATGTGGCCCTGTGATTGAGTCTAAGTTTTACAGAACAAATCCTTTTATTAAGGGAATATGTTTGATGAAGTTTGGATTCAGTCAAAGGGCTGCACTTGGGAACCTAGAGGGCCACAGGTGACCTTGAGACCATGGGTTCTACACCCTTGACCTAGCTCCAGAGAAGGAATTATTCATTGCTTATAAGAGTGGAGAGGATTTCTCTCTTATTCTCTCCCTATTATGCATGGAGTCTGGCAGTGGATTTTTCTTCCAGTTACAGACATTATTCCTATATACAGGACCAAGGAGTCAGTCAGATTTTTGAGGCTGGAGAAAGTTCTGAAAGTCTGACCTCTCTGTTAGTGAAGAAGAGAGCCAAGCCTGACCACTAGGATTTGAGATATGGAGAGGGATGAACTCAGAGAATCTAGCCCATTGACATTTCCAGCAGAAATTCTGGGTCCAGGGTGAACTATATGAAGACACCAAAAGAAAAAAAGTGATAGTGGGGCCCTGCAGTGCTAGAGGTATGTTGACTTGGTCACATATGATCCCTAAGTATATGATTCTCTAAAAGTGTAATCTAAGTATATGTTTACTCTTCCTCTGATGTTGTGTGTGTGTATGGTTGTTGGTAAGTATGCCTCAACTTAATGGGGAGACTTTTTTTTTTTTACTATTGTTATGATTTTCTACCAGTAAATGCATTTACTTTGAACTAATTGTATCTGCTGGATGATCATGTTAAGAATGCTCATGAGGGCTCTTGATTATAGGTCCTTAAAGAATGCAGAGTCACAGAATATATAGTATATTTGAACACAGGGGTTATGATCTCCCTGGGGACTCAACTTGTGACTTTAAATAATCCTGGAGGGGGTGGTACATAGATAATTAGGATTTTGAGATATTTGGGGAATTCAGGGCTGAGAAGAAACCACTATTTCAATGTACAATGTGAATGATTTAAACTGAATGTAGTGATGTCTTAGCTTGAATTAGCTCGGATACAAACTAATTAACTAGCTTTACCCCAGGATTCTTTCTCTTTTTTTATTTAAACTCAAAACACCAGAACTCAAATACAAAATAGAGAAAAGAAAAAGAAACATATCATAAAATTAAATATTGAAACTTGAAGACAAAGTAAAGAAAAAATGTCATATGCACCACAGAACATGAGAGGATTGAAAATATATAGCAATACATTTCCATTTCAAAAAAGTCTGTATGATAAATGCTGCACATTGTGTTGAGAGCTGCCTGTCTTTGCTTCCTTGTAAGTTTTCCTTTGTTCTCTGCTGCTGTGAACTTTTTACTTTGTTCTTTTTTTCCCTTTCTGCTCCACCCCTGAAGGCTACAACTAAATGTGGATATATATATATATATATATATATATATATATATATATATATATGTATATACAATATATATGTATAACACATATATACACACATACAAATGTTCATGAATACATATATATATACTCATGCACATACACACATACATGAGTACATACGTTCATACTTATATAGATATATGCTTTTCCTAACAAATTCTACACCTGATCTTTGTTTTCATGTTTGTGCATATCACTTATTTCCTATCCCTTTTGACTCCTCTAGTTTACTTTAACCCACTACCTTGCCCTCCTATTACTTAGCCTATCCCCCCACACCACACACTATCCTCCCCTGTTTCCCCATTCCCATAAATCTAAACACCCTTCTATACCTCCCTTTAACCTACTCCCTCATCTTCCCCACTAAAGATCCCTCCCTTATTCGCCCCCAATCCCTCCCTTATCTTTCCATTCTTATTGACCTCAATATTTGTCATATCCCCTTTTAACCTATTCCTTTACCTTCCCTTCTAGAAATGCCTCTTATCCTCTCTCACCTCCCTATCTTCTTACCATTTTATTTCTTCTGAATGTAGAAGACTTTTATACTTATATGTGTGTGCTTTTATATACATATGTGTGCATGTATGTAGGTACATATGTAGATTACCAGAACTACCAGCTCTCCTCCCCTAATTCCTCTGTTGCTGGTTCTTCCTCTTGTACCTCATTTGTATAATTATTTTTTTTAACTATTCCTAGATGGTTTTACTTTTTAAAGTCATATCAAACTCAGCTCTACCCCAGTCTTTCTTACAAACTACTCAATTGCTAATAACAATCTTAGACATACCGTTTGCATTTTACATACATAAAAGGTAAACAGTCTGTCTTCATTGAATCCCTTGTAACCAGTCTTTGGTATATACCTTATGTTTCTCTTGGCTCTTGTGTGTCGAATATTCTATTAAGTTTGTTAATTAAGATTGTTTTTTTTTAAACAAAGTCCTGGACATCTGATTAAGTAAATGTCCATTTTTTTTTCATTCAGGATTATTTTTAACTTTGCTGGATATGATATTTTTGGCCAGAATCCCCATTCCTTTGCTCTTTGATATGCAATGTTCCAAGATCTGTGGTTCTTGACTGTGTCCACTGCTAGGTCTTATGTGATTCTAATTGTGGCACCATCATGTTAAAAATTTTTTTTCTTGTTACTATTTATATTTTATCCTTCAGCTTGGGGTTTCAGAATTTGACTATAATATTTCTATGAGTTTTCTTTATAGGATCTGTTTCGAGTGGAGAGTGATGGATTTTTTTCTATTTCTGCTTTCCCACTTTATCTAATGCTTTAATTATTTCTTGCATTGTATCAAAATCTTTTTCTGATCATAGTTATCAGGTAGTCTGAGTGTTCTCATGTTTTCTCTTCTTGATCTGTGTTTCAGATCAGTTTTTTAAATAAGATCTTTCACTTTTTCTTCTATTTTTTCATTCTTTATAGTTTGATTATTTCTTGATCACTCATAAAAACACTGGCTTCCCCTTGCCCAACTTGAATTTTCAAGGTATCATTTTTTTCCTCAAGATTCTAGATCTCCTTTTCTAATTGGTTGACTTTCTTCTCATAATCTTCTTGTTTTTCTTGGATTGTTCTTTTTTTTTAGTTTTTCCTCAGTCTCTCTCATTTGATTTTTAAAGTGTGTTTTAAGCTGTTCCATAAAATTTTGGGGGGGCAGGTGACCATTTGATATTACTCTTTGGGTTAGAAGAGAGTTTCTTTGCTTCAATATTCTCCTCTGAAGATGAACCCCAGTCTTCTTTATTCTCATAATAACTTTCCGTGGTTGAATTCTTTCTACTTTGCCTATGTATTTTTTTTATAGTAATAGCTTAATTTTTGTAATCACTTCTAGTCCTGGAGTGTGGGGGAATGGTGCCTCTCTTCTGAGATCTTCAGTTCTCCTCTCTAGCCTAGAGCCAAAACTAAACCTCCAGCCTCCTATAAGTGCCCACAGCCAGGGTCATCCTTCCTCACTGCTTCTGCGCTTGAGCTGGTTCCTTCTCATCCTGACTGTTCTTTGCAGGAGCCAGATCTAGCAATCCTTGTCAACAGACATTCTCTCAGTCTTTCCTGGCTCATAAACCCAGCTCCCCTCAAGGTCCCAGGAGTAAGAGTTTATGTAGCTGCTGCTGAGGCAGCCTCCCAACCCAACTAACTCCAGGGTTTGCAGCTTGTTTATGCAGACCCTAGTCTAGAGATATTTACTTTTCCCAAGGAAGAAACTTCTTTCTGGGATTTTCCTTCTGATGGTCTCAGATTGTCCTGGGAGGACCCCTGCTATGCCCCATTCTTATTTATTTTACTCTGCATTTTGTTCATCCTAAGGTGATATTTTATCCCTTTTGTGGGGAAAAATCTTATGAGCTTGGAATTTTCTGATGTACTCCTCCATCTTCCCAGAATCCTGTCTCCCAGGATTCTCTGCTATGGAATTTGGATGTTGTAAAATCCAATGCATAGTACTATATAGAAAGACTATTCTCATTTCACTGCACTATCCTGAGGAATGACAAGAGAGACCAATAGGACCACAAAATTTGGTAGTATATGACCTTCTGTCTTAGAACTGGATACATAGATGCTCTCCTACATGATGCCCCAGATTTCAAAGAATTCAAAAACTACCTGGTATAACTGTCACCCGGCCCCACTGCCACCATAAAAGTGGGTTGATAACCACAAAGATCACTGACAAATGACCTAAGATTCAGTTTGGAGGAAGCATTTACAGTAGGGCTGGGTGTCTGATTTCCTTGAACATCCTTATTAATGATATGAAGAGGATGTAGAAGCATACTAATGAATTTTCAATGACAGCAAATGAGGAGGTTTCAAATACCAGGAAATGTGACCAGGATATTAGGACCCAAATAAGAACATTTGGGAAGAGGTGATGAATTTGGAGATGGCAAATTCTGTATTCCCATAAGGGTATTCTATTTCAAGATTTCCTTTTATTAATTAATTGAGCTGGTTTTATGAACTTGCTTTTCTGGATGTCTTCGAGGTCAACATAATTTACAGAACTTGTGATGGGATACTTTTTTTACTCTTGGAGTCTAATATTTTCAAAGTATTTTTATTTCAGTTCAGTTAATTCTTTCCACTGAAAATTTTCAAGAGGACATCTTTTTCATTTTTGATATATTTAACTTTTGTTAAGTAGGTTAGATACAATTAGCATTCATTCTAACAAGTATAAATATTGTTATATGTTTCCTGTTCTTTGGAACTGTGAGAATGACCTATTTTTCCCAAGATCTGATATATACATATATGTGTGTATATCTGTGTATACACACATATGTATATATGCACACACAAACATATAGGTATAATATATACACATACTTATGTACATACATGCATGTTCATATATGTACTATACAAACACAGGGTGTTCCAAAAGTCTTAGCACAGTTATTAAGATCAGATTAAAAGTACACAAAGACTTTTGGAATATCCTGTGGGTAAGTGTTATAAATATGACTAAAATATACTCCTACATATTTTAAGAAATCGCACAGGATTTCACATACATGTATGTGTGGTGACTTGTATATAGCTTTTAGTCACAAGATAACTGGATTTAAATTATACTTCAGATATAATTTAAATCCAGTTATCTTGGATAGCTGTATGACCAGTAGAAAAATCAAATAACTTCTTTGAGCTTCAGTTGATTTATAAATAAAATGGAGACAATGATGTTTCTTCACAATGCTGTTGTAAGGATCAAGTGAGATTATTATGCAAAGTTGTTCATAAATATTAAAGTATTATTTCAATGTCCAAAATTATTGTTCAATTCAATTCAGTTCAACAAATATTTCTTAAGTGCCTGCTATGTGTCAGGCATTGTGCTAGGTTATGAGGATACAAAAACAAAGATGAAAATGGAGAAAAAAAAGATGCATGTTACAAATTGAATATAAAATATATATAAATATAAATAAATTTTATATAAAATATATACCAATTGTTTTAGGTATCAAGATGGAGTTCCTGTATTACGTGGCACTTGGGATGACCTTTAAAGGAACCTAAGACATTTTGCATATCTTTTAAAATATATGTATCTATCTATCTATCTATCTATCTATATATATATGTGTGTGTGTGTGTGTGTGTGTGTGTGTGTGTGTGTGTTTGTGTATCTTTCTGTCCTGATAATCTATGGGATGTGGGGAGTGGGGTGGAGGCAAGTTGAGGAAAATTCCTGTTTTTCCATGTGCCAGATTTATTGACACAGGAAATAAACAATGGAAAATTTGGGATTCTATTTGTGGAGCCTACTATGAGATGTAGGATTTCAGAAAAGGCTCTGCGATCTGATCTCTGGTCCATGTTCCATTTCCTGAGATCGATGGCTATTAGTGGAAGACAATATTCACCATGTCTTACACCTTTGGAGCATTCTATATATTATGCTATTCTGCCAGCTGTGAAATGAATTCTGGACTGTCCCCAAATCCCAGTAACTTACTCGAGCCACTCTAATGGAAAGCAGGAAGCAGAGTGATGGTTATAACATACTCTTAAAAATGCACTACCCTCATTTGCCTTGTGTTTTTAAAGTGATGCATGAAGTAGCAATCCCTGACACTAATTAGACTTGTGGGTGATGCCAGAGTATGCTATGCATGACAAGATGACACGAATAACTGCAGGTGTATCCTCAAGGCCCAGATGCTGGCTATGAGCCTCTTTTTCCTGAAAGATGAGAGAGGATGGGTACAATTTCTAAATTGTAATTTTTGAAGAGTGTTAAATGGTGTATTCTGGCCACATACCAATAGTCCTATGGTGTAACCCTAAAGGAAAGTTGTATGATACCCACAGCCCTGTGTGGAGAAGAATGAGATATTTCCCTCTCTCCAATTTGGAATTGCAGCAAATTCCTATGAGAGTTAGGAAGAAGGTATATACTGAATGATAAAATCTGCTTCTGGCAATGGGCCCTTGTACAGTGATCTTACTCCTTGGTAGCATTTTAATAATATCTCCTCTTTACAAGTATGACTACAAGATAGTTCACAGATTTATCCGTCAAAAAAAAATTATTTTCACTGAATTGTAGAGTGTTAGAATGGAAGGGACCTTAAAGATCACCAGCTACTTCAATTACTTTCTTTTAAAGATTGAGAGATTGAAGCTCAAGAAAGGGGAGGTTACTTTCCCAGATTCACAAAGTGAGTTGGGGAAAGAGACAGAATTGGAACAATGATATTATGACTTTAAGTCCTAGGCTCTTTCCAGAGCTCCTCACTGCACCTCTATACTCATCTTAAGAGATGTTGAGAATCATTCAAAACAGTGATGTTGATCCTAGCCCTCTTAGCTACTATATTTTTTCTGTTGTTTAAACCTTTAAAGAGGTTTAATATTGTTCTGTGATTTTTCAGTCATGCCCAGCTCTTCATTACTCCACTGGGAGTTTTCTTGGCAAAGATACTAGAGTGGTTTTCCATTTCCTTCTCTAGCTCATAGGAAACTGAAGCAAACAGGGTTAAGTGACTTGCCCAGGGTCACATATCTAAGTGTTCAAGACCAGACTTGAACTCTTTTTGCAATTCATTGCTCCTGGTCCTGCTCTCTGAAGCCAATCCCTTCTATCCATAATAGCCCTTCAGATACTTAAAGAAAGCTGTCCATATTCTGCCCCTCCACACTCACCATGTCTTCTTTTCTCTAAAATAAGCATCTCTGCTCCTTTAAGAAATCCTCAGATTTTGGGCCTTTACTATCCTCATTGTCATGCGCTAGTTAATCTATGATCTATGCTTATCTAGCATTGTCCTTAAACTGTGGTGATGTCTCATGAGAGCAAAATACAGTGGGATTATCACCTCCCAATTCCTTGAATCTATACAACTCTTAATGGAATTCAAGTTTGGATTAGGTTTTTTGGTTAATGATCACATTGGAAACTCATATTAAGCTTACAGCATATTAAAACACATCTTTTTCAGAAATTATCTATCCACATTTTCCCTTTCTTGTATTTGTGAAGTAATTTTTTTTGTATCCAAGGTTTGTTTCGGTGATGTCAGACTCTTTGTGACCACATTTGGGGTTTTCTTGGCACAGATAATAGAATGGTTTGCCATTTCCTTCTCCAACTCATTTTACCAATGAGAAAACCAAATTAAACAGGATTAAGTGACTTACTTGATCAGGGTACACAAAACTAAGAAGTGTCTGAGCTCAGATTTGAAGTTAGGAAGATGAATCTTCCTGACTCTAGACCCAGCACTCTATCCACTGTACCTCCATCCAAGTTTAGGATTTTATATTTCTCCTTATTCAATTTAGTATTATTATGTAGAATTCCATACTCTCACTCTGTCATCCAATGTGTAGTTAGATCTCCCAGATTTGTGCATCTAAAAATTTGATGATCCTGCCATCTATGCCTTCATTCAAATCATTAATAAATAGATTAGGGATAAGTTCACATCCCAGAAGTATTCTTCTGGATACCTCTGCCACACTGACGTACATGTTAATAGATATGTGATCACAATGGTGTGTGAAATCTCTTCACTCATGCAAATGATAGCTTATCTCCACCCTATCATAATTTTCCATGTCTTTCTGTCAATCCTCTATAGAGGACCTCTTTGATAAAGTAGAGGAGTTTCTCTAGCTCATTTAAAGTAATTTTAATTAGCCTGAAATATATAATCAGGGTGTACCAAAAGTCTGAGTGCAGGTTTAAACTTATTAAGGATTAGCACTTCATTATGACTTTTGGGATACCCTGTTATAGCACCAATGTGACATTCACAGTGCCTATGGTGACCATGAATATCCCTGCTCAATTCTGAATCACAAAATACTACAGACACTCCACATGGAAGGCAGAACCAAAACATTTATTCAAACACCAGAAAGTCAAATCCATCATAGTAACAAAGACACCTATACACAATAACAATACAGAGAACACCACCATCCCCAAGCCTTCCCACAAACCAGCTCCCTTAAACAAATCACAAGCAGTCTCCCTTAAACAAAATCACAAACAAGCTCTTTCACTCACATAGCCAGAAGCCTGCATCCTTCAGTTCTGACTGCTTTCAAGACTGACTTCCAAGACTCAGACTCATGGGACTCAGGGTTTCATGAGACCCAAGCAGATCACATGGACCTATTAAAGAATATGAAAGATCTCTCCATTTAAGTTGCCATTACACCTGTGTAACAGCAAAAATAACAACAACAAAACCTCAAACAACTGATAGTAGAAATATTAAATGCTAAGCATGTTACAGAAGTCCAGTATAAAGTCACCACCAATAAGTGGGAACAGGGCAAACATCATGGAGACGATAGTATTTGGTTTGGACTTTAAAGGACTAATGGGACTTCAACAAGCAACGAAGGAGAGGAAAGATATTCTAGAAGCAGATGCAAAGGCATAGTGGCAGGAAATAAAAGGATATGTTTTTAAAATAGAGGACTAGACATTGAGTGGTATGTAGGATATATGAAAGAGAGTAACTTGAAATAAACCTGTGAATGTTTTGTGATATCTGACTGACATATGCTTTGAATCCAAAAAAGTTTAAACTTTCCTCAGTAGACAATAGGAAACTATAGAATTAGTCTTGGACTCAGGTCCTCTTGACTCTGAAGTCAACACTATATTTTCTTGCCATTCTAATTCTTAATAGCAGGTGCATATGTAAGATATGAATTCAGTATTTAACCTCCACCACGTCTTGTAATGATATGGAGGTAATCTTGAACTCTCAATCATTGTACCTAGGAGACCTGAAACAGGTCCTATGAAGCTTGCAAGGTCTTGCATACATATTGCCTAGTAGCAACTATGTGATTGTTGTTGGAAATCCAGCTATATTGAGAAAAGCTATGGTCAGAGAGATGAACATCAGGGGAGAAATATTTTGGTGAATGCAACTCTGGAAGACTATTGATTGTGGTACCATGAAAAGGATATATATTTTCATATTAGAGGGTCTACTTTTGTCACTTACCCTGTGTGACTTTGGGCACTTCACCTTTCTGGTCCTTAGTTTCCCCATTTGTAAATTAATGGCCTTGAACTAACAGTTCCTTCTGTTTCTAAATCTATAATCCCATGATGATATTAAGGCTAAAAAGAGTTTCAATCTGCCTCAGTGGATGAAGTATCCACATGAATAAAATCAGATACTTTAAGTAGCAAAGTAAGAAGACTTAGAAAAGACTCTAAAAGGATTGTTAAGCTCTGGATAACTTCCAGCTGGTGAGACTTACAAATGGATGGGCATTCGAATATTCATTTTCACTGGTCACCTTATGGTCCCCACTCTGCCACGCTGCAATGATATTATCTTTAAGGAGCCAGTTATCCCTGATGTCATTATCTGCAATTTGCTTCCAATATTTGACCTGTCTTCTAGAAATATTCTAAAAGTTTTCAAAATATAAGCAAACTTAAATATTCAAATAAACTCATGTTGAAGAAAAATAAATGAATTGAGACTAGTTCTCCCCATGCTACCACTTTTGTCTGGGATGTTTGGGACTTGACAGAACAATATTTCAGTGGATGTTCAAGAGCTATGGATTCAGAAGTAAGCACAAAAATGCTATTCTAAGTCATATCCTAACTGTTTCTGTTAGGTTTAAAAATAAATCCTTATAGAGTCTAATATATTGTATAATTTGTTAAAAAGATGAATGGAGAAAATAATGTGACTTTAACAGAGTGCTCATTCTGCAATAGCTTGAATTTGTGATCACTTGTGTACCCCTACAAGCACTAGCCATGCTTGGATTTTAGGAAGCCATGTATCTATGGTATAATTAATTTTCTCAAATATAATCAATGGTATTTGTGATGAATAAACATAAAGGAGAACCTATCCATTGGGAATGAGGGGCAATGACTAGAAAGAATTCATTATGTCACAATCATAGTGACAAAGCAGGCCTATGGCATGGGTAACAGAATGAAGGTGGTATTCCAGGGAGGTGTTCCCATTTCAGAAATTTATTTCCTGGGACTTTAACTACATTTTCTCAAAGATATCATGATGTAGATAGCAAGAAGAAATAATCCTGGATTAGTTACTTCTCATCACTGATTAACTTTCTATAATGCCATCAGCTCTAGCAAAAGATTTTTGCTATCATGTCGCAAAAGATGTAGACCATCCTTATAATTAGACCTGGAGATTATAATGCAGACCCAGAGTTGAATTGTTTCCCCAAACGGGCATATATTAGCCAGAAAATATTTGTGACCTTTCCTGACATCACTACATCAAATTCTCTTTCACGTTCCCCTTTCAGCCTTTTTTTTAAACCTTTACTACCTTTTCATCTTTCTCTCCCACTCAGCCTCCTTTTGTGGATTAGGGCAGTTCCATTCTCTGGGGAGAAGATATTTATCACCTCTGATAGACATTTAGAATCACTAGGGAAGAAGTATCCAGGACTCACAAAAGGAATGATAACGAGAGTCTTTTGTAGTCTGAAAACACCCCATCAATAACCAAATAGCATACAATTTACCTTGGTCATGTACAGCTGGTAGCTTTTGATGTTTGTGAATCACAGTAGATTTACCTTTGATCTCTGCATGTTTAGGGTTAGCTGTTCTAACTGGAACCTGAATTAGAAGGAGAGAGACAAGAGAATAATGATGATGATGGTGAAGCACTTTCTTGTATATGCACAATCTGTGGTTTGTTCACTGGGAATCCAGAAATGCCAAAAAATTGTTTAACATGAAGAAAAAGACTGGGAGTGATTATCTATCCCATCAAAGAAAGATTAAAGATAAATCCTACAGCAGAAGTAGAATGATGAGGTTTCTGTGGAGAGGTGAGCCTGTCAGGACATTACAGAATCATTTTCAATTATAATTACAGATGTCAACACTGTAAAGAGGCTGTGATGGAAACCAGAGTGCGCAGATCACAGTCTTCAGGTCTAGCCATTATGAAATTGAGAATGTTCCTGTCCTCCCTAAGGTGGTAGGATAACTGCCTTCTGGTTTAGACTTGCAACAGCCAAAGTGGCTTTCAGTGGGCTCTGAACTTCTAAAAGCCAAGCCATATCACCATGAAAAAATACCAGAATTTATCAGCCTTCCCTCTCCCATTTTCACTGTATCATCAAATCAACATGTTAGGAATATTGGGTAATTGAAGTAACTTTTCTAGGAACTACTGTTGGGTTGATATAGGGAGGAGACATCTAAATCACACATTTTCATTTATTCAAATGAAATTGGGAGAGTAGCTATATTAGGCAATCTTGGAACATTAGGAAATAATTTTTCAAGTGTCATACTACAGAATCATTTATTGCTAGCTATATGTGAACATTTAAAGGTTGAGGCATAGCACTCAATAGAGAAATATTTTGGGGGAGTTTTTATTCTCCTGGAGCAGAGTTTTGTCAATATTACTGTTGTAGAAGCTACTCAGGAATGTTCCACTTGATCTATAAGCATTTGAAGATGATATACTATATAAATATATATATATATATATATATATATATATACATACAGATACTGACACACTTCCTGCACCCTTTGCAGATTCAGTTGTATGAGGGTAGGAAGAGATTATCAGACAACAGATGAAGTCTTAAGGAGATAGAAGTATAAACTGTTTCTTCTTTCTCCTCCTTCTATCCCTGTCAACTTTTAGTCATGGTCCACTTTGAGAACAAAGGATAAACACAACAACAACAACAACTTCTGCTTGTCTGATCTCACAGGCTGGCTATAAATTTGGGCTTTTGACAATAGAATAAAAGAGTATACAATTTTTCATATTAACTTATATATATATATATTCATTCCATGAAATAAAGTTACATAAGCAATGTGATGATTGTGTTCCAATTTGATTGAAATATCACCCCTTTTTTATTGGTTTTTGTAACCTTGATTTATGTATACATAGAAAATTTAGCATCTGTTTTGCAATGTATCTTATGGATTAACTAATACCTCAAAATTAATATGATTAAACTTCTAAAAAATTAGCTGTGACCGCTGCCCCCTCCCAAGACCTAAGTGTCGCAGAGCATCATGAGCTGTGGTGATAGCAATTTCTGAACTGTATCAAGGAAGATGCATTTCTTCACCTAATAAGGAAATTCCAACCAACTCCTATGATACCCCGGAGAAAATCCTGTCTGTTTTATGCTTTTTAAGAGTTGTGGGATTTTTTTTTTACTTATTTGTTTTTACTGTTAGGAAAATGGTTTTCAGTATTTTTCTGTTCAAGAAAAATCTTCCCATGGAGCGCACATCCAAGATCATTCTCTGAGTAAAGCTGTGCACATGAACAATCATGTCATTACTATCTTTGTCATTGCTATTATCTTCAATGTTAAAGTTAACAAGAATTGGGGGGTCGAGGCAAAATGGTGGAGCAAAAGCAGAGACTTCTGTGAATTCTCCCCCAAAGCCTTCCAAATACCTGTAAAAATGACTCTAAACAAATTCTAGAGCTACAGAACTGACAAAGAAACAGCATGAAACAAATCCTCAGGCCAAGACAACTTGGAAAGTTGACTGGAAGAGTCTACCACACCAGGTCGGGGGCTAGCATGGGCCACACTGGCACAGAGAGGCTGGAGCAGACCTTAGGGGACTTGATCATTGGTTGCTGTGGCAGTTTCTAGACTTCTCAACGCATCAAATGTTAAAAAGATCAGTGGGAAAACTCTGTGGGACCTGTGTGAAAAAGGATTGTGTAGTCTGGCCAGATCAGGCTCCAACTCCAGGGTGGTGGTGGTGGTGGTGGTGGTGGTAGCCAACTGTAAAGGCAGCATCAGCAGTAGAAGAGGATGCTTCCAGACCTCTGGGCCCACAGATGGTGGGAGATTGAGTAGCTGATACAAAATCCCTCTAAAAAACAAGGCAAAACCATATTTCCTATCCTTAAGGAACTCACAATATAATAGGGGAGACAATATACAAACATACAATAATCTATGTATATGTACGTGTTTTTGTGTCTATATAGATACATATATTTCCTCTGATTTTATATATCTATATATTTAGACATATCATTCAGTATCTGATATGATACTCCACGCTCTTCTAATTTGTTTATAGTACCATACTTTATGTGCTTATTAAGTATCCATTTTGAATATACCTTTGTATATAGTGTGAGATGTTGGTCTATGCCTAGTTTCTGCCACACTGTTTTCCAATTTTCCATGCAGTTTTTGTCAAATAATGAGGTTTTATTCCAAAAACTTAGATCTTTGAGTTTATCATATACTGGATTACTATGATTATTTACTATGATGTATTCCATACCTAATTTATTCCACTGATCTACCACTCTGTTTCTTGTCCAGTACCAGATTGTTTTGTTAATTACCACTTTGTAATACTGCTTGAGATATGGTATGGCTAGACCTACTTTCTTCACTTCCCCACCCCCTCAGTTGATATCCTTGATATTCTTGACCTTCCGTTCTTCCACATGAATTTTGTTATTATTTGTTTTTGGATTTAGAAAATATTTTGGCAGTTTGGTAAAGTTGTCATTTTTGTTATATTGGCCCAGTCTATCCATGAGCAATTAATATTTTTTCAATTGTTCTTTATTTGTGGAAAAGGTGTTTTGTAATTTTGTTCATATAGTTCCTGGGTTTTTCTTGGCAGGTCAACTCTTAACATTCTTTTCTTTAAAAATTTTGAGTTCCAAATTCTCTCTCTCCCTCCCTCCCACCACTGTCCTATCTACTGATAAGGCAAGAAATATGATGTCAATTATACATAGGAAATCTGATAATTTTTAATAAGTAAGAAAAATATACTTCAATTTATAATCAGAGTTCATCAGCTCTGTCTCTGTAGGTGGATAGCATTTTATCATGAGTCCTTTGGAATAGTCTCAGATCACTGTATTGGTAAAAATAATTGAGTTTTTCACATCTGATTATTATTACAATATTGCTGTTACTATGTACCATTATCTCCTATTTCTCACTTCACTTTGCTCATTCAACTCATATAGGTTTTGTCATGTTTTTCTGAAACCACACCCTCATCATTTCTTATTTCTCATTCTTTGCCACCACAATGATGAATATTTTGTATCATTATTTTGTATAAATATTCTTCCTTGTGACCAAACACAAGTGCTCTTCTCTACCTTGGCACTATGACGCAGAATTGCATTTAGGTGGTGGAGTTGCTGATCAGTATCAGCTCGACTCAATGACAGCAAAGATTTTTCTGTAATCTCTTTCTGACCAGTTATCCAAACCCCATACCCTCTCTGACCTGAGAACTCCTAAAGCTGCTGCTACAGCTACAGTCATAATTGCTGCCTCTGTGTGGATGTTCTCTAGACAGGCCTCCTCTGTAGTTTCACAAACCTTTCTTATTGAGCTACTAAGTTTTCTCAGGCCAGAAAATTGTCTCATCCTGACCTTTTGTTGACTCTGCTGCTCTGAAATTTGATTTGAGGTATTATTTTAAAGTACTTTATAGGAGAATGTTGAGAGGATTCAGCTGGATTGTTGCCCGCAATTCATCTTGGCTCCACTAAATCATATCTATTTTTGACAATATCAATTGTAAATACCTAGTCTGAGGGAAACCTTTAAAGTGGTATTACACATACACACACACACATACCCCTACATACAAATACGTATACATATGCATACATATAATCATGGAATGACACATCAAATGAGCAATGAGCTTAGCCCAGAGTTGAACTGGCAAAAGGGAGTTAACTGGATAACTTTTACAAAACTCCCTTCTTTCATGAATGAGCTCAGATTTCTACCTGAAATTAAGGCTTCTCTTTTTAATGCCAGCATTCTATTAGTTTTGTTTGACTAAGTCGGGGAATGCTAAAGCTCCTGAAGGATGAAAAAGGAGAATTAACTAGAAAGCAATGAAAATGGGCATTGATGGTAAATGTAGGCAGTCTAAAGCATATTATAACCAAAAAAATTAAGGAAAATCTGAGTAAAATACATAATTGAGGAATTTCAGGATGCAATAAGAAGTTGTGATTTCCTCCTGTGTTACGCCCAGATTTAGTGTGGCAATATTTCTTCTGTATTTTTGCACCTGAAACATTCTCTAATTAAAGCATAATGTTCATAAGTCATTAAGCACAAATTTAAACATTCTCACTGCAATCTGATAAAGGTAAGACTTCCTCCCCCACAATAAAGTGTTTGCATAGCAGTAGTTTTCTCATCTTCAGAATGATGTAATTAATGAGTGATTTATGACTTGAGATCTTGAAAATTTAAAATGAAGACTCATAAACAATATTATAAGGAAAGTACTTCATGAAATATAAAATACTAGTTAAAAGGAAGTCACCATCACCATCATCATTGTCATCATCATCATCCTTACCATCACCACCACCACCATCATCATCATCCATGTTCAGAATGATACTTTCCTGAAACACATCATAAAACTATCACAGAAGGCAATATTATGGAAGATTCTCAAGTGATAAGCAACTTCAACAGTCTTCAGATTTGCTATTAGTTTATTTAGTCTTCTGAAAGTACAGTGTTTTATCAATTCTTTGTTTGCTTTATTTACAATCTCATCTCTCAGTATGAAAAATAAACAATGTTATTTTTTAGTTAATTATTATGCAGAAAGAAAATGTGGAATGCAAAGGGGGATCAGCAGGAATATTGGGAGAAAAAAGGCTTTTAAAAAAAGGCTTAAAATAGTCAAATAAGAGAGCCAGTCATTACACATTTATTAAGCACTCACTATGTGTCACACACTGTGCTAATCAATGAGAATACAAAATAAGGGAAAGACAGTTTCTGTCTTAAAGGAGCTCACAATATGAGGAGATTGGTGGGGCAGGGGGATAGGACAGTAAGCAAACAGATATGTACAAACAAGCTACACAAATGTTGAATAAGAAATAATTAAGACAATGAAGGCACTAGAACTAAGATGGATTAGGGTTTATTTATGATATATGAAAATACTATCTATTCTTAAAACTGTTATCATTACTAAGATAGTTTGAAAGAAAGGTTGTGACTGAGTCATGTATGATGGGGGAGTTTAAAAAACAAAATTGGGTAGAAAAAGATAAAGAAAAGCAATTATCTCATAAAATGGAGTGTGAAAGGAAAAGCTAATACAGAGAAAACTGTTTGGAGTGGAGGATTGGTAATGTTGGAAACTTACTTTCATTTGGGTTGAAGAGGAAACAAAGTGTACATCTGAAGAGATTTAGAAATCTTCTGAATTTCTGGAGAGGTGAAAAAACTGGGGAATAGAGTGCGGGAAGGAGTTTAAAAAGGGTGTATAGAATAAAATTAGGAAGGTGAGGGAGAAGATAAGAGAAGAATTTTTAGAGGGGTGGGTAAAATAAGGAATAAGAAGGTAAAGAGAAAAGTAAGGAAACAGGGATAGAGTAAAAAGAGAGACTGAGAAAGAAAATACTGAGTAAAAATAAGATAAACTGAAATTTAGAAACTAATTAGGACTTTGTCAAATCTATAACAATATGAGTCATTCCCCAGTTGATAAATGGTCAAAGGATATGAACAAGCAATTTTCCAATAAAAAATTTATAGTCATATGAAAAAATACTCTAAATAGTTATTGATTAGAGAAATTTTAATTAAAACAGCCTTGATATATAATTTTATCCTTACATGATTGGCTAAAATGTTGGAGGGGATGATGGAGGCACTAATTCATTGTTGCTAGAATTGTGAACTAATCCAACCATTTTGGAGAGCAATTTGGAATTATGCCCAAAGAGTTATTAAACTGCCTGTATCCTTTCACCCTGCAATACACTATTTGTGCAATTTCCATAGATGATTAAGGAACAAGGAAAAGCATCATTATTTTTGAAAATATTTATAGCAGCTCTCTTTGTGGTGGCAAAGAAGTAGAAATTACAGGAATGCCATCAACTACATAATGGCTTAAGAGGTTGTGGTATATGAATGTGACGGAATACTACTGTGCTATAAGAAATGACGAACTCATTTTCTTAGAAAAACATGGAAAGATTTGCATGAAATGAAGAACAAAATAAGTAGACCAAATAAAGCATTGTGTATAAGAACAGAAATACTGTTTTAAGAATGACTTTGAATGAATAAGTTATTTTTACTACTATAAGTACCCAAATTAACTGCAAAGGATATATGAAGAAAGATTGTATATGAATCCAGACAAAGAACTGACAAATAAAAGTGTGTATAGAATAATTTTGCTTATATATCTATTTGTCCCTTCTGGTAGCCATTTCTAGGGCAAGGAGAGAGGCGAGAAAATTAAAAGAAATTTCCATAATTTTGTCGCATATTAGAAAGGAATAGGAAGATGTGCATAGTAGATTGCATATATAAACATCTCTTATATTGTACTTTGTTATGAAAATGTTTGTTTTATTCCATAAATTAAATAAAAAATAATAAAGAGGTTAGGAATTGCTTCCTGTAAAAAGTGAGATTTTAGTTGGGACTTGAAGGAACCTTAGAAGCCAGGAAAGCCAAGAGGCAGAGATGAGGAAGGAGAGCATTCCAGGTATGGAAGATAGCTAAAGAAAATAATTAGAGCCCAGGGTTTGAATGTCTTATTCATGGAAAAGAAGATTTGTGTCACTGGAGCAAGGAATACGTGGTGAAGGAATGTGATGAAAAAAGACTAGAAAAGCAAAAGGTTAGATTATAAAGGTTTTAAATGTGAAAACAGAAAATTTGTGTAGTGTACTGAATCAGAGTGCTGACCATACTTAGATGTTTACTCATCTTTTAAGAAAATCAATTTCCAAAGTTTCAGAGATATGTGAGATATGAACACATATCAAGACTTTAAAAAGGAAAGAAGAATAAAGAGTAATGATGGAGAACTCTGCAAAAAATTTCAAATCATCTCGATGTTGAAGAAAAGAGGGAGATAATTAAAGAAACTAATTACCTCAGGGCTTCTCTAAAAGGTCAAGATTTAAGGAAGAATTGAATAAACAAATGAAGAATTTATAAAGGGCTTAGTATGAACAAAGCACTGTCCTATGTACTTACAACACAAACAGAAAGTTAAGATAACCCCCTGCAGGAATTGCTTCCTAAGATGATAACTGAGATCAATAGGTTGCAAGTTTTGCCATTCCCAAGACTCTTGGGTTCGGGATTCTAGTCTGTCCCCATCAGGATCTGGGGGGGAGATCTTGGTCAAGATCGTGGTAGTGGCTGGTTGCTGGTTGGTTGTTGTCCTTCATTCTCAAAGAGGACCAAAATGACATTACCATGTTAGAGTCAAGTTTCAATGTGTCTGATCAGTGATGGTGGTGGCACTTGGTCTTCCTTGGTACTTATACAAACGATTATAATGTAGCACATGGAAAATGAGTGGTACAGAGGTTATAGGAAAATGATACTAGGAAGGAAAGGATTGAACTGAGAGTTGGAAAAAATGTGAAAGACAAACTATGGTTTTCAGACACATATACTGAGTAAAAAAAATAAGGAAAGCCTATCCTCATTGTTTGTGAAGATGCTATGCTCGTGGCTAATGATGGGAAAACAGCTACTCAATTCTCATTTTTATTCTATTTTCCCTGATGGTAAAAAAAAGTCTTCAGTTTTTAAAACACAGAATAACCTCACTTAAAAAGGCATTAAAAATAGTACCTAGTTTTTTTTAAATAAACTTATCTATACTGGTCCAAAATAAATAGAATCCTAGGATACTGAAAGAATTTGTAGATGCAATTATATTTAGTAATCTGAACCATATGAAATGGGAGGAGTTGCAGAAAACTGAAGGACCATTAATATTCCAAGTATCTTGAGAAATATCTAAAATATCTAGGTTCAGGAAGTTGAAATCATACATGCCAAACTAACTTTTTCCTTTCTTGATAAGGCTAAAGTTATAAAAATTAAGAAAATGATAGAAATATTGTCTCTCTTAAGTTTAACAAGATATTTGACAAAGCCATTCATGATATTCTTTTGAATAAGTCTGAGAAATATGGATTATATTACTACAATAAAGTGGAGTAATAACTGATTGAAAGTCCTGATCTAAATACTGTTGATTAAATGATGTTAACTAAAATAGTGGCCTCTTGAGGCACCCGCAGAACTATATCTTTGCTTGTTAGATGTTCCACAGTTTTATTAATGACTTGAATAAATACACATATGTCCTATTTACAAAATTTGTAAGTGACAAAAGCTGATTAATAGATAAAAGATAGTTAATATATTGGATGATGAACTCAATATATAAAAAGGCTCTTGGGAAAGAACAATGGGCTGTCTCATAAGATGAAATTTGGTAGGGATAAAATTTAAAATGCCGTACTAATACTATAAAAACAACAATCCAGAATTGTGCAAGTGTATGGTGATGGAGAATTTCCTAGACAACAGTTAATGTGAAGAAGACTTTGTAGTTTTATTTGACTGTAAACTCAATATAAGTCAACAAAGAGACATTCCAATAACTTAAAAAAAACTATTCATGCACTTTTAGGGTGCTTCAGATACAGAACACTACCAAGCATGAGAAAAATGATACTACTAATTTACTCTGTATGGTTATACCACATCTAGAGTCATGTGTTCAGTTTTGGGAGCCATATTTTATGAAGTATCACAACAAATCAGAGTGTATCCAGAAGAGGACAGGGAACTTAGTCATTTGAGAAAAGTTTGAAGGGATCAATTGTCTTCAAGTGTCCAAAGGGTTTTCATGTGGAAGAAAGATTGAGCTTATTTTGCACAGTGGCAGAGGACAGACCTGGAAACAATCAATTTGAATATAGAAGTTATTAGGAATCATATTTAGACTCAATATAAGAAAAAGCATAATAATTATAGTCTGGGTTGTACTGCCTTAAAAGTATGGAATTCTCCAGAAGCTTTTAAATATTCATTGAATGACTAGCTGTAAGGAATACGGTAGAAAAGATCCCTGCATTGGGTAAAAGATTACATTGGATGGTTTCTAAGGTTCAACATTAAGAATCTATGATTCTGTATACAACACATAAGTGACTATACCCCAAGAACATGGTGATAAAATGTTCTAAAAGTTATTTGAAATGAGGCTGAGTGAACATAAATTAAATTAAACAAGACTAACTTACTTCAAAATCAACTTACCTTGACACAATTTGTAAGTAGGTTACTAATGAGGCTAGGGTGTTTTTTTTTTCAAATCCTTCTAAGATGATTTCAATTTAAAATATGATTTATTTAAGATAAATCATCTAGTCAATTATAACAGATCCATCATAAAGTCGTGTTGTAGTTGAAGAAACATGAATTGCAGGAAATCTAGAGAAAAGCTTTTTAAAAAATAAGTTTTATCAGCACATTAGGTATTCTATAAAGGAGAAGAATAATGTATGTGTCGCACAACAGCATCCCAATCTCCAGAAAAGTGAACTTTATAGAGCAGCAGGGATAGTTATTTAGACTCTACTCAATCTTAAATAAAATGTTACTCAAGACCATTCAGCTCATTTTCCTTTGAACCTATGCTCAGTAAGCAGCTTTCTGATTACTCAGATAGTTTCCCAGGTTTCTTGACATCAGGAAGCAGGTATGAGCGTATGTCCTATTTAAAACAAGTGAGTTGACTTTATGATTTATAAATAAATCAGGATTTTGTGAGTTTGGAAAACATGAATTGGTTTCCCAAGAGTTTTAGTACTTCTGGATGAATTGAAAAAAGTAGTTCTTAACATATAAAGGTAAGGAAATTACAGCAGGTTTGAACTCTTTTTCTTAAGTACAGATATTTCATAAAGCCCACCCTAAACTAATCAGTCAGTTTGCTTTCAATAACATCATCTCTTATATAACAGTTTAAAATGAATAATAAAATAGAGCAAGTAGGTTGTGCAGTGGATAGAGTATGGGACCTCATGAGGAAGACTCCTCCGGTCTTGGACACTCCTAGCTTTGTGATCCTGGGCAAGTCACTTATCCCTGTCTGCCTTAGTTTTGTTATTTATAAAAATGAACTGGAGAAAGAAATGGCAAATTGTTCTAGTATCTTTACCAAGAAAATCCAAAATGGAGTCACAAAGAGTCAGACATGACTGAAAATGATTGAGCAAATATAACAATAAAGTAATACCAATGTTAATGTCCATTTACAAATACTGCTCTACAGTTATAGAGTACTTAGTACAGAGTATGTTATCTCAATTTATCTTCATGTGATCTTTGTATGATGGGTATTCTTATTTTAATTTTATAAAGAGAAAAAATGAATCTTTGAGAACAGTGAGTGATTTGCCCAAAGTCACCTAACTAATAAATGATAGAGCCAGAATTTGAAGGATTCTTTTTATGTGCTCAATGAGATTTCTAATTTATTACATAGTGCTATGTTTTACACTGAATTAATATACCTATTCATTTTTGGAAAAATAACTATGGGAACATAGAATCTTAGAGCGAGAAGGAGCCTCAGAGATTATCTTAACTCAATTTATTAATTTTCCAAATCAGGAAATCAGGTGAGGCCCAGGGATTGAGTGACTTACTTCTCTTCAATTCTAAGCCCAGTGTTTTTTTTTTCCTCTTCATGGTAGTATTTTCATCTATTTTGTGTCCAAAGAGCACCTTCGGTTGCAATTGGGATCCAAAGTGATATTCTTTTATTTCATAACCTTTAGCAGTAAGACCATGCTGTTCTGTGTGTCTCATGTTGTGTCTTGGATGAGCTATCTATGAGCCTGTTATCTAGGATGTCAGAAATATGAATTTATTGTCAGAAAACAAGAGCTTTGTGAAGACCCTGGATACAAACACCAATCAGAAAGGAAATACTCAGAAGTGAAATGACACAATTCTCTGACTGTGCAAGTCACAGTAAGATCTAAGATGTATATACACTCTGTTAAGAGCAAATAGTTGCTTATTGGGATAAGTTACTAAAGATTTTGTTAAGGATAGGGACTGAACTTGTGATTTCATTGGTATTGGGAACACACTATATTGAAGAAATTCCTTTTACCAATATAATTTGGTGAAATTTAGTTCATGAAGCCTATGAAACATAGTCTACAAGTGTATGAAACTTAGTCTAAGGGTCTGACCGCAACACTGAGAAGTTGAATAGTTGTCCAATATTACACAGTCAATATGCACCACAGGTGAGATTTGAACCATGATCTTCCTGGTTCTGTAGCTAGCACCCCCATATTCTATAACGTGGTGCTTTTCCTAAGGATACTCTTTAAAATCTTTCATTGCCTATGTGAAGGCTGAATTCTCTTTAGTCTAACTTTAATCAACATTTCCATAATTTCTTGGATCCAAGAAAGAATTGAAGACTTTTTTCTGTTTTCTTGTTGGATTTTATTTTCCTCACAGAATCTTAGAGATGGAAAAGAAGTTCAGAGGCCATCTGGTTCACTTATACATGGACAAGATTCGTAAGATCATAGATGTAGAGCTGGAGAGAATCTTAATGGTCATCTAATCTAAGGTTCTTATTTTATAATTAAGGAAATTGAGGCCTACAGAAGTTAAATAATTTGTTTAAGGTCATGTAAGGACTACCGATACCAAATTCAGTACTCTTTCTAGCATTCTGTGCATTTTCCTATGTATTTCTTTTTTCTTTTATTAAAATTTATTTTATTTTTCATTTATAGAATAAAACAAGCATTTCTATAAGAATATAATTTTTATGAAAGATGATAGCATATGAGACTGCAAATCTACTATGCATAATTTGCTATTCTTTTTAAATGTGCAACAAAGTTGTCATGTAAATTTTTTTCCTTTTTTTTCTTCTCCCTGTCTTGCCCTAGAGATGGCCATCATTAGATACAAATACACACATAGGGGAATGTATATATATGCACATATTTATAAAATTATTCCATACATTTCTATTTATTAGTTCTTTGTATGTAGATAGCATCTTTCTTCATATGTCCTTGATAGTTAATATGGGTACTTATAATCGTTAAAATAACTGATTCATTCAAAATCTTTCTTAAAATTATTGCTGTTATTGTAGATAATGTTCTCTGGGTTTTGCTCATTTTGCTCTTCATGATTTCACATCTTTCTATGTTTTTCTAAGATCGTTGAGCCCAATATTTCTTATAGCACAGCAGTATTCCATCACAATGATAAACTACAGCTTGTTCAGTCATTGCCCAATTGATGGGCATTCTTGCAATTTCTAGTTCTTTGCCACCACAAAGAGAAGTACTATAAATATTTTCAAACATATACTTTCTTTTCCTTTTTCTCTTATCATCTTCAGGAATAGAGCAAATAATGTTATTTCTGGGTCAAAGGGTAGTTAATAATTCTTTGTGAATAATTCCAGATTGCTCACCAAAATAGTTGGATCAGTTAACCACCAGCAAAGAATTAGCGTCCCAATTTTCTACATCCCCTCCACCATCTTTTTTGCTTTCCTCTTAAGTCATTTTAGCCAATCAGGTAGGTATAAAATGATATGTCAAGGTTGTTTTAATTTACATTTCTCAAATAATTATTGAGTATTTTTCATATGTCTATAAATTGTTTTGATTTGTTCATTGGAAAACTACCTGTCCATACCATTTAGCCATTTATTAATTGAGGAATGACTCATATTCTTGTAGATTTTACAAAATTCTTTATATATTTGAGATATGAGACCTCAGTCTGAAAAACTGCCTATAAATTCTACCTTTCCCTGCAATTTTCTTCTTTCCTTCTGATCTTGGCTACATTTGTTTTATTTGTGTTAAAACTTTTTAATACAATGTGATAATAAAAAATATCCTTTTTGCAACTAACTTTACTCTCTACCTTTTGTTTATTCATAAATTGTTTGCCTATTTATAAGTCCAGTAGGTAATATGTTCTATATTCTTCTATTTATCTTGTAATATCTCTCTTTATATCTAATTCATACATCCAATTTGATCTTCTTTTGGTAAATGATGCAAGAGAATGGTCCATGCCCAGTTTCTACCATACTGCTTTCCAGTTTTCCCAACAATTTTAGGCAAATAATGAATTCTTATCCCAAAAATCTTAAGTACTTACCATGGTCAAGTACAAGGTTATTATATTTATTTGCTGCTGTAAATTTGTCTATTCTCTTCCATTGATCTATCTTTCAATTCCTTGTGCAGTATCAGATAGTTTTGATAATTACTGCCTTGTAATATAGTTTAAGATCTAGTGCTGCTAAACTTCTTTTTACATTTTTCCCATTATCTCCTTTGATATTCTTCACCTTTTGTTTTTTGAAATGAATATTGTTATTATTTTTTTCTAATTCATTAAAATAATTTTTGACAATTTGAGATGGCATTGAATATACAAATTAGTTTGGGTAAAAAAATGTCATTTATATAATATTGAGCCTGTCTACCCATGAACAACTAATATTTCTCCACTTTGATTTTATTTGTATAAACAGGTTTTATAATTTTGTTTATATAGTCCTTGGGTTTGTTTTGGTAGATATATTCCCAGGTATTTTATGCTATTGAGTTATTTTAAAGGGATATCTTTTACTATATCTTCTTGCAGATTTTTATTTGTGATATATAAGAATGTTGATGACTGATGTGGATTTACTTTATATCCTGCCATTTTGCTAAAGCTATGGATGCTTGCAAGTAACTTTTTAGTTGAGTCTTTAGGATTTTCCAAGTATATCATCTTATTGTCTGCTGAAAGAGAAAGTTTATATACTTCATGCCGTATTCTGATTTCTTCTATTTTTCTTTTCTTATTGCTATTATCAGAGTTTCCAATATAATATTGAATAATACTGGCGACAGTGGGGATTCTTGTTTCACAGTGATGTTACATGGTGGTATGATTGGAACATGATCCCAAAATAGATGGAAGACTTAGAGTTGCAAGTTGCAATTATTCTTCAGTAGTATTGAAAAGAAAGGACTTCCCAGTTACATCTTCCTTTCAACCACAACGTTTAGAAGTACAACTAAGGCTAAATATTATTCTTGAAATTTTAAGGAAATTTCAAAAACATAGAAGCCACTTTCTTATGTTTGGGGAATAATGCAATACAATTTGCCTTAACAATACTTCAAAATATCTTAGTTTTTCCCCTTTGCTCATATTTTATTTGATTTTTCTCAAGACAACTTATGAAAAGAAAGATTGTTCCATAAACTGACATTTCTGTTTGCAAAAGGGGCAGACACTGCCTACTATGCTGATGGGAGTCCCACTTTGTGTACTGACCTCTGCCTTTGGCTGCTCCAGGTTTCCAATCTCAGCAGGAGATTTGAACTCATTATGAAACAGAGCTCTGTTTACAGAACTTGGTGCCATATGTCCTCTTCGATGATAAGGTTGACATTTGCATCCATTGAAAATACATAAGTCAAGTCATTCTTGTGCTAATGCTCAAGGGGAGCCCTTGCAGCTGACTTCAGTTACAAAGCTGACAGGTAGCAGCCAAGGGATCAGACAGATTTTCACATCAGAGCATCTTGCACCATGCAGAATCGTAAGAAATTGCCTTGGAATTCTAAAACCCCATCAACAGATAAAAAGGAGGATGGCATTTGTCATTTATTTTTCATTTGTCCTCACAGAAAACTTTGCTATATCATAGCCTTTCCTCTGCACTTGCTTTGTATTTGTCCCTGACTTAACACGCAATGAAATTCTTTGTGGGTACAGTTGGCTCTATTTTTAGCTTCAAAATTTGATTGGAATATTAACTGGAATCAGAGGTGAACTGGAGTGGAATGAAGCATGAATAGCCTCCGGATCTCATTGTTCACTCAACTCGACCAACAGTATCTATCGTAACATCACATTAATGGCACTTTAAACCACCAAAAGGGAATAAAGTAGAAATAATGGACCAACTTGGACACCCAAGTCTCTAACATGAACTTGATAAATTTAAATCAAAAAAGTGTTCAGATACTGTATTAAGATGTAATGACCATCAAACTCACACTGATGAATGTCTGTGTGTATTTTATATGTTAAAGAGCTAGTTTTTAAAAATCTCCTCTTGACTATCATTTTACCTCCGATTATTCTTTTCTTTCATGTTCATATGAGGCAAACAATAAGATAATTCTTGATTATTCAGGGGAATCTATAACAGCCCCTTTAGGCATTTAGGCAGTACTGTGAATAGAGCTGGACTTGAAGTTAGGACAGCATGAATTCAAATACTACCTCAGACACCAGCAATGTGAACCCCAGGGAAATAACTGAAACTCTCTTTGCCTCAGTTTCTTCATCTGTAAAATGGGGGAAATAATAGTACATTCTTCACAAAGTTTTTAGTGATAAAGATAAAATGTAATAGCATATGTGAGGTGCTTTGCAAATTTAAAAATGCTGTGTAAATACTAGCTATTATTTTTATTTTTCATGGGATAATAAGACCATAGATGTACAGTAAGAAGAGATGTTATGGTCCATTTAGTCCAATTTCCTCCTTTTACAGATGAAGCTGAGACTTCAAGAGATTAAGTGAATTATCTTCTTTCATTTTTGCACCAGAGGCCAGATGTACTGTTCAATTGTTTAACTAGATCATCAAAAGGAGAAGGAAGATCAGAGATCTTGCATTTGAAGGGTCCTCAGGGGTCAGTCCTTTTATTTTCCAGGTAAGACCTAGGAAGGTTAAATAATACAGGTAATTATCAGAGGTGACTCTTGAACCCAAATAATCTGACTCTAAAGTGGAGAAGAGATGAAACTAAAGTTCAGTGATTTCAAGAACTGAGTAATGTTGCAGTAGAAAGAGGGCTAACTAGGAGTTAGAAGAAATTTACATTCAAATCCTGCCATGAACCCATATTTACTCTGTGATCATGGAAGCTATTGTTATTTTTGTTCCTCTTTGAACAGTAGAAGATGGTCTAATGTGTAGAAAGAATTCTAGTGACATTGAAGAGAATTTAAATTTCAAATTTTCAGATTTCTTCTTGTCATTCTAATAGCTGTGCTGGAAATAATTTAATGTATCACAAAATAATTGGGTATAAAATAACAGAGAGTTAGTTAAGAAATGTAAACTTTCAAGAAATGTTAGTTTTCTGTGAGACCTTGGGCACATTTATCCTGTGTCTGTTTCCCTATCTATAAATTGATACCTTTGCATAGCACTTTAGAGTTTTCAGTGTTCTTTACATATATTATTTCACGTGAAATTAGCCTCAATCATGTGGAAAAGAGTACACATATTTTCCCAAATTTTTCCTTTGTTGAAACTGCAGCTCAAATAGGCAACTTCCCTAAAATCACACAGTTAGTAAGTGTAAGGAGAGGCAGATTTCTAAGCCATGTCTTGTGACTCCAGCTGTCGAGCTTTTTCTAGAACACTGAGCTCTCTTTTATCTGTGGAATAACACAAACAACATTGAACCTGGACTCATAAGACCTGATACAAGTCTCATCTCTGACACTACCTTGTGAGCCTGGGCAAGTCCTTTAACCTTATAGGATTACTGTAGTGATCCAATAAGACACCGAATGCAAAGTGCTTAATGAACTCAAAAGGCTATGTAAATATCAGACAACAGCAACAATAAGAATTTTTTATATGAAAGCTGTGATTTCTTTGATATTAAAAGCCCCAACTAAGGGACTTTCCTAACCAATGCAGATCAACACCTCTTCCTCTTACATACTTAGAAAGTTGCTTTAGGTAGAGTTTGTGACTTGCCTAGTGTCACATAAAAAGGAAGGAAATAAACATTTAATAAGCAGTTACTTTTTCTCAGAAATTCTACTAGGTTCCTTCAATCTTCACAACAACCCCATGAAGGAGATGGTATTTTTATTCCCATTTACAATTGAAGAAATTGAGGCAGACAGTGACTTGCTCAGGGTCACAAAGCTAGTAAGTGTCTGAGGCCATATGTGACTGTCTCAGGTGTTCTTGACTCTAGGCATAGACCTCTACCTCCTAGTTGTCTCATAGCTAGTATAAGAGACCGGACGGACTCATATCTTCCTGACTTCCGGTTTAACTCATCAATCACTATGCCATGATGCTTTAATCACAATGACAATTAATAGTAATAAAAAGCTATATTAATAATCAAAGAAATCACCATATACCTGTGCATGCATTTGTGGGGATAAAGCAAAGTAGGCGAATGCCAATGAAGATCATATAGAGGAGGGACTTTTAGGTATCCTGAGACCGCTATGTGACAGGAACCCTGAAACATGGTGAACTGAGCTGAAACAATAACCATGACTGCCTTCGCACCAGGTCAGTGTGATACAACATGTCTTGAGTGCAAGGATCTGTATCATGGAATCATATATTCAGAGCTCTAAGGTGTCTCATAGAGAATCTTATCCAACTTTTCTCTTCTGATGCATGAGAAAACTGAAGTTCACAAAAGTAAAAGTGGCTTGTCTAGAGTCATACAACTAGTAGGATGAAGTGCCATTGAGTTTAAGATTGTTTCTACTCAAAAATTATTAGAATGATCATCATGACTGAATGGATAAGAGAGGGGGTGGCACTTCTCTCTATTCTGATACCATAACATACCATAAAATATGGTAGAACCAATCTGAAATAGCAATACCACACTTAATGGAAAGCACCGATTTATTAAACATGAAAATCATATGTTCAGACTAAAAAGACTGAAGATATAAATGTTTTCATTCTGCATCAGGTCTGTGCGCAACAAAATTGGAATGCACTTTTCAGAGTTTGGCAAAAGATTCATATTCTTTTTTGTCAATGTTCCCCTCAGCTCTATGTCTTATAACTAAGAAAAAAGTCAGGACTTGAACCTATAACTTTTTGTCTTCCAATCGCTGTGCCATGATACTCTTATCACCATCACTATCATCTTGATCACCATAACTAAGAAAATTATGACATGACTATGTGTCACCTCTTGATGACAGAAAACCAAATGCAGGGCAATTATATGAAATAACTTCAACCTTACACCTAAATTAAGTGAAATGTGATTGAAATTGATTCATTAACATCAGTGGATGGAAAAACTGAGAACGTGAACTCCCTGACAAATTTCCACTTAATACAAATTCGAGAAATTCTATCTAATAATGAAATAGATGCCAAAAATAGCACCAGTATTACCAATGTTTTCAAGAGGAGGTGGGTATAATTAGACTGGTTTTTTTTTAAAAAACCAGTTTTTAATTTGGTATGAAAAATCCAATTAGAAGATCAACTATATCTAAAGATAATTATTTATATAAGCTGGCATTTACTTTAACCATCATGAAGAAACCCATCCTCACACAATATTTGTCAGAAAATGACTTGGCCTGGGATTAGAGAGATATTATTCCACTGTTTGTTAGTCATTCAAATTAGAATTTTCCCATTGCAGGGGACCAACCCTTCCTGCTCCCTCCATAAGATTTAAGCCTAGTCTTCCTGATGAGAAAGGACAGAAGCTCTTCCATCAATGATCTCCCATTAGTGCCCTCATCAAGATGCTTAACAACCTAAGGAGATATCACTTTGAAGCTGAATCCCTAAAAATGTTAATAACCCTCCTGCACATATTCAATAATTATTAATAAAACTCAACCTAGATATCCCCTTCCCATTCCAGTGAGCCTGAACCCTGACCTATGTTTGTAGAAACACCATTTTCCGTCATTCACTGCCTGCTCTCTTATTCCATCCCCATAAACCCAACTCCTACTTTGTGTCACTCTAAAGCTATCCACCCTTTCTACTTGGTTCTCTAGAATATTCATAATTTAGATAACAGTCTTTCTTTTTTTAAATAAATTTATTTATTTAACTTTTTACATTCATTTTCACAAGATTTTGGGTTCCAAAATTTTCTCCCCATTTGTCCTCCCCCCTCCCCAATACACTGGACATTCTAATTACCCATATCACCAATCTGCCCTCTCTTCTTTCATCCCTCCCTTCCCTTACTAAATCTTCTCTTTTGTCCTGTAGGGCCAGATAACTTTCTATTCCCCATTAACTGTATAACAGTCTTTCATCTTTTTCCTTTGAGACTATTTTCATCTTCTGACTGTAACTGAGACCTGGTTCCCCCTCCTGATGTCAGAGTCACCTTGGCCACATCCTCTAGCTCTGGTTGATGCTTCATTCATTCACCCACACTACCTGGTCTAGGTGAGGGAGTTGAAATGCTCCTTACATCCCATCACCACTTTCAGCATCTCCCTCTATCTTTATCAATTTGGGAACCTCTCTTACTTTGAAGTTATCATTATTTATGTCTACTCTCCAATCAAGTTTCTAGTTCCTATTGCCTACTGATCTCTAGAGTATTTCTCTTCTTTCTTGAGCCAGTTCAGTTCCATGTTCACAGTCTTTCTCTTCTTCCTAACTCCTTTCCTCTTACTCAGGAACTAGGGAAATTCAGCATGCATATTGATACTCCCTCAAATTTTCAAACCTCCAAGTTCTTCAATTTTTTTTCATTTCCTATGACTTGTTGACTCTGTCTCAGATACACAAAGATATGTTGGTCATTCTCTTGATCTTTCCATATCACATAAATGTTCTGCCTTCATTTTAATGATCTCCAAAAAGTCATTACCTGATTACACTCTGTCTTCATGCTACTTCTTCCTTTACCTTGCAATTCCAAACCGTGTTCTTCAAATCCACTCCAAACTCACTCCAATCCCTTCACCTCTTGGATCTTTATTTGACCCACTCATTTTTAAGGACTGCATTATTTACTTTTCAAGTAATTTTTAATCTATGCCTTCATGACCTCTGTTAAATATAAACCTTATTGTATTTACATCTGAAAATGATGCATTTAATATTTCTGCTTTTCAGCATTTGACTGTGAAGTTTTTATTCCCTGATACATGATCAGTTTTTGTGAGGGTTCCATGAACAGCTGAGAAAAAAGATATATTCCTATCTATTCCCATTCTGTTTTCTCCAAAGATCTATCATATTTAACTTTTCTAAGATTTTATTTTATTTTTTTATTTTTTTTAAATAAATTTATTTAACTTTTTACATTCATTTTCACAAGATTTTGGGTTCCAAAATTTTCTCCCCATTTGTCCCCTCCCTCCTCCCCAATACACTGGACTTTCTAATTATCCATATCACCAATCTGCCCTATCTTCTATCATCCCTCCCTTCCCTTACTCCATCTTCTCTTTTGTCCTGTAGGGCCAGAT
>CM053770.1:343594542-343629217 GCA_028658325.1 Potorous gilbertii
AAAAGAATGACAAAATGGAAGAGAATGTGAAATATCTCATTGGAAAAAGAACTGACCTGAAAAATAGATCCAGGAGAGACAATTTAAAAATTATGGGACTACCTGAAAGCCATGACCAAAAAAAGAGCCTAGACATCATCTTTCATGAAATTAAAAATGAGAGTGGAGTTCAGGAAAAATAATGACTGTACAATAAACCAAGAAATTGCAAAACAAAACCAAAAGGTTGAAAGAAGATAATGTGAAACATCTCATTGGAAAAACAACTGACCTGGAAAAGAGATCTAGTAGAGACAATTTAAAAATTATGAGACTACTTGAAAGTCATGATCAAAAAAGAGCCTAGACATCATCCTTCATGAAATTATCAAGGAAAACTGCCTTGATATTCTCGAACCAGAGAGCAAAATAAATATTGAAAGAACCTATCTATCACCTCCTGAAAGAGACCCCAAAAGAGAAATTCCTAGAAATATTGTGGCCAAATTTCAGAGTTCCCACGTCAAGGAGAAAATATTGCAAGCAGCTAGAAATAAACAATTTAAGTGTTGTGGAAATACAATCAGGATAATACAGGATCTGGCAGCTTCAATATTAAGGGATCAAAAGGCTTGGAATAAGATATTCCAGAAGACAAAGGTGTAAGGGAATTGCCAACCCCCAGACTCTTGGATGGCATTCACTGGTCACGACTCATGTAACCTGAGGGGAGACTGGTAAGGCATGAGCAAGATGGCTCTGAGAGGAAGGGTTCTGCCCCTGTTTTGCTCAAGGCTATTTTCCCGGGCTTTTCAGAGAACAAGGAAGGCCAAAAATGTTTTTCTTTCTAGGGGCTACGTGTCTGCTCTGGCCAGTCCTGGTCAGAGGTATATTACTACCTTATAAGGGCAAACTAATTGCTGATAGGTTCACTTAGGGCTCTAGTGTCAGAAAAGAGACAAAAGCACCGCTCACTGCTTGAATAAATGGAGCTCTTACTATCTTGTCTCCTGCCTCAGTCATTACTTACAGCTAGACTCCACAAAGGCCTGCAGGCCTCTGCTAGTCAGATAAAACCTGTGGGCCTGAGAGATCAAGCCCAGACTCCCGGGTCCCTAACACAAAGGAACTAGGATTGAAACCAAGAATCACCTACCCAGCATAGCTGAACATAATACTTCAAGAGAAAAATGGTCATTCAGTGATATAGAGGACTTTCAAGCATTCATGATGAAAAGACCAGAACTGAACAGAAAATTTGACTTTCAAACACAAGAATGAAGAGAAGCATGAAAAGGTAAACAGGAAAGAGAAACCATAAGGGACTTACCAAAGATGAACTGTTTACATTCCTACATGGTAAGATAATACTTGTAACGTTTGAGTCTTCTCTTGGTATTTGGGTAGGTGGAAGGATTACACACAGACACAGACACACATACACACATATAGACAGAGAGCACAGGTAGAGTTGAATCAGAAGAGATAATATCCATTAAAAAAAGAAATTAAATTAAGGGGTGAGAGAGAAAAATATTGGGAGGAAAAAGGGAGAAATGGAATGGGGTAGGCTATCTCTCATAAAAGAGATGAGAAAAATCTTTTTTGATGGAGGAGAAAAGGGAGAAGGTGAGAAGGGGAAAGTGAAGCTTTCTCTCTTCACATATGGCTTAAGGAGGGAATAACATGCTCACTAAATTTGGTATGAAAATCTATCTCACACTACAAGAAAGTAGGGGAGAAGGGACAAGTAGGGTGAGGGGGATTTTAGAAGGGAAGGCAAATGATGGAAGGAAGTAACTAGAAGTAAACACTTTTGGGAAGGGATAAGATCACATGCAAGAATAAAAAGAAGGGGGGGACAGGGTAGGATGGAGGGCATTATAGTTAGTCTTACACAACATGACTATTATGGAAATCTTTTGCAAAACTACACATATACAGCCTGTACTGAATTGCTTGCCTTCTCAGTAAAGTTGGATGGGGAGGGAGAGAGGGAGAGAAGTTGGAATTCAAAGTATTAGAAATGAATGTTGAGAATTGTTATTGCATATAACTGGGAAATAAGAAATACATGTAATGGGGAATAGAAATTTATTTTTCCCTACAAGAAAAGAGAGAAGATGGGGATAAATGAATGGTGGGGTGTTATAGAAGGGAGGGCACATTGAGGGAAGGGGTAATCAAAATGCAAGGTATTATGGAGTGGGAGGAGGGGAGAGATGGGGAGAAAAATTGCAACTCAAAATTTTGTGGAAATGAATGTTGGAATCTAAAAATAAATAAATTAAACTATATAAAAATAAAATCTATGATTCTTTAATTTACTAAAGTAGTAAGTGATAGAGCCAGTTCTCAAACCCAGTTCTCTGAACTCCCAGGCCAGTGTTCCTTCCATTAATGAAAGGATATTTAATAATATTTTTTATTCTCTGTATGGAATAATAGGGCAGTAATCACACAATGTTTGTTTCTTGAATGAATAATGAATAAATGAGTAAAGACTGCAAATAAATTGAAATACAGTTACAAAACAATAGGTTCTTTATATATCTCTCAAGAGAACAGTTGGAGGATATTCACTAATAATGTCCATGTAATAGAAAGAACAGAATTTTACATTAAATTCGATAGCCACTGATGTTTTTAGCTAAAATTTAGAAGTATGATACATCATATGCTTTGTATGAGTACTGACTAGCAAGTGGTAGAGAATGATGGTTGATAGAAGCTGATGCCTCAGAGAATTCCATGTGATGAGCTATATTCTAGGAGATAAGGAAAATAGATAAGATGATATAAACTAGAAAGAGGATTTACTTTCTCTGAATAGGTTTAGGGAGATGAAACAAGAGCCTTCTTTAATATCAAGTAAAACTCTGGAGAGGCCTCTTTTTTAAAAACCTCTTCCCTTTAGCTTTCTTGACTCCTTTCTAATACCCTCATTTTCCATCAGCTGATATGCTTGGTTTGACTTCATGAAAGTCATGTATCTCCCAGGATAAGATCCTTGCATCATCAGGGGTTTACTCAGCTTTGATGTTCACACCTTAAGAGCATCAGGAATCTCTCTCCTTTGATTGGAGAGCTGGAGAATAGAAATATAAGCTCCTTGCAAAGCCTTCCTTTATAGAAGGCTCAGAACTATCTAACTAATTTCTCAGTTTCTGTCAGCTGCTCTGCTTGGTTTTGTGTTCACAAACATCATTCTGCCTTCAGGTCCCTTCCTTTTCCCTTTCTTTTTGCATATGATCTTCCTGAAGCATAATATAAGCTCCTTGGAGTGATTTTTCTTTTTCTTATATGTTTTCCCAGAAGGTGCTGTGCTCTATGAGCAAAACAGAATTGCAGAAGCTCAAAAGAAAAATGAGGTGGATAAATTTAGAGACATTTCCACTCCAAATGTTCATATGGACTATTTCTGCCAACCTAAGATAGAGCCTTCTGACCTCATATTGGTCTGATAAGCCATAGTCAGACATGCTGTATCTTGACCCTGAGAGAAGTGATTATTTTTCTATTACATTAATAATCAATTATTAAATTAGGATTAAGGTTTTTCCTTTCTTTTTCCTCATTCACGGACCAGTCCTTAGTGGTCATTCATCCAGTCTCTGAAGGACAGAGCTAATAAGTCATGATCTTAGGTATACCCCACTCAAATAGAAGAGCTTCCTTCTATTTAGAGTTATCTACAGAATAAAATCTAAGTTCTTTCTAACCCTAAAGCACTAAGCCCATATCTGGCATCCCTTCATGGCAGTCAGCTCATGAGGGAGAAAATCAACCAGGCTGATTTGGGCAGAGAAGAATTCCTTTCTCCAGATTGCTGAAAGTGGCTGAGTTTCATTTTCAAATGATGTACTCAGCAGGAGGAGCTGAAACTTTTGGCCCACCTTCTTATTAATATGTCTATCCCCCTCTCATTAATAGTTCACCAATTGGGTTTGATTTTCACTTGTCAGGACACTTCCTTTATCAAAGGTATTTAAACATTCAGAGAACTCATGGTTATATCTTTGGTTGCCAAGAGAAAGCACTGACCATCGATTCATTGATTATCAGCTAAACTAATTAATAGATGGTTTATTAATTACCCAGAAACTCTGTTTTGCTTTTCATTTGTCTTAACATAAAGACATTATTTTGTTCCTCTTTGAGAATGGGGGATAACAACAAATTCCAAGCACACTAGCATAGTTCGTGGCCCATAATAGTTACTTAATAAATGTTTATTGACTTGACTACCTACAATTCCTTTTCTAGTTTCATAAAAAAATAAGATTTCCATCTTTTCTCTGAAACTCCATGGTCATGGTCATTTCCCCACAATTGAGATGATTCTGAAAAATAACATAGTTCAGAAAGTTGCTTTCTTACCTTCTTTTCTCAGATTAATAACCTTTGTGTTTATCTTCTGTTTGCAGTACCTCTCCAGGTTTCCATTTTTCCACATACCTAAGCTTCTTACTCAGGATAATGAACAGCATTACCCAAATGCTACTGAATTCTTTCAATAAAACATTAATGGAGGGAACATACCACTGAATCTATTGTTTCTAACAAACAACTCAGTTGTATCCTTAAGTTTCTTTCCATGATTAACTGCCAAGGAAGGCAATGGCATTTTTTGTAATTATATTTGTGGAAGCCTGTTTTCCTCACAGCATGGGTACTAGGGAATACTTACATTAATGAGACCACAGTTCCAAGAATATTGGTACATTGTAGCTTTTTTCTTGTTATAGGGCTGACTGAAGTTAAAATAATCTTAATTCTATTATGCAATTTGATGTCTGCTTGCTAAGTACATGGATTTCTCAACATATAGGAACACGACTCTGATGATTACAAATAATGTCTGTACAACAGTAACTGAAGTATTACATGTATATTTATTATCCATAAGTATTCACAATTCAATTCAATCCAATTCAATTCAGTAAAAATTTGTCAAGTACATAATACTTGTAAGAAACTGTGCTAAACATTGGACATATTTTGTCCCTGCACTCAAAGAGCCTAAAATCTATTAGATGGTAAACACATCTACGAATTGAATTTAGGTTTTTTGATTCCAAATCCAGTATATTTTCTATGTTACCATGTTGTTTCTATGTGTCTTCTAAAGCCTCATCAATCAATTGGAAAATGGCAGAACAAGTTGTGGTGTATGATTGTGATGAAAGACTATGCTGTAAGAAATGGTAAGCTGGTTCATTTTTGAAAAAAAACATGAAAAGACTTGCATGAAACACTGAGCAGTGAAATAAGCAGAAGCAAGAGAATGTTGTATACAGTAGCATCAATTGTTTGAAGAGTAATTGTGAACAAGCAAGTTATTTTGAATTCTATAAGTATTCACTTCAACTCTAAAGGACCTATGAAGGAAGATGATATCCACCTCCATAGAAAGACCTGCTAAATAGAAGCATGCATACAATGGTTTCACATATATTTATAAATCTATGTCAAATGGTGGCTTTCTCTAGTGCAGGGTAGGGAGACACAGTGCACCTCTTGACCTCTGAATAAAAGGAAACTGAAGGCTGAGGGTTTGCACCAATGGTGGTAATGGGTTTCTTTGAACAAGATATCAGATGAAACAAAAAGTATGCAATATTGTAGATATTATCTGAAGCCTGCCAAAAGTAAATTTTTCATTATTTTCTTTGTTGAATTTGCTTTCCCAGTTACAAAAGTATAATTTAAAGAAAATGAAAACCCAACATAACAGTAATGGTGACAATAGCAACAAAAGACTCATCAGAACACAGAAAAGAATGATGTGGAAATTCTTGTGAGAAACTAGACAGCAAGAAATTCCTGACACAGTAGGACCATCTACAAGAACCACCTAGGAAAGGATGTTGACTATGTTCTAAACTGTCTTTGGGACAGAGTAACTGATGAGATTGGGGGAAAGGTGCTAGCTCTTTCTGGTTTCATATGAAAACATTCAGACCTGATTACTCATTAAATCTGGCATTAGGAACCATTTTTATTTTTAATTTTACAGAAGTGGAAAGATTAGTAAGTATAAGGGGTTTTGCAATGTTTGATTAGTCTGTTGGGACGATTTGATTGGAAAATATGACTTGATAACAGAAAAGGATCACAATGACATTATTAAACTTAAAGGATTGGTGGAGGGGCTAGCGCAGTGAAACATTTCACTTAAGTTGTTCAACACTTTGAGAGCTGAGCTCTCCAGGGCCTTTTGGATGGACTCAGCAGAATCATGCTTGATTTACAGTAACAAGATCTGAAAGTCATTTGTAATCTGTTGATTAGTTCCACCAATCTTTGTTCTTTCTTGTGTCACTCTAGTACAATGTCAGTCCTATTGACAATGCTGGGAATTATGTACATGTATTGATAGCTCAGTAGAAAGAAGTTGAGGCCTGAGGGTGATGTGACAGCAGTGGTAATGGGTTTCTTTGAGCAAGGTGTCAGATGAAACAAAAAGTATGTAATATTGTAGGTGTTATCTGAAACCTGCCAAAATTAAACTTTTCATTTTTTTCTTTATTGATTTTTTTAGACTTTGCTTACCCAGTACACAAGCAAATTATCTTTAAATATATTCTATTAGTTTAGACTAGCAAGTGTCTTTCTAGCTCTCTCTCTCTCTATAATAGATCAGGCATGTGGATCACATCTCTTAAATACTTGAGTCCTGGGAGATCATTCATGATTCTACCAGAACATTTATCCCTATTGTGGGTGCAGGATAGCAATAAAATTAATTTAATATCATGAGCAATGGTCAATTATCATCAATAAAATAACATTACAGATGTTATTTTCTTCATTTAATCTAATTGTGTAATGCAGCATAACTTGGGGAAGACAACTGAAATATTTACATTGCAAAATTTTTCCTGAAACTTCATCCCATGAAGTGACTCAGAAATGATGACCCACCAATGATTCCAAACCAGCAAAATTATTCTGGATCCCAAAGCACTTGCAAGAGAGATTCATATATGCCTAGAGTTAAGACTTTTCCATCATAAAAACCTTCATTTTATGAAGATGGAAATAAAATAAGCCTAGGATCATCTCCCTAATTCTCTACTATGTGTGTGTCTACACACACACACACACACACACACACACACATACATACACACACACTGAAGTGCATAGAATACTGGAAGGAAAAAAGGGTCCAGAATATCAAGAGAACTAATGAAAAGAAATATTAGGAAAGGTGGCCTAACCCTACCAAATCTCAAATTGTGTTATAAAGCAGTGATCATCAAACCACTTGATGCTAAGAAATGGAGGGGTAGACCAATGGAATATGTTAGGTACTCAAGACATAGTAGTCAATTAATATAGCAATCTACTGTTTGATAAACCCCCAAATCCCAGTTTCTGGCATGAGAACTCACTGTTTGACAAAATCTGCTGGGAAAAATGGATAAAAGTGTGGTGGAAACTGGGCATAGACCAATGTCTGACACTGTACAGAAGAATAAAGTCCAAATGAACACATGATCTAGGTATAAAGGTTGATGCTATAAACAAATTATGGGAACAAGGGAAAGTGTATTTGTCATAGTTGTGGAGGATGGAAAAATTGTGACTGAACAAGAGATAGAGAGCATTACAAAGTACAAAATGGATAATTTTATTTACATTAAATTGAAAAGTTTTTGTACAAACAAACGCAATGCAACCAAGATTAGGAGGGAAGCAGAAAACTGGGAAAGAATTTTTGCAACTAGTGTCTGTGATAAAGGTCTCATTTCTAAAATATATAGAGAACTGGGTCAAATTTACAAGAATACAAGTCATTCCCCAATTGATAAATGGTCAAAGGATATGAACAGGCAGTTTTCAGAGGAAGTAATTAAAGCTCTCTTTGGTCATATGAAAAAAATGCTCTAAATCTCTATTGATTAGAGAGATGCAAATCCAAACAACCCTGAGGTACCACATTACACCTATCAAATAGATTAGCATGAGAAAATATGAAGATGATAAATTTTGGAGAAGATGGGGGAGAGTTGGAACACTAATCCATTTTTGGTGGAGCTGTGAGCTGATCCTACCATTCTGGAGAACAATTTGGAGCTATGTCCAAAGGGCTACAAAAATGTCTATACCCTTTGACCTAGCAATATCACTTCTAGGACTGTTTCCCAAAGACATCAGAAAAATGAGAAAGGGTCTCATATGTACAAAAATATTTATAGCAACTCTCTTTGTGGTGGTCAAAAACTGGAAATCAAGGGGATGCCCATCAGCTGGGGAAGGGCTGAACAATTTGTAGTATATGAATGTGATGGAGTACTATTGTGCTATAAGAAATGATGAATAGGAAGGCTTCAGAGAGGCCTAGAAAGACTTATATGAACTGATGCTGAGTGAAAAGTGTAGAACTAGGAGAACTTTGTACATAACAACAACCACAGTGTGTAAGGAATTTTTCTGGTAGAATTAGTCCTCCACAGCAATGCAAGGACCTAAAGAAATCCCAAAGGACTCGAGTCAAAATGCCTTCCACATTCAGAGAAAGAATTATGGAATTCAATCACAGAATGAAACAGACCATTTTATCTTGTGTTATGTTTTGTTTGTTTTATGATTTCTCCTATTCATTTTAATTCTTCTATGCAGCATGACTAAGGTGAGAATGTATTTAATAGGAATGTATATGCAGTACTTATATAAAATTGAATACTGTCTTGGGAAGGGAGTGGGAAGGAAGGAGGGAAGGAGAGGGAGAGAAAATTCTAAAATATATGGAAGTGATTGTAAAACACTGAAAACAAAATAATTTTTTGTTTTTTTCATTTTTAAAATTTATTTATTTAAGTTTTCAACATTCATTTCCATGAAATTTTGAGTTCCAAATTTTCTCCCCATTTCACCCCCTAACCCCATCCCAAACCACTGAGCATTCTAATTACCTCTATCACCAATCTGTCCTCCCTTGTAACATCCCTCCTTTCCCTTATTCCCATCTTTTCTTTTGTCATGTAGGACAAGATAAATTTCTATACCCCATTACCTGCATTTCTTATTTCCTAGTTGTATGCAAGAAAAATACTCAACAGTTATTCCTAGAGCTTTGAGTTCCAACTTTTCTTCCTCTCTCCCTCCCCACCCATCCCCATTGGGAAGGCAAGCAATTCAATATAGGACATATCTGTGTAGTTTTGCAAATGACTTCCATAATAGTCTGCTGTGTAAGACTAACTATATTTCCCTCCATCCTATCTTGTCCCCCATTTCTTCTATTCTCTTTTGACCCCGTCCCTCCCCAAGAGTGTTGATTTCTAATTGCTTCCTTCTCCCATTGCCCTCCCTTCCATTATCTGTCCCACCCTGCTTATCCCCTTCTTCCCCACTTTCCTGTATTGTAAGATAGGTTTTCATACCAATGTGAGTGTAAATTTTATTCCTTCCTTTAGTCAAATGTGATGAGAGTAAACTTCATGTTTTTTCTATTACCTCCCGTCTTTTTCCCTCCACTGAAAAGTTTTTTACTTGCCTCTTTTATGAGAGATAATTTGCTCCATTCCATTTCTCCCTTTCTCCTCCCAATATATTTCTCTCTCACCCCTTAATTTCATTTTTTAAAGATATGATCCCATCCTATTCAACTCACCCTGTGCTCTCTGTCTCTCTCTGTCTCTGTGTGTGAGTGTGTGTGTGTGTGTGTGTGTGTGTGTGTGTGTATGTAATCCCAACAACTACCCAGATACTGAAAAAGTTTCAAGAGTTACAAATATTGTCTTTCCATGTAGGAATGTAAACAGTTCAACTTTAGTAAGTCCTTTATGATTTGTCTTTGCTGTTTACCTTTTCATGTTTCTTTTGATTCTTGTGTTTGAAAGTCAAATTTTCTTTTCAGCTCTGGTCTTTTCATCAAGAATGCTTGAAAGTCCTCTATTTCATTGAAAGATCATTTTTCCCCTGAAGTATTATACTCAGTTTTGCTGAGTAGGTGATTCTTGGTTTTAGTTCTACTTCCGTTGACTTCTGAAATATAATATTCCATGCCCTTTGATCCCTTAATGGAGAAATTGCTAGATTTTGTGTTATCCTGATTGTATTTCCACGGTACTGGAATTGTTTCTTTCTAGCTGCTTGCAATATTTTCTCCTTGACCTGGGAGCTTTGGAATTTGGCCACAACGTTCCTAGGAGTTTCTTGTTTTGGATCTCTTTCAGGAGGTGATTGGTGAATTCTTTTTGATATTTATTTTGTCCCCTGGTTCTAGAATATCAGGGCAGTTTTCCTTGATAATTTCGTGAAAGATGATGTCTAGGCTCTTTTTTGATCATGGTTTTCAGGTAGTCCTATAATTTTAAAATTGTTTCTCCTGGATCTATTTTCCAAGTCAGTTGTTTTTTCCAATGAGATATTTCACATTACCTTCCATTTTTTTCATTCTTTTGGTTTTGTTTTGTAATTTCTTGATTTCTCATAAAGTCATTAACTTACATCTGCTCCATTCTAATTTTTAAAGAACTATTTTCTTCAGTGAGCTTTTGAACCTCCTTTTCCATTTCACTAATTCTGCTTTTTAAAGTATTTTTCTCCTCATTGACTTTTTGAACCTCTTTTACCAATTGAATTAGCCTATTTTTCAAGGTGTTATTTTCTTCAACATTTTTTGGGTCTCCTTTAGCAAGCTATGCATGATTTCCTTACATCGCTCTCATTTCTCTTCCCAATTTTTCCTCTACCTCTCTTACTTGATTTTCAAAATCCTTTTTGAGCTCTTCCATGGCCTGAGCCCATTGAATATTTATTTTGGATGTTGGGGATACAGAAGCCTTGATTTTATGTCTTTCCCTGATGGTCAGCATTATTCTTCCTCATCCAAAAGGAAGTAATCTTCAATAGTCTTATTTTTTTTCCCTTTTTTGGGCATTGTCCCAACCAGTTATTTGACTTATGGATCCTTTGTCAAGAGTAGGGTATACTCTGGGGATCTGTAAGATCTCAGTTCCTCCAAGGTGGCACAATCAAGCATTTACATCGGTCGAGAAGCAGATAGAAATTTTTGTGCCCAGAATCATAGCAGTTTCCTCTCCACAGTCACCGACCTCCAGTTCTGCCAAGCCAGTACTCAGGGCTGAGATTCAGATAAGCTGCAGGGACAGGGCTGCCATTCAGTGTGAGATAAGGATCAGCTGCCTCAGGGCCTCTACACAGGTATTAAGGTTTTTACTATTCAACAATGGATGGGGACTGCTATAGGGGCTACTGTGGGAACTGCTACCACCCAATGTGACCTCTACAGCCACTGCCTGAGTTTTGGGAAAGCCCTTCTCCCTTCCCGGCCAGCTGAAAAAACCCTGTCACTGACTTTTGTCACCTGTGGTTGAGGGATTTCCGAACCCGCTGCTGCTGGGACTGGAGATTCCATCCCTGAGGGCTTGCACTGCACATTTCCTGTGGGCCTTTCAGGTCACCCTGGGCAGGAAATCTCCACTCTGTTGTTCTCTACTTCTGCTGCTCCAGAATTTGTTAAGAGTCCCTGTCTACAGGTATTTTATGGACTGTATGGGGAGAGCCTACATTTGTCATCTTGACTCTGCCCAAAAACAAAATAATTAAAAAAAAAAGAATACGGGAAGAAGAGAGAGGCATAATGATGACAATACAAACAGTAGTAGCAGCAGCAACAGGAACTAGCATTTGCATAGCCCTTTAAAGTTTGCAGCGATTTACATAAAATTATCCTATTTTGTGATACATACACGTCCTTTGAGATAGGTACTATTATTTTCCCATTTTACCGTTGAGGAAATAGAGGAAGATGAGGGTCATACAGCTAGTGTCTGAAGCAGATCTTGTAACCTGGGTTTCAACCCAGAGTACACTAACAGTAGCAGTGCATGGTGACCATGGGCAAATCGCTTAATGGTTCAGAACATCACCTTCTTCATCTATAAAATGAAGATACCTAAAGTTCCCACCTCACAGAACTGTGGTAAAGTACAAATAAAATTGTAGTTTGCAAACTTAAATTATCAAGTTATCACCCACACTTGGGTTCTATTTCACTCAATCCCTAGTTTCCTTTTAATCTCTGTTCAATTATCACTATTCCATAGGGAATCTAAATATCCCCTTTCACCGGAAACTGCTTTGTATTTAAATTTCTTTGTATATACTGTTTTTCCAAATAGGGTATCAACTCCTTGAGGGCAGTGACTATTTTATTTTTGATCTCCTGTTCCCCATGAACCTAGCACTATTTTTCTTTTTCTGTAATGGGCCTGTGATTTCATCAGTGAGCATTCTCAATGAGTTTTTCCCACTATCACTGTAGATAATCAACTGTTCAGAGATTTATATGCTTAGAAACTTGCATAGTGCATTGTGATTTTAAGTGACTTGTCCAGGTTCACACAGTATAAATTAGATGTAGGGTTTGAACCCAAATCTTCCTGGTTTTTGAGACCAGTTGTCTATTCAATAAGTCATGCTGCCACCTCATCCTGCCTGGCACATAGTAGGCATGAAATGAAAGTATATTGAAGGAAAGAAAGAAGAAAGAGATAAGGGAAGGAAGAAAGGGAGGAATTATTGCTTTTTTGTATCTCTTCTTTAATAATCATAGAGTCACTTATTTTAAATTATTTCATGATTGTTAGTTTGTGGTTCAGACAGAATTTTCCTTCACTTAGTTGTGCAGGTGTGCATATTTAATCAGATTATTTTGTAGTAGTTTATACAAATTTGCATAGGTAATAAGTGAATCATTTCTTATACACTTACATGGCTACAATTTTAATGGCTAGTTTGCCTATTATTAGTATATTAAAAGCAGTCTATGTTATAAAGGAAATAAGGCATTATGGAACCAATCATAGACAAGACTGACTTGATGTCAAAAATAGTATGTATTTTTCAAAAGGAAATGCCTCATGCACATAAGCATAGCTATGACTTTTTTACTTCGTAAATATTTTCACAAAACAATTTTCTCAAATATGTATTCTGCTCAATTAAGGGTACAGGACTGGGAGTTCTGGTTCAAATTCTTACTCTGGCACTTGACATTCTGAAAACAGAGGCTTAGTCATTTAACTACTTAAAGTCTCAGGAAACTTTATAAGGCTATAGATTGTAGAGGCATTGTAAACTGCTTTATTATATGTAAATGTTCCTTTATCTATGTTTTACATAATCCTATTTTGTCTTAACATATTTCCTGCAAACAAAAAAAAATTGACAATAAGAAGACAATAATGCATGGAGTCAGAGATAATTCTTCCTTTGTTCTGAGGTCAATTTCTCTAAGACCAAATAAATCTGGTAAATCTATGGAGTAGAGGCACAGTCTCTGCAACTTCCAGGCATTTGATGGGATAGAAATAGCCATAGATTTCTGTAAAATCAAGGGGTTTGAGAAAATAATCTGTAAGAATTCATCCAACTTTGTATCCAATCATGTTTTTTTTTAATTTTTTTTATTTCTAACCAAACTATATACCTCTGGCTTCTCTATCATGTTCCAGAAAACTCTTCATCCTGGAAGATCTCTTTGGTGTTAGAATTCATACCAGGAAGTGTACCTTCTGTCCCAGGGACCCTCCCTCTGATTGTAAGGTGGAAGCCTCCTCCCAGAACCTCCATTTAATGGGAGTCTCTAGACCCACCATCTCTTCATTTCTCACCAGGCTTCACTCTTCTATACTTCTCCATCATCCCCGAGGTACCTTCCTTCCTCTTTTTAGTTAGGTTCCCTCATTGAAGGGTAAATTCCTTGAGGGGAGGAGCTCTCTTGTTCTTATACTTCTATTCTGAGGGTTTAGCACAGTGCCTGGAGCATACTAAATGCTGAATAAATGCTTGTTTGTTGACTGACTATGATCTTGAGAAATAAGGTGGAAGCAATGATTAGAGATGTAGATTTGGGAGTTTTTTACATAAAAATGTAGATGTCATTTGAGTAGTTATGTGGATCCTCAGCTGATCAAATTTATGAATAGTTATAGAAGTCAACTACTACCTTCATATCTGTCCCTATACTGAAAGGCTTACCATTCCAAAAATACTATATTGAATTATAATTTTTGTTTTATTTTATTTTATTGGTATCCATGTTTTATATTACCTCCATTTACAAATATATTCCTCTTCCTACCATAACCAGAATCATTCCTTATAACAAAGAATAAAAAAAAGGAGCAAAAAAGCATTTTGAAAAAATTGACGAATATACCAGTGGAGACCAACAATGTAAGCAATGTTTCACAAGCATAGTACCCTTCCTCTGTAAAAAAAGTGAGGTCTATCGATTCACATCTCTCCTTTGAGGTGGTATCATTATAGTTATACAGGATGCAATTTTCATGGGTGGTCTTTCCATTTAAACTGTAGCAAACATTGTTCATATTTTGTTGGTTTTATTTATTTCATTGTTTGTCAATTGTTACGTCTTTTTATGCTTCATGGCATTCTTCATATTCACAATATCTTCTTCATATTCACAATAATACTCCATTGCAATCACATGCCATAATTTGTTGAATCATTCACCAATTGATGGGCATCTATTTCTAGTTTCCCCCATAAAAGTGTGCCAAACATATATGTATATAACAATGTGTATAATTTACAAATCTATACATGTCTACAATATACATATGTATATACTTCATATCTACATAAAACATATGCATACATAGACATGTATACAAATATATATTTGCATGAATTCACATATACATAAATACATACACGCAGACCACCATGTCTCCCACCATCTGAGGACCAATTTTGTTACATGTCACTGTTCTCAAAATTTGCATTCTCTGAAAATGGGTTCATCTATCACTGATGTTATTTTCCCAAGTAGAGGGCATGGTCCCCATGCACCTCAAGTTCATTAGTCAATGATCAGATTAACTTTTACAAAAAAGTATTTACTTTAAAAGGTATTATCAGAAATATATGGACATATTCCCAGAATACATTAGAGGCACAATCTTCCTCTTCCTATGTACCACCTAAGTCTCTCAGGAGGGGAAGAGGATTAGGTTCATAACTTAGATTGATTCCTACAGAACAGAGTCAAAATTGAAAATTTCAAACTGTTCCTCGTAGTGGGGAGGCTCTAGTTCTAACCATCTTGACTTCTATACCAGGTTTTCTAGCTGTATCATCCCACCTACAGTATTGTATCCAAGGTAGTCATGGTGGCCACTAACTCTGGAGTCTTGTGGGAATCACTTAAGGTACTTGAAATTGAGGATAAACAACAGAAAATAGAATAAATATCATTAAGTTCTTTTTCAGAGGTAGGATAAAAAAAAAGAGATCAGGGGAAGAAAAGTCTGGTCCAGTTCATGCTTCTCGTGCTATGAGTTGACTGTGATCTTCACCCCCTGGACAAAGTAAATAAGAGTGACCAAAAAACACCCAACAGAGAATGAAAAAAAAGTGCAACTGAAAAGAGTGATTGGCTTAGTCTAACTAGTTTTCAACACACAGGGAGCAAGTCCAAGGAGGTTACCCTAATCTGACTAGTAGGGGACTCAACAGGCTCCGTGGTATACAATTGGGACATAAATATGCATATATACACATATACGTATATATCTATACACACATATGTATGTATTTCCTTTTTTGTTTGGCTTGGATATCAAATATTTATCAGAAATATTTGATGAAATTTTTTCCCAATCAACTACTTCCTTTCTTGCCTAGTTGTGTTCATTTTGTTTGTAGAAATGCTTTTCAATTTCCTATAATCAAAATTGTATGTTTTATCTCTTATGATTACTTTTGAGTCTTGTTTGGATAAAAATTTCCTCTGATCCTCATTCATCTGGTTACTTTCTCTTTGGGGAGAGGGGTACATATACCATACTTGAAAGAACTGGAAATGAAACCTTTTCTTGGTGAAAAGGTAATGTCATGAATTTTCATAATATTTGCATGGTCTAGCCAAGGGCAATGACTAGACTTACAGGTATTTAAGTTGGTCTTTATTTCTTTAAAGAGTACTTTTTAATTGTATTTATTCAGATTTTGAGTATAAATTAGTAAGTTACTTCACACATATTTCATCCACTTTGTAATTATTTTGAAGACAGCTTCTATTTTGATTACTTTCTTTTCAACTTAGTAATGACTATATAGGAATGTTGTTGATTTTTATGAATTTTTCTTGTATTTGTTGATTATCATCAGCATTTGTCATAATTGTTTTCTCTGCTATCATTTTCTAAACAACCCATCGTGCCATCAGGAAAAAGAGATAGCTTTTTCAACTCTGTGTTCATGCAATCTCTCTCTTTTCTCACTGTTGTCACTCATATTTCTAGAAATATGTCAAATAGTGAAGAAACTAGACTTTTTTGCTTTACTCCTATATGAGAAAATCTTAGTGTTTATACTTCACTGATAACATTGATTTTTTTACTTTAGATATCTACTTGGAATCATATCTTTAAAAGATTCTTCTACACCTATTCCTTGTTTAGATTTTTAGCATAAGTGGATGTTGTATACATGATCAAATCACCCTTCCCCACATCTATTATATAAGGATACAGCTTTGGATCCTTTTTATATGTTATATATAATAACATTGTTTTTCTAATCAGCAAAATATTTTTAGATCCTTAGTATTTGTGAATTACTGTGCAAAGCACCTGAGATACAAAGACAATTGGAAAATCTCGGCTTTAAAGACCTTAATACATTCTACTATCCCTACATCTTTGTCTTTATTGTAAATTCAACTTGATCCCTGTGAATAATTTTTATGGATATGTTTCGGACTTTTTGTTATGAATTTTTTCATAATTTGTGAATTTTATTCTTTAGTGTTGATTTATTTATTTATTGTTCTATTTCTTTATTTCATTTCCCATTTTAGTTATATGACATCAAGAGAGAGGGCTTTTTATTTTGTCTTTTGATAGCAGTTCTTTCATTTTACAATGATAGTCTATTTCAATGTAGAATGAGCAAGCCTTGTGTTTGAATTTGCCCAAATATGAATTTGTTCTAAGATATTTAGCGGAAAGAAAGTTAAGTTGTTTTGTTTTTCTTCTTTATTTCTCCATGAATATTCAAGTTTTCTCTTTTGCATGCGTTGGGCTTCTTTCTCACTTTTAAAAGTAATCCATATTCACTCAATCCTACTTTTTTCAATTTTATTTATGTTCTCAGATATATTTTTTTCTCTGAGAACAGCTGTGGCTACAAATAAGAAATTGTGGGAAGTAGTCTCATTATTGCAATTCTCTTTCATGTAGTTATTCTTATTTTAATGATTTGATTTTTGACACATTCAACACCTTATCCTTCTTTGCCTGCGCTATCTAAACTATTTTTTTTATTCTGAATTTTGCTTCTGTTCCCTGTATTAATTACAATTTTTGCTTTGTTCTGGTTTTGAAGTATAAATATAGTATTCTGTTTTTTGACATTAAAAAGAATTCCTCTGTACCCTAGTACATGATCTATTTTGTAATAATTCATTTGGTTCTATAAAATAAGGGTATCATTTAGTGTTATTATTTAGAATATACAATAAAAATATTATCATTTCTCTGTTTATTGATGTTGTAAATTTTTATTTTTGTTCCATCAGAGAACGTTTGTAACTTTTGTATTTTTAATTATAATGTATAGTAAATTTTGTTCCAGGCTTTCATTTTTATTCTTTATGGCCCTTTGTTTTGAAATGCATTTGTAATAAAATAAGCACACTGTTGGGTTTTGTTTTCTTGTCCTCTCACTTTCATTTTGTTGTATTATGTAATCTATTCATATTTTAAGTCATGATTATTAGGTTTTAATTTCCCTACATTTATTTCTTTTATACTGATTTTCTTATCCCCTTACACCTCAAATCAGGGCTCTCACCCTGTAGTGGGTTTTGCTTGAACAACTTTGACACTAAAGTGCAGGTTGTGAACTTCTCAGCTCTTGTTGGCCTTTGCTATGTAAACTTTTTTACATTTACTTAAATAGCTAGTTTATCATTTTTCTTATACTTATTTAGTTATCTATTTTACTATTTCTTTTCTCTTGATCTTTCCCATTTAATTTATTCGTTCAAAATCTCTCCTCTGTAACCTAGTATTTTTCATAGTTTCCTTTTATTGGATTCTTTTCAAATAGTTTTCTTTTCCTGTGTCTTCTTTATTTCTCTTCCCTTATCGTATTCTGATTTTTTTTTATTCATAGAATATACTATTATATATTTTTAAATTTTCTATATATACTACTAATAGGATCAAAACTTTGGAAACATCAGGTTTGAACTTCCTATTCTATCCAATTTTTTTATTGTTTTTTAAGATCTTGCCATTCTCCCTTTCCTCCATTTTACCATACTCTTAGAGAGAGCAATTTATGTAGGAAGTAATGATAGACAAAAGTAGAATTACATTGTAGGAGTGACCCTGTTTCACAAATTATAATGTCTAGCCAAAAACCTCCGTCCCCTCACCATAATTATTCTCCATGGAAGGCCCAGATCTTAAACTATGTTATAATGAAATAATTATTAAAACTATCTGGTACTGGTAAAGAGATAGAAAGGAAGATCAATGAAACAAGAGAGACATACAATTTACAACAGCAAATAAATATAGTAAGCTTGTGTTTAATGAGTGTAAAGACTTAAGATTTAGGGATAAGAATTCATTATTTGGTAAGAAAAAATTGTTGGGAAAACTGGAAACCATTATGACAGAAATTGGACATAGATCAATATCTTATATCATTTACTGAGATAAAATCAAAATGGATACATGACCTAGATATAAAGAATTATTACAAGAAAATTAAAAGACCATGCAAAACATTACTTATCAAGCTAATGAATAGGTGAACAATTTGTAAATATGAGATAGAAAGCAAAATTAGGTGTAAATGGATAATTTTGATTACATTAAATTAAAAAAAATTGTACAAAAAATGTATTCAAACTCAGAAGGAAAGCAGAAAATTGGGAAAAATTTTTATAGGCAGTTTCTAAGATAAAAGTCTCAAATATATAAGAAACTTTGTCAAATCTATAAGACTATGCATCATTTCCCAGTTTATAAATGGCCAACAGATATGAAAGGCAGTTTCTGATGAAAAATTCAAAATAATTTATAGTCATCAGAAAACATGTTCTTAATTGACTATAGAAATGCAAATTAAAACAGCTTTAAGATAGTTTTGTATAAAATTATGTATACCCTTTGATCCAGTGATACCACCACTAAGTCTGTACTCCAAAGAGATGAGAGGAAAAGAAAAGAATATATGTGTACAAAATATTTATATCATTTCTTTTTGTGTTGAAAAAGAGTTAGAAGTTGTGGTGATGCCTCCTAAATGGGAAATGGCTGAGCAAGTTTGGACATATGATTGTGATGGAATACTATAGAACTTTAAGAAATGAGGATTGAAGTTGTTTCAGAAAAAAGAAGAATGGGAAGATTTGTATGAACTGAGGCAAAGTGAAATAAGAAGTACAGGGAGATCACTGTGCACAATAATAGCAAAATTTTAATGATGAATAGCTGTGAAAGACTTGCTTCCTCTGATCAATACAATGATCCAAGACAGTTCCAAATGACTCATGATGAAAAAAAATTACTATATAGTTCCAGAATGAGAACTGATGAGCTCTGAGTACAAATTGAAAGACAATTTTCTTGCTCTATTACTTTTTTTTTTTTTGCAATATGGCTAATATGGAAATGTTCTTACATGATTTCACACGTATGATTGAAATAGTGTTTATCTTCTCAGTGGATGACTGGGAGAGAATCTGGAACTCAAAATGTAAAGAGAAAAGAATGCTAATTATATATATATATTTATATATGCATATATATGCGCACACACATATAAATTAAATAACTAAATAAGTGATATGTATTTTTTAAAAATCAGCATAAATATTTTTAATAGAGAATGCATGAGGAAAGTTGAAATACTGAACAATCAAGAAATAGATTTCAAATAAACATCCAGCTCACAGGCATATAAATTCTTTTTAATTAATTAAATTTTAATTTATTAAATAAAACAAATATTTTCATAATGTAGTACAATAGATTAGGTATTTGTCCATGAAACTGAATAGTTATTATGCACAACTTGCTTTCAAATATATAATAATGTTACCATGTAAATAATTTTTTTTTACATCCTCCTGTTGCTGTTGCAGCCACCTCCAAGGTCCATAGTTGGTGCTCTTGCCATGCTCTAGCCTGCACCCACCTGTGTCACAGACCTCTTCTTTATACCACCTAAAGCGTCTTAGTAGAAAAATGTCTCCCTCTGATCTTTTGTTGGTTCTGCTGCTCCAAAATTTGATTTAAAGTACAGTTTTAAAGTTGTTTGGAGGGGAATGTTGAGAGAGTTCAGTTGAGATCTAGCTTGTACTCTGTCATCTTGGCTCTCTCTCTTTCCCTCAAGGACTTTTAGAAATCTCACTCCTTGCATCTCTCCCTTTCCACTGATTTGCAGATACTTTTGATTATACTTCTGAATAACTTTAGTCTCCTTGTATTTGGTAGATAATATAATGCTATCTGAGTACAAGTCTCTACCTGAAAAGCCTCTTGGAGGAGAGGACTGTGCCCAGCTGGATACATAGTCTCCTTTCCCAATGTTCTATATCCTCTCAACATGTGGCTTTGCACTACATGAAGTATATCTTCTACACTGTCCTATTCTTCTATTCCTATTCCCCTACTCCTTTCTTTCTTGTGATTGAGAAGAATCAGTGACTGTCACTTCTTGTAGGATGATGAAAGTGGGCTAGAAGATAGGGGTTGAGAACATCAGTGCTTTGGCGCCTTCAACAACTGGAACCCCAGTCACAGGTCTGTGAAATTGCTTACATTCATCATTGAGGAATTCATAGAATCAATTAGGAATATGATCATTGAATAAGGCGCTAAATATTAAAATTTTCCTTAATAAACTCATGAGACTTTTTGCATGTGTAGAAAGGGTAGAGGGTGGGAATTCTATAATCTTTTCTGGTAGATTCAGCTATAATTACATATATGTATATATATATACATATATTACGTATGTATGTACACACATATATTTTCTCTATATAATAGATGTTATTGGAGGCTTGTATTAGGGTGCTGACAGTGTGTATAGAATGCAGAGGATGTAAAGAATTTTACAAATATGAAATCAATAGAACTTGGAACTAATTGTATGTGAGAAGTAGAGTGAAAGATAATTCCAAAGTGACAAGCTAGGGAAAATGTGTGTGTGGTAGGGTCACTGACAGAAATATTGAAAGAGGAAGTACAAGTTTTAGAACAAAGATGTTAAATTCAATTTTGGAGATATTAAATTTAAGGTTCCATGGAACATGTGTGTGGAATTCTCCTGAAGAAAAATGGATATTTGAGTCTAGTGATAAGGGCTAGAGTTACAAATGAAGGAGGGGATAATTGACATCAGTATAGTGTATGAGATTCCTGACAAAAAGAGTAGAAGAGAAAAAAAAGAAGGACTTAGGATAGATAGACAGATACAGAAAACGTGATCATTCCTTTTCTCAAGGAGCTCATACTCTAATTGGAGAAGACAAGACATATAAAAGATGACAACTGCAAGGCAGATGGAAAGACCCAGGGATTCTTTTGGTGAAATAGGTAGATTGACTAAGGGACTGAAGGATATAACAGCAGGGCAAGATGCAAAGGTTTGTTATCTTCTATCTTACCAGATGAAGTATTGTTGATGACTCCCAACATATGGTTGTTGTCCTTGGTTCTCAAAGAGGACCAAAATGACATCATCATGAAAAAGTTAAGTTTCAGTGTGTCCAACTGTGGCTAATCAGACAAATATGAGCTTGGAATGCTCCACCACAGATTAGGCACAGATAGTCTGTGTGAACATTTGGGATGGATGCTCCAAATTTATACATCCTACATTTCTTTTGTGCTGTTTCAATTCTGCTCAGAGAGTACAGCACTCTTTCTGATGTGAGCATACCATGCTGAGTAGTCCTGTGTCGGTGTCTCCCATGTCACACGATCAAATCCAAAGTTCTTGAGAGAGACCTTGAGAGTGTCCTTGGATAGCTTCTTCTGACCACCATGTGATTGCCTGCCCCATATGAGTTCTCCATAATATAGTCTTTTTGGCAAGCATACATTTTGTTTTCAAACAACATGGTCAGCCCATCAGAGTTGTGCTCTCTGAACCATAGCAGAATGCTTGAAATTTAGTTCAAGTAAGGACCTCAGTGTCTGGTACCTTATCCTGCCAAATGATCTTTAGAATCTTCCTAAGACAGTTCAAATGGAAGTGATTCAGTTTTCTGGCATGGCGGACTGTCGATGTTTCACAGGCATATAACAATGAGGTCAGTACAATGACTCTGTAGACTTTCAGTTTTGTAGTCAGTTTAATACCTCTTCACTCCCAAACATTTCTTTGGAGCCTCCCAAACACTGAGCTAGCTCTGGAAATGCATGCATCAACCTCATTGTCAAAGTGTACATGCCTGGAAAGTACACTACCAAGACAAGTGAACAACATATACAAGTGATATGAACAACAGTTTTGTTCTTTGCCACTAAAACCCTATGGGATTTGTGTGGTGTGGGTCAGAGAAGGGCAAATCAAAGTAGTGGGGTAAAGTGGTTCTACTTATCTGGCCAGTCAAATGGGGTCTGCTGAACCCAAAAGTACAGAACTATACTTTTGTGTACAGTTGTGTACAGAAAGTACACATATGTATATATATATATATATATATATATATATATATATATATATATACATATGTGTGTGTATACCCATATACACACATATAATCAATATTAGTATCTCTATCTACATATAGCTATATCTTTAGCTATATTTATATTGATACAATATTGTTGTAGATACATAGTCATCTGCCTTAAGTGACAGCTGTAGGTATTGGAGAAGATATTTTTATCAAAGGAGAAACTATAGAGACAAATAACGTTATGATGCTAGAGTGTCCTGTTCCCTGACTACCTTTCAGTGAAGTCATTTCAACATCCTTTATGATTCTGCTTCATCATATCCTCTAAATATAAGTTTGGACTAAACCTAGATTCTTTGCCGTTTACCATTCATGCTTTAGTCTGTATACTGTCTCTGAGTCTGTATCCTCCATTCTGTACATCATTTTCCTCATTATAAAGTGTAGGGGGGTTGGGCAAAATGATATCCATTATCTCTTTTTGCTTCTAAACTTATGAATACTTAGCTTTGTCATTTGGTTATCAGGAGAGAAATATCTCTGCTATGTGGCATACAGAGGACATCCTGATATATAAAAGAGGGGAATGAACAGCAGAATTGATTCCCAATACCTAATTCCTTGGCTCTAAAGCTATCCTTCTGCTGCAAATAGGGACTGCAAACCAGAGTTCCCATCCATAGGTGAAAGAAAGTAAGGAACAGTGGTGTGTTGGAACAATTTTTTCTAGGAAGTGACTGAAATGACTGCGATCCGCAACAGTCAGAGGTGTGAAGGGACACAAACCTTGGGCAAAGAAATACACAAAGTAGCTGAGCATAAGAGCAAGTCAATGAAGATCAGCAATTGTGAGCACAAAGAAATGATTAGAGCAAAGTGGAAATGTACGGGTAGATTGAGCAATCTAGAAATGAAAACAAGTGTGTGAACATTTGAAATACGCGGTTAGCAAAGGTTTGGCAGGGTAATTTAGCAATTTACCAGTTATGGTCAATCCTTGGAATACAGTAAATGAAAGGTCACTTTTCCATGCTTGCGGTAATGGCCATCTAGGTCATTGGGCCCTATCATTTTCTCTGTTCACCAAAGCTAGTTCAAAATAACTCAGAAAGAATTCTCAGCCAACCTGACATCAGAATGAGTTGGAGGAGCATCCCTCAAGTGTTTCAGTATTTCGTGCTGAATCAGAAAGAGGGCTGCTAATGGGCATTTTTATTTTATCTTCTGTCGAACAATCTCCAGTTATTCTATCAGGATGACCATGATTAAGATTTGAATGTGAACAGATCATATTTCACAAATATCTTCTCTCTGTTATTTTCTGAAATAAATAATTTTCCCCATAGCCTTTCATCTTTTGAGATAGAGCAAGTATAGTGATGAGAATGAGAAATAATAGCTGGGACAAGATCAGCGTGTTTTTTTCAGAAATCACAAACATCATCATGTGCAGAAGATTGACAATTTATATTAGAGTGGAGAGGATCCATAACTGATGAAACCATGACATTGAAATAATGAAGTCTATTAGACGTTTACTTTGCACTTTATTGTTTGTAAATTATTTTACTTACATTCCTTCCTTGGAGCCTTACAATAATTTTGTGGTAAGAGGAGTACTGTCTACTCAGGTCCACTACCATAGGCAAGTGTTTGTTTTGTTTCTAAAAGGCATAGAAACTGTACTGGAGAACTGATTGATCTAGATGGACTAAGGCTAGATTAATGTTCTAGTACTGTGTCAGTCACCAGACTCATCTTACCCCAATTACTGTGCTGACCAGAGCATTTATTTATGGAGATAGAGGGTGGGGAGAATATGTGTTCACTTGAAAAAGTGATTTTTTCCTTTTTTGTATCTGTTCTATGACTGTATCAATTGATGGTTTAAAAATTATGATTTTACTTTGAAATAAAAAAATTCCTTTATTTTACTTTCCTTTTGAATTTTTTTTAAAGCAGAGTCAACTGACAGCTTGGTCCTTTGAGATATTGTTAAATTCCAGTACTTCTAGTGTTATGCTTCTTTGATTAAATTTTGGATGATCTACAAATGTCTTGTTTCATTCTGATTCAGAGCATGAACCAGTGGATTTACATAAGACATGTCTAGCTTACGATAAAATTCATGAAGTTTGCTCTCTAATTTTTTTTTCTCTTTTACCTATTGGCTACTAAAAAAGGGACTTGTTCATAATTGCAGAGCAAATAAATGCAGAATCTGAACCCAGGATCTGACTTCAAATTTAGTGTTCTCCACACTTGATTTTTAGGCATGGATTTTTCTTGGTCTTAGGCTTCAAGGGAAAAAAAATTCTTCATTCCAGGAATGTTAGATAGTTTGTTCAAAGATGCAGGAGATAGGGTCATGAAAAAACACTGACATGATCTAACAGTCATTATGTGGACTAGGACTAGGAGGACACAAGAATAGAAATCAAACAGTTGTATTCTTGAGGATCTGATAGTTTAGCCAGAAGATATACCACATTACATATTATAGTCATCTAAAATTAGATTAAAAATATGATTGCAGAAAGAGGGGAGACATTCGTGGACGGAAGGAGAAAGGATTAAGGAAAACTTCATGTAAAAATATTTTGAACTGAGTTATTAAGAAAATGAAATTTTGATAAATGGAGGTTGAAGGGGAAGCATAACAGAGGTATAGGAGACATAGTCAGCAAAGACACATCGAGTCAGGAGATAAAAGAATGTCATGTATGAGGAATTTTAACGATACTTTGGATAGACTGAATTTTGGGAGAAAGTAAAGTTTAATTAAGCTAGAAGGAGAGATTGAGGCCAGGTTCTAAAGGACTAAATGCCAAAAAGAAGAGTTTATATTTGATTCTAAAAGGAATAGGGAGTCGCTGGAGTTTATTAGTAGAGGAGAGATACAGTCAGAATTTTCACTCTAGGAGAATCACTTTACTCTCAGGAGAGACTTGAAGCAGAGAGATCAGTTTAACAGTTCAGGCAGAAGGTGATGAAATTCAGCATTAGGACGTTATAATTGGGTGAGTGAAGAGAAGGGTATGGATGCAAAAGGATGTTGTAGAGATAGAAACACCAACATCTGGCAACTTAGTGCGTGTGTGGGGTGAGTGAGAATGGGGAATCAGGATGGCACCAAAGTCACCATCCTGTGGAATTAGAAGGATGAGGATGCCTTCAAGAGACATAGATTTCAGCCACACTGAATTTGAGATCTCAATGGGAATTCTAATTCAAAATGTACAGGAGAAAGTGAATGATTAGATAGTAAAGCTAAGAGACTAGAATTTGAATTATTGATGTAGGCCATCAACACAAAGATGATTATATATATATATATATGAGTAGAACTGAGAGAAAACTTAAAGAGATAATACAAGACGACCCAGGATACAACAAAAAGAATGGGAAGGAATGTTTAGGCAGACAGGACATGAACCAGACATCTATCATTGATCCTGGAAATGTAGTAGGGATTTGAAAATTTGAATTTGTTTGAAAACTCTACAATGCAAGACATGAGATGACATTCAAGGAAAAAAGCAAGCTCCACAAATTGTTCTTAAGTCTGTGGTAGGGAGCTAACTTTATGAGGTGTTGATACTCTGATTCTATGTCAATATTATTCACATTGTGCTCCAGCACACTTCACTTTATTGCCCATGATCATTTTCTCTCTTCCCCCAATCTGTGCAACTATTACTCTTTGTCTCTCTTTCCCTCTCTCTCTCAACAAAACATGCAAATTCTGCTACACATTTTCCTTTTTCTTCTTGTTTTGTAGCATGAAGAATCACTGAAATTTTGATGGAAAATATACTTTAGAACAACTGAACAAAGAAAAAGTCATGTTTTCTTCATTTTATATGTAAAGCAATTTGCCTAATATTTCTTACTAGAATATGAACCCATAAAAGCAGGGGATACATATTTTTTTTACTTTTCATTGTTTCTTCAGCACTTAGCACGAGTCTGGCACAGGGGAGGGAACCTGCAGCCTTGAGGTCACTTGTAGTCCTCTAAGTCCTTGGGTGTGACCTTTTGACTGAGTCCAAGTTTTATAGAACAAATCCTTTTGTTAAAGGGATTTGTTCTATGAAATTTGGATTTAATCAAAAGGTCGCACTTGAGGACCTAGGCAGTCACATGTGACCTTGAGGCTGCAGGATTCTCCACTCCACCCCCTGCCACTAGCATATAGTAAATACTTAATAAATACTTGGTAAAAACTTTCCTTCCTTCCTTCCTTCCTTCCTTCCTTCCTTCCTTCCTTCCTTCCTTCCTTCCTTCCTCCTTCTCTCTCACTTTTTTTGCAAGAGCACAACACTGTCAAATATTTGGTAAATGAGAAGAACTGTTTAGAAACATGTGTTTTTGTTGGCACCAATGTTTCCTTCCTGGGAACCAAATGTAGCGTCATAACTGTGTAATAATTTGTGAATTATTTCAGTCATCTAGTAACATTTCACTATGAGCTAATATGGAACATAGAGATATGTGAACATAAATGGTGAATAAAAATTCAGTGACTATGGCTTTTAAATGCCCTTGTTTCCATGGCAATCAGGAGTAATTATTTTGTTTCCCAGTAAACATATAAATTCTGGTTTAGTTAAAGAATGTTCTGATTTTACGTATGTTCCTGGCTATGAAATTCTTTTTTATTGTTGATGAAAACATTTTCTTGTGATCGTTAAGCTTATCTTGGTCACTTCGATAAATAACTTTCAGAAATTAACCTTACAGTATTTATTTTAATCACTGTTTAGAATTTCTGAATTATAAGATGGAACACAAAGTAAAAATATAGAAATACTTGTTAAAATTGTGAGATACTAAGGGTGCAACAGATATAGTGTAAGTATATAATAATAATTTCAACATTGTAGAAATGGAAAAATACTAAATCATTCTACTATGAAAAGGTAAACACTATTTTAGTACCATTGATATTAATTAGTAAACAAGCATTCATTAAGTAACTACTATATGCCAGTTACTGTGCTAAATGCTAGATATACAAAAAAGGGCCTAAAAATCTCTCTCATGGAGCTTATGTAATGTGATGGCTAACCATATATATCTACATCTTAAACAAATCAATTAAATGTATGGTTCCTTAGATATAAAGATAATCTCTCATCCCTTATTAAAGGTGTCATGGTCTTTTGTATTTGGAGTCAGCGAATATAGGACCAAATCCCATCTTTTCCACTTAATTACCATTGGGACTTATTACTTAACTTCTCTATGCCTCAGTTTCCTCATTTTTAAAACATGCAGGTAGGACTAGATGACCCCAAAAGACCCTTTCAGTTTTGTCTACAATTTGTGTATAAAAAGTGGCTGAATTTCTGTTTAGGTGTTTTGAACCACACTAAATACAAATACAATCTATTATTTGCTTTATTATATATATGTATACATATTATAAACTTTTTTGAGTGAACCAAACCTTTTTCATTTCATAAATGTAGGGACCTCTTAGTTAAGAAATTCTTTTTGTCAATGCAGATAAGAAATTCCTCCACAACTTATTGTCCCACAGAGTTTCCTGAGTCTTTGTGAAGCTAAATGATTGCCCCAGAATTACAAAAATTGCATGTACCAGAGACAGAAACCAAAGTTGTCCTAAAACATCAGACTTCTGTTGACATCATAAGGCCACTCACATAAACATGTTTTTCTGAGACTCTTCCTTGGATTCATGATCTCAGTAACATGGGTATTCCTTCCACTGGTGAATATCATAGCACCTCCAAGCCTCTATAGCTTGTGTAATTCTTTTCCATGCTCTCTCATCAATCCTCCATAGCAGATCTCCCCATATGCTCAAGATTTTCCTTAGCTTAGCTTCCCAGTATGTTATCTTTCCTTTTGTTCCATGGGGCCTATGTACTTTTCCAGTTACACATATTCTTTATTGCCTACTTTAAGTCACTTCTTAAATATAAGTCATCTTTGATAATGTGCTATAACCTGATTTATACCCAATGTGCCTTTCTCCCACAGCCTTTTGGATCAATAGCAATTTTCTTCCTTTGGAGATTTGGGTGTTCCACAATTTGCAGTCATCTAGGTACTTTTTCTGGGATGGAAACAAACAATCACGTTGGTGCTAAAAAGAACAGTATTTTTCCCCAATATACTCAAAATGCCTACAACAATGTAAATGGAAAGGACATTAGCCATAAAATAATTGAAGGTAAACATCATAAAATTCCAAAGAACAGTCATATCTTCAAAGAAAAGACATGACAAGGCACCCTCAATCCATTACTTTGCAAGAAGTAGGAGATCCATCCCTGTTTTTTTTAATTTATTGTTCATTATTTTTAGATTTTCTTCCTCTATGTGTTTTAAGAATATTCTTTGCTATATACAATGTGACAGAGAAGGGAAGAGTGAAGGACAAATGGGGAAATTTGGTAAAATCAAAATATGTTTTAAAAAAAAAACACTTTACTATTTACTAAAACAATCCAGTCCTGTCTCCTCCTCCTATTCTTTTCATTGTCCTTCTGTTTTATTGATGGGCTAACTCAATGGGCTACCTATTCAAATACATGTCATACATCATCTGATTACTTCATAGGTTTGCGGATTGTTCTTCACAGGAAAAGAAAAAAAAACAAGTGCATGAAGAATGTTCAACAAATTCCTTTTGAAATGGCTGTGGTGGCCCATTAATGTTTCAGAAGATATCAAAAGAACTGTAAAAATTCTTGAAATAAATTACTAGTCCTGCCTCTCACAAAAGATAATCAAGAAAAGATTATCAACTATTAACTCATATACCTAACCTAATTTCTGATTATCTTTATAGAAAGCCTCATGTGAATGTTCTAGGCATGTAAGTAGAGTATCCTAATTGACAATATGAGGATTTTGCAGATGACTGCCAAAAGTTGATCACATTTTTACAAAAATACACTTGACTAAAAAGGAAAGAAAATATAAGATGGTACTCTGTTTATTGTTTGTTGATTACAAAAGCACTTGAAATAGAGCACACACACACTCCCTATTTGATTTTGGGCAGTGATGAAACATCATTAAAGGCTCTTATCTGATGAAATCTTTCATTCACACATTAAAAATCATATAAAATTCCTTGAAAGATGTAACCACAGATATAACCTGGAGTAGTGAGGGCTCAATTGTCAATATTTAACTTTCATTTTATTTTGAAAAGTTACTAAGCATTTATTTGCTCTCCTTCTACTCCCCTCCGACTCTACTGAGAAAAACCAAAAACCAAAAACAAACTTTGTAACAAATGGACAGTCAAGTAAAATAATTCCCCTGTTGGCCGTGTCCACAAATTTTTATCTTATTCTGCATTATCATCTTTTCATTTGCAATGAGTAACATACTTCATCATTAGACCTTTGGAACTATGATTGCTCATTGAATTGATTGGAGTTTTTAAGTCTTTCAAAATTATCTTTATAATGTTGTAGTTATAATATGAATTCTTTCGGTTCTACTCACTTCATTCTTTTTCAATTCATTCAAATCTTTCCATTGTGATGTTTGAAAAAGGTTTGAGAGACATAGTTTCTGGGTAACTTAATCATTTTATTAATAAGGTCAGCAGATTATTAATAAAAGAATGGTCGTTTGGTTATCTCTCTTGACCAAAGAACCCTAATGGTGGTGTGGTCACAGTTTATATGCCCCTTGAACAGGAGGTGTTCCCAAGGAGCGTCTACTCAACTCTGATTGGTTAACACAATGGGAAGTGGTCTATCTTGGTGTACATGATCTAGGTCACTGAAATCTTGGTCATAGAGACATCAATTTCCATGTCACCTGTTTTGATAACAGGAAGAATCAACCCTTTCCCAGGATCAGTCAGAGCCAATACAATGAGTAGGAATACACCCTTTAGTCCAAACTTAGAATTTCTTATACTGTCTGATTAGACTTTAGCAGAGGTAAATCTCTAAGTGAGATTTCCTACACTAGTTGGTTTCTGGATGAGGAAGCAGAAAAGGGGGAAAATGTTGGTTCTAATACAATAATTACTTATTAAATATAAGGTAAATTTCGTTTCACACACCATATTTCTCTGAAACCATCATTTCTTATAATAGTATTGTTATGGTCATATACCATAATTTGTTCAACTATTCACCATTTGATAAGTATTCTTTCAGTTTCCAGTTCTTTGCTATTACATAAAAAGCTAATATTTTGTGCATGCAAGTCCTTTTCCTCTTGTTTTGATCTTTTTGAGGTATAGGTATAGTACTGAGATATAGATACGCACACATATATAATATATTATATATATATATATATATATATATATATATATATATATATATGGAGAGACAGAGAGAGAGAGACAGAGAGAGAGACAGAGGGAGACAGAGAGACAGAGAAAGAGAGAGAGACAGAGAGAGAGGCGCTAGATCTTCCTGTCTCCAGGAGTATACTAGTGATATTGCTAGGTCAAAGAGTATGCACAGTTTAGTTATTTTGGGGAATTGCTGTAATTTTTTTCCGGGATAACTGGACCAACTCATTTCTCCATTAATTGTGCATAAAAGTGCCCCTAGGATTTATCATTTTTATTTTTTGTCACCTTTACCAATCTGATATAACTATAAGATGGATATAAGATGGAACTTTTGACTAACAGTATCAAACAGAGGCATATATTCACCCAAGGCTTTCACTAGTGTCAAATACTGAGTCCAAATGGAAGACGGATTCTTTACTATTGTTAGAATCTTCCAGAAGGTTATTTGGTTGTACTATATTTGTATTATATATGTATTTTTATGATAAATGCATACATTTATTTCCTATACATACATACATACATGTAATGAAAGAATACTGGAGTCAGAAGCAAAAGAATTGGGTTCTAATCTTGAATTCTTGTCATAAGACAATTAACAAGGCATTCAACCTCTTTGATCCTCGGTTTTCATCTCTTAAATGGGAATAATTGCTGCCCCAAAGAAGAGACAGTGTGGTTCAGTGGAAGTAGCACTTACCTTGGAAGTACTGTACTTGATTTTGAATCCGAGCTTTGACACTTATTAGGTGTCTGAGCATTGGGAAACAACTTACTATATCTAGACTCAGTTTTTTTACCTGTAGAATGAGAACACAGGACATGTTCTTTAAAATCCCACTAAGTTCTAAATCAATATTTTACCTGATAGATTGCTATAAGAATCAAAGGAGATTATGAACATAAAAGGAGTACTATACAAGTATAAAGTATAATTTTACAGTTTACAACTCATAGCATGAATAAATGAAAGTTATAAATAATTCCCACATCTAGTTTTAGTTCATAACTTCAATCTTTTTCCATTGGATGATGAAAGATGAAGGAATGATCACATTATTTTTTTTTCTTTTAGGAAGACTGGATCTCATTATTTTGTCCATTGCTACTCAGGAGAGAAATATCTCTGCTATGTGGCATACAGAGGACATCCTTATTGCCATGGAAACTGACCTGCCAGCTTTCTGACTTGAGCTACTTCTTGAGAGAGCCTAGATTCCCGCCCCCCACAACAGTTCTACCACATTAGTCTGAGACTTAGTAAGGACATCCATTTGTGTTTTTTCCTTTTTCCCCTTAGAAATCCCTAATTTAAATGGTGCACCAGCCTCATCCTTCTCAGGAGCAGAGAGTACAAACACATCATGCTCAACTGAAAAATAATTGAACAAAAACCAACTTCTTCTTCATATATTTTGGCTGAGAACATGCCTAATAAAAGTAAAAATCAACGATAATGATGTAGGTCCACATATAGTACTTTAAGGATTGCAAAACACTTTTATGTTCTACTTCATCCAACCCTCATAACAATCCTGGGAGGTAGCTGCTATTATTAACTCTCTTTCGTAAATAAGGAAACAATGGTTGAGAGAAGTTGTTATTTTCCCAGGGCTACAAAATGAATAACTGCCTGAGGGAGGATTCAAACTCAGGTCCTTTTGACAACACATCTAAAACTCTATTGAGCCAAATCAAAATAGGAGAAAGGAAAAACAAATGTTTTTGAAGATGGAAGTCACAGAAGTTTATTTCTTTTCTTTTCTTTCTCAAGTCTTCTCTCCAAGTTCATTTGATCTTAATCTGTGCCAAAATGACAGGAATTGACATTTGAGTAAACATCTGCATATAACCTGTCCTATGGATTTCTGGTGAGCCATCCTCCTCCTTTCTTTCTCCATGTGAAATGCTAAGCAAACTATCTCTTTTCCTTTGTCTCTCACTCCAAGTAACAGCAGTAATTAAAAAGTGACAAAATTGATCTATCTGCTTTCCCTTTCTTTTCTCTTCACACATCTACCTTTAGGTATATGTGCTAATGAGCTCTGAAATGCCAAGGGGCAGGCAGGCAGCCACAGCAGAATAAGGAGAAGCAAACTGGATGATCAGTTCCTGAGTGTTTGAGAAATGGCAGAATTTGTTGGGAGTTTGATTACTTGGGTTATAGAAAACCAATCAAAAAGTTATTGAATAACTTTTATAAGTATTATTCTTTGTTCTGCATATGAGAAAATAAAATCACAAGGTTTATCTGTTTTGTTTGAATCCAAGGAAGGAAAAGAGATTTTAATACAGTTTCTCATATACCATTCATTCTATGGCCCACTGAGGTCACTGAGCCTTAAAAGGCTATTGTCAGCCAAAAAGACTCATATGTCTAGATAGATAGATGGATAGATAGATAGATATCTAGATAACTAGATAGATATTATGTATGTATTATGTATATATCAAGGAGCTGACATATACTCTTCATGAAGAAAAGTCTTGTAAAAGATTTACTGTTTTTGCTATATCACACACTTCCCCCTGAAATACCTCAATTCATCTCCATGAAACCATAAATTTTTTTCTTTCATAAATCTACCCAATACTTATCATCTTCATAAAATCTTTTTGTACTATCCAATTTGGTTCCACTTTTTTAATTGACACTTTTCTCGACCACCTTTACTTGAATTTCCAATGTTTGAAACTTACCCTATATTTTAGAAAGTTGGAAATTGTTTAACTCCTTAAGCCTTTTCCACACCAAAGGCACTAACAAAATCCTCCAAATCCCCCCAACAGAATCGAGTTAAAAGGGAAAGGCAACTGGGCTGGACTCCAAACAAGCAGTGTGGAGTCCCAATTAGCCCATGGCCTTAAGATATGTTTTTAAGATCAGCCATCAGTTTCTTTCCAAGTTGGGCATATCAGTCACTTTCATTCTCTGTTGGCCAGAGGACAGAACATTGGACAGGAATTTGAGAATTCATTTGGTTCAGTTCTCTGCCTTCAGGCAGAAGTATTCCTAATCCATATTTGGCAGATGGATATCTGTCCTATTTTTTCAAGAGAAGCCGATTCAATCATAAGTAATATGAAACAGTGTTTATTATAAACTCAGTTGTCAATGAGACTGTTTTTGAGTGGGAATTGAAATCTTTACAGAGGTAAATAAAACCTATATTTTATTCCCTTATTTTCAGGGAAAAAAAGCCAAAGTAACTAGTGTTGCAAGTTCTATACTGATATCTCAGTGATATTCCCCTAAAAAGGAAGTGGAAAAATTATTTTTACTATTCAAGTCATTATTGAAGGAGTCTCTTTCATTTTAAAGATTTTTTTCCTTTTTCAATATCATGATCATTTTCATCTATTTTTTTCTCCATCTTCCCCTCAGTGAGCCTTCCGTAGTGCCTCCCTGACTCCAAACGAAACAAACTTGTAGAGTGACTTTGTCAAACAACATCCTATGTCCATAATGCACCACTTCTCCCACTAAACCAGAAAGGTATCTTTTGGAAAGCTTTCTTTGAAAACAACTCTGAGGTACCACATCACACCTATAAGATTGGCAAATGTGTCAGAACAAGAAAATGATAAATGCTGGAGAGGATGTGGGAGAGTTGGAACACTAATTCATTGTTGGTGGAGCTGTGAGATCATCCAACCATTCTGGA
>CM053770.1:343629717-343676517 GCA_028658325.1 Potorous gilbertii
ATAAAATCTTAATTTTAAGGAAGTGATTGTAGAACATTTATAAATAAATAAAATAAAAATTAAAAAAAAAAGAAAATGTGGATGGTTTTTTCACTACTGTAGTCTTTTAGAACTGAATCAGTAGCTTCTCATCCTTCAGTGAGTCCTGTTAAAGTGGGAGTCCAGTTACAATGAAAAATCTCTTGTTCATGCTCAATTTCTTGCAGACTGAGTTAACATCAAGGGGAAGCATAATTGCTACTGAAAATTTTGGGAAACAACCTTGTCATGGTCATTTAACATAGGCCAGAAAACCTGACACTTTCTGAAATGATCCATCCTTAAAATTGTGCATTAGTTATTTTTCACAGTCAGAGTCCATGATCATAGATAATTCTGGATTCTAACTCCCCTCCCCATTACTTATGCCACTATACTGTTCAACTTCTGGGCAAAGAAGCCATTTTGATGTGGATCATTTTGCAAACTCAAAATGCTGTGCTATTAAAATTTATATACATATATACATACACACATGCATACATATACATATATATATACATACACACATACATAAATATGGTTACCCAAAGGTTTGTTCTTCTACTTGTATAATATTTATAAGGCTTATCTTATGAGTATGTTTTGTTTTATGTCTTTAGCTGTTCCTATCTTGGTTAAATTTTTAAAAAGCTTTTTACATTTCAGATTTCCCCGGAATGAATAAGTGGCATATACATTCCTTTATTATTTGTCCTTCTCAGATATACAGAAATCCATTTATTTGACTTGATAATGAGAAGAGGTTGATTCATTTCAGGTTAATGAGCCAATTATTCTTATGAAGAGCATCAGTCATGAAAGCAGATATTTTCCTCTTTTTACTACTGCACATTAATTAGCACTGTCTATGCATTTTTAGGCCTGAGGCTGCTTGATGAAACATGCAACAAGGTAAGAATTCCATTACTCTTTTGCCTGGTACCTTTGCTCATATCTAGTTATGTCTTCCATTCTCCAAAGTATGCATATTTCTCTCTCTTCTCCTTGGAATCAGAAGCTAGTGATAATCCTAGAGCTGTCTGTCCAGTAGGTTTTGAAACATATATACACTGCCTGCATTCAAAATCTGTCCTTGACTTCTACCATAGTTTCAAATGACTACTCAGGGTCAGCCCCCTGAATATGATGATGAATTAATTATTCAGCACTGATTACTGATTCAACTGGCCCTGTGAAGCATGAGCAGAAACTTGATAGTGAAGCACAGTGAAGAGGCAGTGTGATGTAATGTTTAGTGTTATACTTGAAGATAAGAAGATTTGAAATCTTCCTCAGACAATAGCTATGTGACTGTGCAAGACTCTAGGTCTCTCTTCTCCCATCTACAAAATGAGTAAATTGGACTCAGTGATCTCTAAGATCCGTTACAGCCTGAAATCTATGGTTATATGACAGAGGCAGGCTGTAAACATTGCTGTCATGACTCTTTGTTCCCTAGACCTCCTTTGTCAGGTACTCCAGCTCAGCGGTCCTGCTCTTCTTTTGGATGGACCTCTTGGCAAGACATGGTCTCTAAACTCATTCAATTTGCAGATGCCCTCACCAACCAGCAAATTAATGGTAAGAAGAAAAATTTTGACTACAACTGTAGGTTTTAGTATGAAATGAAGCCTTAGCAATTGATCCTCTAGTTCAGCTCTCTCTTTTTACCACTGAAAAGACTGAGGTTGGAAACTTGCTCAAGGTAACATCAGCCACAGAGTTCTATTTGTGAAACTGATCCCTTGGTGCTATGTGCAATGTCTTTTTCATTATTCCACACTGCTGTGCAGTTAGTATTAGAATTTCATGTTTCCCTTAGAAGATTCTATCTATCTATCTATCTATCTATCTATCTATCTATCTGTCTGTCTATCTATCGGTCTTCTATCTACCTATATATGTATATATACACAAATATGTACACATATATACACACACATATATATACCCTGTGTATATATTATATATCCTAGATATGTACCTGTTGTTTCCCTTATTAGAAAGTATACTTCTTGAGAAGAGAGGCTGTTTTTTCTCTTTCCTCATATCCCCAGATCTTACCACAGTCTCTGAAAAATAGCAAGAGCTTAACCCATCCTTCTTGTTGACTAATAGAACAAATATTTTTAACCCAGACTGAAGGACTAAGATGTCTACCTGGTGTTGAGCTATATGATATATGTTATAAATGCTATGTGTGTTTTTGATGCATAATTATGTACAGGTTTAATTTGGTAAGAATTCATCTGTTCAAAGCAATATACTGAACCAGATTCACTTCTATAAATTGATCCAGAACCGTAATTTTGTTAGTGAGGAAACTTTCTCCAATGGATGAAGATTGGAAACTGATCTGTGAATTATAGAGTTAGAGAGTTGTCTAATATTTAGCAAATGAGTTATGAGTAAAAGGAAAAAAGAAAAGAATATAGGTAAGAAAGAGAGAAAAAGCAAGGAAGGAATAAAAAAGAAAGGAGGAAAGAAAGGAAGAAAACAAGGAAAGATAAAGAAAAAAGGGATAAAAAAGGAGGGAAGAAAGACAAAAGAAGGAAGGAAAGAAGGAAGAGGAAAGAAGGACGGATGTAAGGAAGGGGAAAAAGAAAAAAGGGAAAGAGGGAAAATAAAGGGAGAGAAGGGGTAAAAGAAGAAAGGTTAATTGGGAAACCAAGAAATTATATGACTTTCCCAGAGTCAAAAAGTCTTATGGGTAAATGGCAGGTCTCAGACTCAGGTGTTCTGATTCCAAGGCTGAGATTCTACATTGTACTATGTTTTTATCTGCATATACACATATATGTGATACTCAACAACAAAACAATTCTAGACTTAAGTGAATTTCATTATCAAAATTAAGTGGAATGGGGAATTCTAATGAATATGTTTCACAGGAACAATGAGGACACATGTGACCAAAATTCAAATGAGATTTGTTTTGGGAAAGAAACCAAACACAGACAGTTAACAAATGAAGAGATCTTTTTCCCAATTACTCAATGATAAATCAGATAATGAAGGTGTGTTTCTCAGCATGTCAAATAAACTGAATCTGCTCAGCAGGAAACTAAGAGAAAGGCTGAGCTGCTTTAACATCATTCCAGATGCAATTAGAAATTAGATTTACTGAGGTTCGACCTTTATCTTTTAAAGTGTCACAATATCACAGAGTTTAGAGCTAGAGGGAACCCAAGCCCCAGCTACCATTTTACAGATGAGAAAATTGAGGCCCAGAGAGGTAAAGTGTCTTAGTTTTTTTCCTTTGAGAATGTGTACATGTATGTATATGTGTGCACATACACATATACATGCATGCACATATAAATAGTATCTGTATCTACACATCTACATCAGCATACATGAGCACACACATATATGCCTTTTTTCTCTTGAGTTAAAGATTTCCAATTTCATTTTTTCCAAAACAAGGATTGTAAGAAGTTTGAGTTTTGCATTTTGTTGAAACCTTGTCATATGTTCATGAAATGATAATATTTTCTCTAAGTTTCTTCAGTCAAAAATAATTTTTGAGTGACATAGGATCTGGCCAAATGTGACAGTGAATTGGAGAGATGGTCCTACTTTCTTACCCACATTACTTAAAATATGTTGGCTGTCTTTTTCATGTTACTGAAGATTCTCCCAATTAGACATTTATTTAGGTTCATATATATATATCGTTTCAAAATTCTTAGAGAGAAGAGATTGACAATAGAAGTGTGACTTGTCTGCTGGAGATCAGTCATTTAGTCATACTTCAAAGTGATTAGCTTAAAAACTCTGCATAACAAACCTAACTAAAACAAAGAGACTAAGGAAACTGAAGTTTGACATAGGAAATAGGACAAAGAGGACGAAGCATATTTTTGAAGAAGATAGGTCTCAATGAGGTTTTACAATGGGATTGTGGAAGTAACATAAGGGTATTGAATGTCTGGGATGTAAAAATGTAGATCAAAGAAGGGGAGTACCAATAGCTACCTCTTTGCCAGGAATGGTCAATGGGGCTCAGGTTAGACAGTTCTTCAACTGAATCTATTATCATTATAACTCACTTTGAGGTAGCACAGTACAGAGGAATGTATCAAAGGACCTGGGTTCAAATTCTATTTCTGGTGTATTATCTGTATGACCTTAGACAAGTCATTTAAACCTCATAGGCTTCAGTTGCATCATCTGTAAAATTAGAAAGCTATACTAGTTGACTTCTAAGTCTTTTTATCTAATTATCACTTAAATAAGAATTTTATTACTATACTCTGGAATCTAATGTGAAAGCCTGCTATGGACATTTGGTGATTAAGATGTTATAGGCTACTATAAGGTGAGACTAGATACCGGCCTTTATTAGGGATTCATTGGGAGAAGGAGGAAGGGAGAAATAGCACAGGGAAATTTCCCTCACATAAGAAAGGCAAGGAAGGAAAATCTTTTAAATCAGAGGTGAAAAATACATGAATAAATGCATGTATGCATATATATGTATGTGTACATATATTATATATATAATGTGTGTATGTATATATATATATATATATGTATATGTAGTATACACACAATCACACACACACTCTATTCAATTGGTTTTAGAAACATGTCTTATCCAGTAAATAAACAGGAGAGACAGGGATAAAAGATATTGGCTGGAGGAAAGAGAGAGGATAAAAGGGAGGGCAGATTAAAGGAGATGGTGGTCAGTAGCAAAACAGACTTTTGAGGAGGTATAGGATCAAAAGAAAGATAAACAAGAAAATAGAAAGGAGGGAAATCCACAGCAACCATAACTCTGAATGTGAATGGGATGAACTAATGCATAAAATGGAAGCAAATTGAAGAATGAATTAGAAATCAAAAAACCAACAATATGTTGTTAATGAGACACACCAGAAACAGGACACACACAGAGTTAAAATAAAGGGCTGGAGCAGAATCTATTATGCTTCAGAAGAAATAAAAAAGGCAGGTATAGCAAGCAAAAGTAAAAATAGACCTAATCCAAAGAGATAATTAGGGAAATGACATTTTGCTAAAAGGTACATTGACAATGAAGTAATATCAAAATTGTTTTACAATCAATTTCTCTGAAAAAGATCTAATTTCTCAAATATATAGGGAATTGCATCAAATTTACAAAAATAAAATCTATTCACTAATTATTAAATGATTAAAGGATATGAACAGGCAGTTTTCAGAAGAATAATTCAAGGCCATCTATAGTCATATAAAAACTTCTGTAAATTATTATTGATTAGAGAAATACAAATTAAGACAACTCTGAGGTGAAAACTCTGAGGTAACAAATCATAACTGTAAGAAATAACACATGCTGGAGGGGATGAGGCAAAATAGGTACACTAATAAGCTGCTGGTGGAATAGTGAACTGGTCTAACCATTCTGGAGAACAATTTGAAACTGTGCGCAAAGAGCCATAAAACTGTGCATACCCTTTGACCTAGCAATACCATTATTAGGTCTGTACTGCAAAGAGATTAAAGAAAAAGGAAAATGATGTAAATGTAAATATATACATATATGTGTGTATGTATATGTTATGCATGCATGCATGTATGTATAGTGTCTTTTTTCTTTCCAGAACTGGAAATTGAGGGGGCATCCATCTATTGGTCAATGGTTGAACTAATTGTGGCAAATAATTGTATTGGAAAAACATGGCAAGATCTATGTAACCATTGTAAAGTAGAGTGAGAAGAACTGAGAGATCATTGTGCGCAGTAACAACAATGTTGTAATAGTGATAAGCTGTGAGAGACTTGGCTCCCAGGACAATTTCAAAGGATTCAAGATAAAAACAAAATACCATACTCCTCCAGAGGGAGGGAGGGAGGGAGGGAGAGAGAGAGAGAGAGAGAGAGAGAGAGAGAGAGAACTGATCAACCCTGAGTGCAGATTGAAGTATAATTTTCTCACTTAATTTTCTTGCTTTTTTAGAAATATGACTAATATGCAAATATGTTTTGTATGATTTCACATGTATAATGAATATCATTTTGTTTGTCTTTACAGTGGGTAGGGAAGAAGTAGGAAGGAGGGAAGAGATTTTGGAACTCAAAAATGTATTTAAAAACATGTTAAAATAAATAAGAAATTTCGGGGAAAGACAAACTCTTTCAGGACAAAAACTGCTTCATTTTTTTTATGCATCCCCAGAGGTTAGCCCAATATTCGACACTTAAAATATTTGTCCATTTGAGTTCCATATTGGTTAAAACCACAGACCTCAAGTAATAAGGAGAAATGTACAAGATGCTAGACTTAATTGGCCAAATTAAAATGCTCTGAAAGGAAATAAAAATTGTGAATATCCCCTACCCCCATCATGGGTCCATTAAAAATAACTTTTATGTCTTCTTATTGCTTTTTTTTCTCCCACGTAGGCAACAAAGTAAATCATTAAGAGTCTTATGAGATACCAGAGAGAATAGGCTTTGAAACAGGCTTTTGAAAAAGAAAAAATAGACACAATAAGAGAAGCAGATGACATCCGAAATTCATTTAGAAGGCAATTGTACCTTTAGAATGCCATGTTGAATGCCTTTATTTCATCTGTATTTCTGCCTGTAAATTTTTTTAGAGGATAAAAGTATCCCAATATGTTGAAATATGCTTTCTCAGGGGAGCACACACTTTTTTCAGCAAAGGAAAGTCTCAGTTGTTCTCATGGACTCAAAGATCTTGTACATCTTGTATTTGGTAATCCTTCTGGATGTATGCCAATAGCTTCTTCCCCTCATCTTAAAGAACTCTTAAAGGAAAATGACTTTGTAATGTTATGAATTGCTCCTATGACATGACAATTTTATTTTAACAAACTCAACATTCTAAACAAATGACTTGATTTAGAGTAGGGAAGAATTGGGTACGAGTCCAGTCTTTGACAATATTAGGTAAGTCACTCAATCTTTCAGTGCTTCAGGTAACTCTGTAGTTCTATAAATTATATAGCAATTGAGTCATCAATATGTATCTGTGAAGAGTGTTGCCGTTCTCGAACTGCTTTTGATCCATTAAATTGTGACTGGATTTCCCCTTAAAACAAACAAAAAATGTCTTTTAGATGAATTTATGTAGATAAATATACCCATATATATATATATATATAAAGTATAATGGATTTAAATTTATATGTAGCATATATTTACATACATATATACATACACACATATATAGTTTTATATCTATACACATATATAAAGCAGATATATATATGTTTATAGTAAAATATAATGGATTTATATAGTCCACCCCTCCTTCATTTTACAAAAACCTGAGACCCATAACAGTATGTGATTTGCTCAAGGTAATAGAAGTAGTCAGAAGCAAACAACTAATTTACACCCTGGTTCTTAGTCTCTAGAGCTTTCACTCCTTCAGTCTTTCTCTTATTTTTTCTTTAAAAAGAATTATTGATGCCTTTTGTTTTACATCACAGTTTTTCTGGATATAACTTCCCCTCTCAGAATTGAGCCCTAATAAAAGAAAAGAGTTCAGCAGAAGCAAAAAAATAGATACATCTGATAACGTATACATGCAGTGTTCAGCCCATCGTTGCTAATAGGAATGGTACATGTTTCATTGCCTTCTCTGCGGGTTCGTTAAAAAAATAAATGTTTTGTTGACTTTTGTTTTTATATCAATGACATTTTTAGATATCTGGGTATTTGGACATACTTGTATATCCGCCACCCTCCCCTCATAGCTGAATTAAATCAACATATAATGAAGACAAGTTAAGCAAAAACAACAGTTACCATATCTGACAATGTTCCTCGTTATTGTTATGAATAATATTTGTACAGAACTTTATGTCATTTGATAGTTACAAAAACCCTGTGAAAAAAAGTGTTATCATTATTTTACAAATGAAAAACTGAGTATAAGAGAACTTAAATAACTATTTCAAACCACAATTAATTTTCTGAGGTAGAATGTTAGCTATGATCTTCCTGGCTATAAGAACAACATTCTATCCACTGCACCATCAACATGTCTCATGCAACCCTTTCGGCCCTTTACCAAGAGGAGGGAGGCGTATTTCATTATGTCTTCACAAAGACCATTAATGGTGTAACCTAGGCTTCTAGCAATGCTCAGTCCCAATATGTAGGTGTTCTTAAGAGGGGCTTTTTGAGAATGCCAAGCTTACCTTAACATGCAACTGACTATGTTAACTACCCTGTAGGAGAATTGATCTCCTTAGATTGATTTCCTGAATCTTTAAATTTGCAAGACTGAGCCCTTTGTCCTTTTCAGCTATGCTCCTTTCAGTGACTCTTCTCTGCTACATCCATTGTGGGTGCCAGGAAAGAATGTGTGAGAGGGGAAGGATTTGCCTTTCCTGACTTACCAGCTCTGAGAAATGGGTCCTGTGTTGTTATTATTCTGTGCTTTTTTCTTCATCAGTTTCAGGTATGAGAAGTGATTCTAGTAGGACCCAAGGAATGTAACCTTAGAGTCAGCATTGAAGCCTTGAGAAGTCAGGATACCCAATGTAGGGTTTTGAACTTGGAACTAGTACTGTGCTATATAGAAGTGAAGCTAAGTTATGAACCTAATCCCCTTCCCCTCCCCAGGGCCTGAAGTGTGCAGGGATAGAGGGTGATTGTGCCTCCTACATATTGAGGGATTTTGTATTTTGTGATTATACCATCAGAAGTAAATTTCCTTAGAAAAATGTGCAGTATTATATTGGTTTTTCAGTTAACTCAAAGTTCAACTTCCATTTCATGATCTGATCTCTTTATATACATGTTCTAGTCACTGTAGATGTTGTTTTTGTGAATCTGCTTATTTCACTGTATATCAATTACATTTATTCCCAGATCTCTTACATTCTTCATGTTCATTACTTTTTTTTTGCAAAATCTGTTCATTTGTATTCCAAAATATACTTAGCCTTTCCTCAAGAGATGGGCATCCAGTTTATTTCCAGTAGTTGTCCCCATACAAAAGGATTAAAATGAGTATTTTGGTAACTAATTTGAACCTTTCTGTTCTTGACTTCCTTTGGATAAATATCCAGGAGTAGGATCACTGATCTAATTGTTGCAATTTAGTCATATTTATTATGCAATTCTAAATTGTTTTCCAGAATGGTTGGGTCAATTTACAAAGCAAAGCTAGATCTTTTCCATCAACAACATCCTGCTTCACTGAACCGAACCGTATCCTGGTACTACTTCAGGAACTGGTTCAAATCTTGACTCCTAATGCTTCTTATTCTATCATTTAAAAATTATTTTTAATGTCAATGAGAAAAAAATATTTTGACACCTAAATTACATATGTATACACACAGTTGTGTGTGCACTCTGCTGTACAGTATTTAAACTTCTTCTGACTATAAATGGGTCAAATCACATATACTTTTTAGTACAATTTTAATTATTTCCAGTTGGCATCTAAGGAAACCCCTGGGTTTTAAAGCTGATTCTGTCATTAAAAATTATGTGACCTTTAGTAGTCTAATTAGGCATCAGTTTTAAGGAGAAATAAGTCAATATCCCTGAGAGATCTTAAAATGTATGATATTATTAATAATGTGTCCAATGCAAAATAGTGGTAACTTTTATAAATTTTCAATTTTCAAATTAAGGAATGGGATTTTTTTTCCTGACATTTTTAAATTTCACAGAATCTTCTTAAATAGGAAAGTGACATAATGGAGAGAGTGTTAAACTTGGAGTCAGGAAAATCTAAATTCAAATCTTTTCTTAGACATTTACTTCCCCGAGCAAGTCACTTAACCACTATCAGTCTTAATTTCCTCATCTATGAAATGGGTATAATAGCTTCTATCTCACAGAGTTGTTGTGATGAAGAAATGAGACAATATACATTTATAAATGGCTTAGAATAGTAAAGTGAGTGTCCAAAGTTTACACAAGAGTCAGGAAAAGAATTAGTAATTAAGGACTTCGTGATTTCTTGACAAAGGACCTCTTGATCCATTGATACAGCAAAGCTGTGATTAAAATCCAGCTTCTCTTATTCCAAATTCAGTGCCATTTCCACCACACCATATGATCATGATCTCATCTGATACTTTAGCCATGATCTTTCTTTCATGTCATGATGTAAGTACCAAGACAGAAGATTGAATCCATAACTCAAGAACCAATAAATATTGGGAATTAGTTGGTAACATTGAACTATTAATTTTTATTAGTTCACATTTATGGAGGTAGTGCAGAAGAATGGGGAGAGAATTAGACCTGGAGTTAGGGGATCTGAGTTTGAATCTCACCTCATATGCTTATTTGTATGACACTGGGGAAGCTATTTAACCTCTTGAAATTCAATTCATTCATCAATAAAATTATGATCATAATGCTTGGGTTTACAATCTTATCTGATTTTTATGTGGAAATTGCTATATAATTTAAAGTTTTATTATATAGCACTTTATTGTGTATAAAATGCTTTAAATTAATTAAAATATACTAACTTAAAAGCTAGAAGCCTGGGAAAGGAATATATTAATAATTAACAGGCTTAATATTCTTTTATTATATTAACCTACAGGTTGAAAAAATATTTCCTTGCAATAGAATTTTACAAGTAATGAAAGTTTTATATTTCTATCCATATGAGATTAAAATTAGTAAGATTTTCATCTCTTAATGAAGAAACATTGTAAAATATGATCTTTTGTGTATTAGCCACATTTATTCTGATTATTGAATTCAGAGCTTAAATTCTTAATTGAAATATAGATTACATGCCTGCTCTTTTCAAGAAGAGATTATTGTTCTCAGGAACAGGCATTTTTCTATTGCAGTAATACATACCCTATTGATCCACCAGGTGGCATATGATTTTGTGTTTAACAGAGTCTAAAGTTCAGTCCCAGAAAAATGGGCAGAAAAGGAATCATAGGAGTTTAATCTGTTGTTATCTGATTTTCTGACCATTTGTCTAAATCCCATGGAATTTTATATTGTGCACTATTTTTTCCCCAAGAAGAGATAGCTATAAATTTTTCTGAAACCTCAACAGGCACATAGGATCATAGATAAAAGCTAGAGGGAACTTGAGAAATCAGGTAGTCATAGAATTTTAGGAGCCAAGATTTAGAACCAGAAGAGCCCCCAGAGCCTACCTAAGCATTCAACATTTTTATTATACAGATGAGTCTCAGAGAAGGGATGTTTCCAATGTCCTAGAGCAGTAAGTACTAAAACTAGGATTAGAACCCAGGTCCTCTGAGTTCATATAAAGTTCTGAAATATCTAATTTTCAGCTCTGTTACTTACAATTTGTGTGACTTTCAGCAAATTGGTAAATATTCCTGTGTTTCCTTGTCTGTTGAACTGATAAATTCTAAGGAGCCTTTCAAGTCTAAATCTATTTTGCTATCAAACTGTATTTTAATAAAATCAAAGGAATTGGAAGAGGGCTTAGAGTTTATCCTGTTTGGCCCTCATTTCCTCATTCATCTCCAGGCTCTATTTCAAGCTCTAGAATTTCTTCGCCATTCCATAGGAACTTACTCATCCTGAAAGTTCACTCTTCCTTTGTGGCCTTCTCTGCCGATTGATTGGCTCCTCCCCAAAGCTCTATTATAAAGACTAAGGTAAATGACATCTTCATTCTTTTCCTGAATTCATTCCTGAATCTAGAATCTCTATCATGTTGACTACTGAGTAGTTTTCTCCATTCCTATCCCCATATTGACAGCTTCCTTTTATGCACTGTCTTCTTCCATTAGAATATAAACTCCTCGAGGACAGGGATTACTTTTATTTTTGCTTGTTTTTGTATTCCAGTACAATACCTGGCACATATTATAAGCACATATGAAAAGAGGACTCTTTCTTGAATAGGTATATCTCACTCAAAGTGAGAGAAGATCTTAGCCTAAAATGGCCACTGGGATATCTCCAGTTGTCCTGATGAATATCTGGTCATTGGACCCAGATGGTTCAGAAGACAAAAGTGAGACTGGTGACCTTGCACAGCCCTCTCTCACTCAAAACAAAGTCAACTGCAAGTCATGTCATCATCTTGATGTCATGGTCCTCTTTGAGAATGAAGGATCAACACAACAACAATAATGAAATCTTTTCATTGATTTCTCTCATTTTCAGTTGAGGAAACTAATATTAAGTGACTTTACCAAGATCATACAGTTTAATAAGTAGTAAAACTGTGATTAAAATCCAGCTTCTCTGATTCCAAGTCCATTGCCATTTCCACTGCTCCATATCAATAAACACTTCCTTTTCATTTTGCTTTATTTTGTTTTTACAAGATTAGCAGGGTCATAGCATTTCTCTTCCCTGATTTTCAGCAGTTACTAAATGTGTGTCTAAATTAAACCAGAGCCCCAGTGGCAGAGACTGAAATATTTGTCTGATTGCTGCTTTCACATGTATATTGTGAGTAGTAGTTGAACATTTTATTGAGAGATGGAATAAAGAACAGTTAGCTTTTCTGGCCTGAAGTGCTTTATAACACTCAAATAAAAATTTCAATTTAACATGGGGCATATATTAAGACTATCTTCAGCAGTGCATCATTTGAAGCAAAACATAGAAAAAAATCAATAGTATTTCAACCATTTTGCTAAAAGAATGAAGTTGTCCTTGTTAAACTCTGACTTGTTATTTAGAGGTGTTCAGTTTTATTAAGAAGTAGTCAATAATTGCAATGGTAACAAATGTGCATTGAGTACCCAAAGGATGGACATAATTACTAAGCAAAAATTCTTTGGAGGATTCAGTAACTCTCTGAAGAATTTGCTAGTTTCCTAACTATTCGATCAGTTCATCTCTTGCCTCTGGGAAACTCAGAGAGAAATATTACTCCAGCTTTGTAGCAACAATAAATCCCAGAGGAAACCTCTGAAAATTTTCAAGACTCCTCTGCTTTCAATTAAGGCAGCAGACTCTTGACCCATGGAAATATGTTCCTACCCTATGCATTTATTTCTATTGGTTCAAAGCTACCTGAGGTCACAGAATGCTGTAGCCAAAAGAAACATTAAAAGATCATTTATTCTAACTCTCTCAATTTGAAAGCAGGGAAACTGAGGTTCAAATCAATTGAACATTTGTTCATCCAGTGCCTCTGATGGAAGACACTGGGTTATGTACAAATGATGAAAAGATAAAAGCTACCAATAGTGGTTATCTTTTAGAAATTTACTATCAGTAATAAGTTTAATGTTTGTTTAAGAAAAGAAAGATAATTTGAGGAAGAAAAGAGCACCAAAAGCTAGGGAGATTAGGAAGAAACTTACCATAGGTGATGGCACCAAGAAGAAACTTGAAGGAATCTAAGGATTCCATGAGGCAGAGGTGAGAAGAGAGAATATTCTTGACATGAGGATAACTGGTACAAAGGAACACAGACAGGAGATGAAATTATTCTTGGAAAAGTAAGTACATAGATCTATTTAGCTGAAGATACCCTTCTAATAGAAACAGAAAAGAGAAATATGGGGAAAAGCATTTGGGTAAAAGCCAGAAAAGGTACAATCAGAAACAATGTAGTCATTGGTATATAGATTAGTTAATCTATTTTGGTTCTTTCACATTGTTCTTGGGTTAAGGCATTGTCTCTAAAATCATATTCAAGCAGCACAGTATGACGGAGAGAGTGATAGATTTGGAGTTAGAGGGGATCTAGGTTCAAATCCTGGCCCTACCACTTATAAGCTATGTGATATTAGGCAAGTCATGGAGCCTCTTTGGGTCTCAGTTTCCTCATGCTTAAAGTGCGAAGAGACTCACTGACATCTAAGGTCCCTTCCATTTCTAAATCTATGATTCCATGGATTTGATCCCCTGTGTTTTCCCATATTGTGACTCATTCCCTCTTTGGTCCTCCAGCTCTAGAATAACATGCTCATTTAGATTAGTGGCAGGGTTCTAAAGGTGTTTAAAAATGCCCTCTTCTCTCTAGGAGTAGCATCCAGACACTGGCTTCCAAATGTGTCAACACCCTTCAATAAAGTTTGGGTTCAGAAATGCTCACCATCTCTCCGCTTTCCCCCATCACCACAATATCTGAGGCACATGTTTTACTCTTCTCAGGATCTCATGCTTCTTTCCTCTGCAACTGCCATCTATTCTATGGTTGTATTCAGGAACTCCAAGTCCAGGAATGTTTGCTACTACCATTGTCCTAGTTGTGCTGATGTTCAGGGATCAAAGTTTGACTTCAGATCTGTCTCTGGCAGAGCTAGAACCCAAACTCAGCTCTTAGAATATATTCAACCTTTTTTTTTAAATTCACATTATGCTTCCTGTCTTCTCTAAAGCTTTCACCAGTGACATGGTTTTACTTTTGTATAAATGCTTAGTCAGTTTTAAGGTTCAGTACTCAATCCATTAAATAGCAATATTCTTTCTAGTAAATTTATATCAGAAACCTTTAATTTTCTAGCATGTTTTCATTTGTTACTAATGAATTTTAGACAGAATTACAATGGTGATGGGGCCACAAAGGCTTTCTTTCCTAATGCTGACCTGAGATGTGATGTGCTTCCTCAGGCAGGGAAAGGGCACGAATCTATCCCTGCAGCATCCCAGAGATTGCTTCGTACAGCTCCTTCACCTGATCCTACCACCAAGGTTCTTGTGCTGTACCTTCTACTGCAGTTCTCACATATCTGATGAATGATAGATTCATCCCTTTCTCTTTCCCTGACTCTTCCTTCAGATGAACTGTCCCCTATGCTTGAAATACCTATCCCCACTATTATTTTTTGTACAACAGTCCTTATCCCTGCTCCCAAACCACAACTTTTTTCTTTCCCTCCCCTATAATTCCTACTCTGTTTTTGGATTCTTCTTTGCAATGAGTTATTTGTGTAGAAAGGTTGGTATATCATTGTTTTGTATTCACAGTCTAATGATCTACAATGATAACCCTATGGAAATATTAATTTTGCAGCTTTTTAAAAAAGATCATGTGATGAATTATTTTATGGAATGGTTAAATGCAACTATCTTCCCTTAATGGAAACTTCTCTAAAGTGTTTATTACATTATGAATGAAATAAAATGTTTTAATAAAATGGTAGCAGGGGGGATTTGAAATCACTAAATTAAAAAGTACTATGTAGGACTATTTTTGTTCTCTCTTAATCAGAATGCCTGCATTATAAGCTCTAATGGATGGACAAGCTAGCTTTAATTATAAATTTCTCAATACCCATCAAGATTAATTTCCTTTAATTTGCATTTATGGAGCCTTTAACAAAAAGCCCCCATTTGAACTTTTAGAATTTTAGATTCCATCTGTATAATCTTTCTTTAAAAGTAATATTTTATTCCCTTAGTTACATATTCGTTCATCTTATTCTACTCAGTACTATAAAATACCATTAGCTGCATGAAGATACAATTTGGAGCAAATCCTGCCCCTCTTCCTCCAATAATAAACACTGATTTGTTAAGGCTGCAGACCACAGCATTTTAAAGAAATCTTAACACACACAGTCCTGGAAAAGAATGTTATATTTTTGTCGTAGCATGAATAGTCTTGTGAAAAGATGAGTCAGGTTAATTGCCTGATTAGTTGACCAAAGTTTTTTCAACTCACTCCAAGGAGCATTTATTACTCATCTATTGCATGCTTCACACTCACCTATGCATTCTGGGGGGATATCAGAGAGGCAGGAAACAGTATTCTGACCTCAAAGATTTTAAAGCTTAGTGCTATATTTATCTATTCACCCTACTCCTATGAGTCCATGTGTATGTTTTAGTTGAAGAAAAATATACAGAAATTCTCCTTCCATGTCTCTAAGTAAAGTAAATAAGAAGTGGGCTTAAAAATCCTTCATTTATATTTTCTTTTGGTTATTGCATTTCCAGTTTGCTTCAAAAAGTTAAAGAGGCAAAAATGGTCTTCTCTAATCTCAGGAGTGCTAGAATTTGCCTTATTTTTGGATGAAAAGCTTCATCCTCATTAACCTTGCTTTCTTCCCCAGCCCATCTTACTTTTACCTTGTTAATGAATTTCTTTCCACTGTCTTTTTTCCCCTCCCCGTGCAGCTCTTAACATGGGGCTATTTTTATATCTCTTTCTCTCATGTTAATTGTCCTCCATGCAACATCCATCAGCTTCGTTCCCCTCCATCTCACATTACCCTGTTCTTTCCCTCCATTATACCTCTTTCTCATTTAATCACTTTATTTCACTTTAGCTTGACCTCTAATCTTAATATCTCCTTGAGACATCCAGGCTTTTCCTAAGTAGCATACTACCCTTTTCTCTTCTCTCTTTTCTACCTTTATTTTTGTCGCCTCCCTTCTGCCTCTTAGGTTCCATTATACCGGATTGTTCTCTTTCTTTTGTTATCTCATTTTGATGGGAAATTATTGTTTCAATTGTTCTCCCACTAATTATTTACTGATTGGACCCCTCAGGCAATACAGCGTATGATCTGTTTTATTTTCTTCTGAGGTGCTCTAACAACTAATGGAATCCTCAGCCTTTCAGCCAGATCCTTCCTTTGCAGATCTTCAGAAAACGGGAAGACCTCTGAGGTTGCATTAGGGAGCAAAATCTTTCCTATTTTAGCTACGTTGATAGAGGAGATAGAGGGGATGTCTCTCAATACTGGTGTAAACCCACTGGAAGCTTCTTTCATCTAGTTTCTGTCAGATATACTGGCCAGAGAAATGCTCTCAGTTTACAGGAAATGTGACTCATTCCAACATTCGCAGAAATGCAGCTTTGGGAATTTGTAGACTATCATGGTATATAAGTTGTGGAGGAAGAAAAAGAATCAAACACCTGTTTTGATGAATGACATATGGTATATTGAACTCTTAAAAAACGACACTTATAAACTTGGTTTCTTTAAAATTATGGGAACTCATGTTATTCTATACTCAAAGACTAGACTGCTTAGTTGTATTTGAGAAAAGGAAAATGATCTATTCCTTACACTGGAAATAATAACTGTGGTTCTGCTTTTAAGCTTTGGCTTACATCTCAAGGAAAAGAGGAATAATCTCAGGTTCCCATAAAAGGATTTGAAAGGAGATGGCTGTTATTTACAGTTAAGAGTCAGAGATTCTTTCACTATTGTACATCTTCCTGAAGTCTATGTATTTGGATTCAGTTACATCAGTTTGGAAAAAGGCATGTGATAACAATCTTCCTGCCATAGGGGTGACATATGGATAGAAAGATAGAATTTGAGGTGTCAGTGGAAACTTAAATGGAAAAAAAGAAATGGGAAAATAAGGAAGGAACCCTGCCCCAATTCCCATCCTTTCCACTTTGGAAAAAATAATGGTTTTATGTTGAAAGCAATAGATGATTACTCACTCTAAGACTCAGTTTTTGTACATCATCTACAGGAGGGCATCCCTAGTCTTTCCTTTCCAACCACACCTACCTTCTGGTAGTTATGAGTATTCTCCTTTTTTTTAAAATTACTTTGTATCTACTTTGTATGCGTCTTCTATATACTTATATGTGCACATTTATTCCCCATTAGAACGTTAGCTCCTTGAAGATAAGGACTCTTTGTTTTTCTTTGTACATCATTAGCAGGTTTAACTTAGCACAGTGCCTGGTACATAGTGTTTCATGTTTGTTGATTGATTGAATACCTATAGTTTCTACTACTATTTTTTTTAATGTAGGGTGGGGGGAGGTCCAGGCCTACAATTTAATTGATGTAGGAAAACCTATTTACTTATTGACTATTACAGGTAGTAATTTGTTCAGAGGGAAAGGGAAGGAAAAGGAAGGAAAAGAAAGGGAAAGCTGAGCAAGAAGGGAAGAAAATGTAAGGGAAAAGAAAGGAACGAGCATTTTTATAGCATCCAGTATGTGGCAGGCACAGTGCTAAATTGTTCTTACAAATATTATTTTATTAGTATCCCTTTTTTATAGGTGAGAAAACTAATGCAAACAGAGATTAAGCAATTTGTCCAGGGTCACAGTGCTAATAAGTGAGTGAAGCCATATTTTAACTCAGGTCTTTCCTAATTCTAGGCCTAGCATTCTATCCGTTGCACCATCAGCTTCCTCAATGTTTATAGACGATTTTAAGCTTCCACAGAGTTTTACAGATCAGGTCTATTCAGAAATGAAGGATTTCTAAAGATCTCAAGCAATCACAAATATTTTAATTTATCACTATTGGTTGAACAAGATCCTTGGTTTCTAATCAAGAACACATTTTTGAGTTGAATACATTATACGCAATTAACTTTAGAGATTCACAGGCAGAAGGGAGAAAGTGCTGAATTTAGAGTTAAAAGTAACTGGGTTCAATTCCTTCTCTCCCAGACACCATTTACTAACTATATGACTTATGAATCTCCAAGACTAGTGGTCTTGTGGAGAGATGTTGACATATCAGCTCCTGAAGCTAGATTCTAGCTACACTACTTACTATTTCTTTGGGCAACTCATCCTACTTCCCTGAGCCTGAGCGTCATCATTTGTAAAATGAGAGGATAGGATTAGATGACCTCTAAGGACCTTGCTAGTTCTCCATCTGCAATCCTAAGTCATAGATGGATTTCAATCTGCACTGAAGCAATGTTTCTTGATAAATACTACTGTAATTTGCCATAAATGTCATTGAAAGTACAATCCTACACTGACAAGTAATCAGAATTCTTTTACATAGTCAAGCATAATTCTACTTACATACAAATCCATCAAGAATTTAGGCAAAATAATTATGACCTAATAAGATGTACACAAAAGACTATACACACACCAGTGTGTGCATATATATATAAATCTATATGTGTGTATATTATATATGTATATATGTTTCATCTTTTAGAAAATAGGATATCCTCAGCTATTTTGACTTTAACTCTACCAAAAATATAAAAATCTTCAAAAAAGAAAGATCATAATTAGTTACTTTACATATCAAAGGGAAAGCATAATCTAAAATCTAAGTTTAATAGAAAAGTGGTTCTAATGATCCATAAATGTTTCAATGATATCAACTCTTTTTTTCTCATTTTTGACATTAGAAAAGATATAGAGAGCACATTAAATATCTTTCATATATATAAAGATGATGCTAAAGCATTGTAGATTATGTTTTGTCCTTCATTCTTTCCTTCCTCCCTTCCTTCTTTCCTTTATTATCAGTGAAGGATTTCTGTGGATCCATTCATATTCCTTTGCCTAATCTTCCTTGTGACCAGTGGAATTTTTTCTTTCTTCCTGAGGTTTGTCCAAGATTAGTGGTGCCATCTATCATCATAAATAAGAAATGACTAACTGGCCCACTTGGGAATCAAACTCCTGGTCTCCACCTCATTAGCATCATACTTGAACCAGATGAGCTAATCAGCCCCAGACAGCTAGTATTAAATGAAGCAGGGCCATGAATTCAACTAATGAATGATTTGAGCTACACCTACAGAACAATGCACATGGTATTAATTGCCAGTGAAAATACAATCCAATTAACAGAGTTAGTCATTGAAATGATTATGCAGCTCTAGACATTAATAATTCCACTGTTCCATATTGGAGAAAGATCTTAAACAAGAACCAAGATATAATAATAATTCAGAGAAAACCAATTTGTAATCTTTAATTTTCTTGGACAAAACTCTAAGTGTGTATTAGGCACACTCTGCACTTGCCGTCTTCAATGCTGCTGCATGATAGAACAATCAAAGCTGCCTCTGTACTTTGGATGATCCAGTTAATGCTGAAGGCTACTCTTCTGACATTTGGGACATTTTGTTCATGTTATAGTGAACATATTAAACTGTATTGGGGAATACTATGTGTAAAATGGGATTTTATGGTTACATTATTTTGGGAATATGTTGGATGAAATGGACAGGGATAGTTAGCTAGTAAACAAAGCTTTCATATAGCATGTAATAACTAAAGAAACACTAAACTAAATAGAAAATTTGCAAGACAAAAACCTTCAGACATCAATTGCTTATATCCTATAAGGCTTTTCCTAAGCAAGTCAATGAATTTGTAATGTTTTGTCCAAGCATGCTCTGGATAATAGGATAATGTTTAGAACTAGAAGAGCCATCAGATCCCATTAGTTCAATCTTCTCATCTTAAATATGAAGAGACTGAAGCCCAAAAGAGTTAAGTATATTGTTGAAGGACATAAAATAAAAAATTATTAAGGTGGCATTGACCATAGAGAGAGGTGCAGATAAGAGAGCATTGTATCCACTATTGGAAGATGTAAATTCAAATCCCAACTTTTCTACTTATTACCTATGTGACCTTGGGGACCCCTATGAGCCACAGTTTCCTCATTTGTACAATAAAGAAGTTGGACTAGATACAATACACAATAGATACAAAATACAACATCCCAGGAACTGAAGTCCTCTGATTCTAAATCCAGTGCTCTTTTCGCTGAACCATTTTGTATCTGGACTTTGTTTTCCTTTTTTTCTATCTCTTCATGGTACTTGATTGAACCTTATAATGTTCAAAATGGATTTTATGAGAATGAAACTTAAAGAAACTTTCATTTCCACTCTTTTCCTCTTGTCTCTTATCTCATAAAAACAGGATGACTTTGAATAAAGGAAAGAAAGTATTTATCGAGCACGTACTGTGCATTGTTAGGTGATAAAGTGGATAGAATGCAAGAGCTGGAGTTGAGAAAACTCTTCTTCCAGCATTTAAATCTAACCTCAGACACTTGTGTATTCCTGGGTAGATCACTTAGCCCTGTTTGCCTCAGTTTCTTCATCTGCAAATGAGTTGGAGATGGAAATGACAAACTATTCCAGTATCTTTACCAAGAAACCGCCAAATGAGGTGACAAAGAGTCAGACCCAACTGAAACAAGTAAAGGACAGCATGTGCCATACACATAAGTGCTGAGGATATAGATAGAAGTGAAAAAAAGGATAGTTTCTACCTTCAAGAAGCTTACATTCCAATGGGGAAAGATTACATGCAAATACAATTTGAAAATGAGGGACAGGGTAGGTAAGGGATGAAGGTACCCAAAATAGGAGCATGTTAATGAAATCTGGAAGCCAGAAACAATGCCAAGAGGGAAAGTCTAGCTTGGACTCTGCTATAAAATGGAGTAACTCACCTGCTGGAGAAAGGGGTGAGTCTTACAGGGATCCTGTAGGTCAAGAAAGCCACAGTGATCATTGGACATTCCAAGGCAAAGAAGCAAAGATCCTGAAAGAGGTTCAGGATAAGACAGTGGCAGGGGCATGATTTCAAAGTCTGGGAGTCAGGAATAGGGCTGGAAGGGAGAATAAGAATGATTCTTTCCTCTTCTCTCCCTCCAAAATAACAACAAGCAGCAATCACAAAACCTTTGGAAGTAATCTAGTGTTGCAATAAAAATGCTTGAGGTGGGATTGGAGGATATGCAAAATCCTTTTTTTTTTGCCTATCTGAAAACAGCAAAATGGGAAGGCATTTTTCCATTCAGTCTTCAGCCTCCATCCCCCACCAAACACTTCTTGTCAGTGACTATAATGATAGGGGGAACTAGTACCAAAAATAACCCATTCTTGTAGCATTCTTAGGCATATAATTTCATCACCCTTTTGGAAGTCATATTGCCCTATTCACATTCTCTAAATGACATTCACATTCATCCTTACAGCCATTCAGTCTAATTCTGAGATTTTTTTCCCCATGTAAGCAGTGAATTGGAAATTCAGAAAATATGACATAGTTCTTTTAGTCAACATTTTTATGTGAAAAGTCAGCTACACTGCCTCACAATTTAAAGGAGATTTGATTGTATCTGTCAGTACTCTAGAAGATGTTATTTACTTTTTGTTAGTAACAGTAATTTGGTCAGTGTTGTTTGTATAGATTACCCTAAAGGAATTTGATTTATAGTATATTTCTCTTGAAATGGGACAGATAGACATATCAGAAAGCCATGTTAGTTTTTTAAAATGTTCTTTTATCTACATTTTCAATGTCTTTCTCTTTTTAATGAATTGTCTCCTGTTAATACTATACACAAGTGTATAGGAATATATATGTTATAAATATATACTTACTATACTAATGTGTGCATATATATGTATGTTCTATATATATATATATATATACATGCATAGACTTGTGCAGTATTAACAGGAGACAATTCATATACACATATATTCTCATTAACAGGAGACAATTCATGTGTGTATCTGTGTGTGTATGTGGGTATGTGTGTAATGGTAATTTATATGGGAAGATCTTTCCCATTCATTAATAGACCCATGTGACCTGCCTGGGTCACATGAAAACCTGAGTCACACGAGTCTAAGACACATGGAGCCTATGGTGGGAGGAGTTTGCTAAACGGGTTGAACAGGAAAAGATGGAATTAAAGCAGAGGTGAGAGGAAATTGATCAGAGTCTAGTCAGAGCTAGGAAGGATGCTGGCAAGCAGGCACCTGGCTAACATGAGTGAAAGAGTTTGTTTGAATTTTGTTTAATGGAGCTGGTTTGTGGGAAACCTAGCAGGGGGAAGGCTTGGGGATGGTGTTGTTTTCTGTATTGTTGATGTGTACAAATTTTTGTTACTATAATTGATTTGACTTTTTGGTGTCTGAATCAATGTTTTGGCTCTGCCTTCTATGTGGAGACTTCATTGTATTTCACAATTCAGAATTGCACTGGGATATTCATGGCCACTGTAGGCACTGTGAATATCAAATTGATGCTACAGTGTGTTTCAAAGTTTGGAGAAAAGACACCTTTATTGGCCAAACCACATGAAGACTTTGACTTTAAAGTTTAGAATGCTATTCTGGCTGTAGATGCTCATAAAATATATGTTGTAACAGCAAGAAAAGGTATGCTTAACAGGAATGAATGATCTTTGCTCCTTATACCAAAGATGACTACAACCTATCTATTGATTTAGATGAGTCCTCGAGAATTGATTGAGGTCCAAAGAACTTAAATGACATCTGTTGTTGTTGCTGTTGAGTTATTTCAGTCACATCCAACTCTTTATGACCCCATTGGAGTTTTCTTAACAGAGACACTGGAGTGGTTTTCCATTTCTTTCTCCAGCTCATTTTACAGATAAGAAACTGAGGCAATAAAGGTTGAATGACTTGCCCAGGGTCACATAGCTAGTAAATGACTGAGTCCAGATTTGAACTTAGGGAGATTAGTCTTCATTTAGTCTTCCTGACTTCAGACCCAGCACTCTCATGTATGGTAAAGTGAGAAAATCACTGAACTTAAGAGTCAAAGGATTTGGCCACAAACCCCAACTTCATCATTTACTACCAGTATGATCTTTGGAACATAACATAATTTTGGAGGGGGATCAATTTCCTCATTTGTAGAATGAGGGGATTAGATTAGATGATCCATATTATCCTGACTTCAATCCCATAACCCAGGCCTACACAACACATGGCGTGTGGGGTGCTTGAGCCCTGCAAAATGGCCCACAGGCAATATGTTGTGCAGACCTGTTTAACGTCCTCTACATTTTTCATGAGCTGCCCAAAATTCTTTGCAGGTCACCCAAAATCCTTTCACTGACTGCAAGTTGCACATGGCCCACAAGTCAAATGTTGTACAAGTCCACCATAATCCTATCCATTATAAGAGTGCTATCTCTATGGGTCTTTGATGTAAATATATAAATACTCTACCATCCCATCTAAAACCATAGATTTTATAAGGTCATCCAAACCTAACTAAGGTTTTGTATGCACATGTTCATCTTTAGAAACCAAAATATTTCTCAAACTTTCATCTCCTGACTCCCAAATCAGTGTTAACTACAGTTATATTTGCTCAATGACACCAGTTTATTTTAGGAATGATTTTTATCAAGCTCTCACAGAGAATTGGCCGCAGGAAGCACTAAAGTTGTTCCTTTTAACCTTATCAGTTTCTCTGGATGGTTCAAAAAGACTTCATTTTAGTAATGAAGTGTGAGATAAAGATCAAATTACAGGAAACAGAAATAGATGACTTATGTTTCATTGTTCTGAGGTTTTCAGGTGAAAAACTTCATCATGATTTTCCCTTACAAGGCAAGGGTCAAGCCTTTGACACAAGACATTTTCTATAGGACCTATGTAACAGATTGGGACCCAGAATTTGCTGATGCCAATTCTCTTTTTACTTATTTTCAGCCCTCAGCAACTTTTTAATCCTGTGAGAATTCTATAATGACAATGATAGCAACTCACATTCCCATGGCCCTTTTCAGTAGCCCTATGAAGTCCTTTCTTCTCTATGAGATATATAGCATGTCTCATTATCTCCATTTTACAGACAAGAGTGATAGCAATCTACCATTTTATATATCAAAAGGAATGATTGAATGGAAGTACATGTGGTACAAAGGCAGAAGTGCCATGACCAGGAGATGCAATGTTTTCTGTTCCACTGTATTTCATTTTATTGTTCACATAATTTTTCCTTATGGTCATAAATAAAAGGTCTCTGAAAATTCTCCCAATAATATATTAGAGAAATTGATAAAACAGAACATTCTCACATTTTGTTGTACCTGGCTACTCTTTCCAGGACAAATGAATAATGTCATATCTTATTTAATGGGGAAAAATATTCTTTGAGTGGGGAAAAGTTAAATGAATGCTTTAAAAGCAAATCATATGTCCTATGTAATTCCATTAACTTCTAGGTTATATAGCATGGTTTCCAGTAAAAATACATTATTGTCTGCAAAATTTTCCTGGTCCCCGAAAAATAAACATGGAACACATTACTTATCAGCTTTAGAAAACATTCTCTGTGGAAGCAAAGTGGTTCAGTGTACACACATTTCTTACATGCATTTTATGCTTATAACAATATTTTGGGAGTGTGTGGAGTTGGGAGAGGGGAGAATTTATGTTATATCCTACGATCAGAGATCTAGATTTTATAAGGACTCAAAGGTCTAGGCCAACTCCATCGTTTTTAAAGATTAAGATTTAAATATTAAGAAACTAAAGCCCAGAGAGTTGAAGTGACTTTCTCAAAGTCACTAGATAGAAGTAGCAGAGCTAGAATTTAAACAAGTCTTCTAACTCCAAAACCCATACGCTGTCTCTCTGTATCATAGTGATACATGACCTGAGAGAAGCAAACCAACCAAAAAAAGCTGAGTCCATGTTAGGGAAAAATCTTTCTAGTTTGCAAATGGAAGTTTCTGTTATATCAAACAACAACAGAGACTAAAAAATTAGCCATTTGTATTTTTTTATTATTATTTGTTCTAAGTGTTATTGATTACTTTTGTTGTTTAGTCCGCCTTCATTTCTTTATGTATCTTCCCTCCATAGCCACACACATAATACACATATTAAACCTTCCCTGAAATAAAGGCAAACAGTTGTGAAAAAAAATTACAAAACAGTATCTCTCCATCAACATGAAGTGTGAGGTAATACACTAGGCACAGAAGATGTAAAGACAATAGAACAGTCTCTACTCCCCATGATTTTCTATTTTAATGGAGGGGAAAACACATGAGTATAAAAATGCAGCATAACATGTGTATATACATATATATATATATATATATATATATATATATATATATATATATATATAAAGTTAAAGTTAATAGATACAAATATATACAAAATAAATAAACATCTATAAATTAAAAAACTAAATGTATGTCACTGTCAGTCAAAAAACGCTTGTAAATCACCTACTAAGTGCCAGGTTCAGTACGAAATTTACTCTGTGTATACAAAAAGAAGTAAAAGACAATCTCTGAACTCAAGGAGCTTACAATCTAATGGAGGAGACAATATGTAAACAACTATGTGCAGACGATATATACAGGATAAATTTGGAAGTAGAGAGGAAAGGCACTAAGATTAAGGAGGAGTAGATAAGACTTCTTATAGAAAATAGGGTTTTAGATGATACTTGAAAGAAGACAGGTAAGCTAGGAAGTAGAAATGAGGAGAGAATTCCAGACATGAGGTACAGATAGGACTGTGCAGTTCAACTACCTCTCCAATAACAAAAATGTGCATAGAAAGCACATTTAAGTTTAATCTACAATATTAACATTTTCTTCATTATTTTCTTAAGTCTAGATACTTAACAAAACCATAAATCAAGTCCTGATTTGTAGCATTTGACAGTTTTCCAGTTGTAGATGCTCACACTGAAAATTTAATAATTGGCTCTCATGTTCCAACACAACACTGAGACCAATAAAAAATGGTTCAGAATCAAGAGATGGAGTATTGTGTGTGAGAAGCAGGAAGGAGGACACTGTCACTGGATCATGGAGTCCTTGGAGGGGAGTAAGTTTTAAGATGGGACAACCAGGACCAGTCCTGGCTATGAAGGGCATACACAGTATGCTGTTTTGTTTTTTAAATTCCTCACCTAGGTGTTTTGTCCTTTGGTGTAGTGGATAGAGCACCAGTGCAGGAGTCAGGAGGACCTGAATTCAAATCTCACCTCAGACACTTGACACTCATTAGCTGTGTGACCTTGGGCAAGTCACTTGACCCCAATTGCCTTATTCTGGGTCATCTCCAGTCATCCTGATGAATCCTCTGGTAATGGATTCAGACGACTGTGGAGGAGAAGTGAGGCTGGTGTCCTGCACAGCCCTCCCTCACTCAAAACAAAGTCAAGGGCAGGTCATGTCATCATTTCTCTGATGGCATGGTCTTCTTTGGCAACGAAGGATGAACGCGCACACACACACACACACACACACACACACACACACACGCCAGGACCAGGACTGGACATTAGAAGGAATCCAAGTTCAGCTGCTTCTTGGTATTTACATAAGAGCTTGCTCTGAAACTAAGCCAGACAGCTTTAGGTCCTGCCACTGACACGTTCACTCCACTCAGTTCATTTCATCTCTCAGTGCTCTATAGCAGTGGTGGTTTATGTTAAATCATTTCAAAGAAGTCTGACTGTTTGTGACCCAATTTGGGGTTTTCTTGGTAGAACCACTAGAGTGGTTTGCTATTTTCTCCTCCAACTCATTTTACAGATGAGGAAACAGAGGCAAATAGAGTTAAGTGACTTGTCCAGGCTCACATAGCTAGTTAAGTGTTTGAAACCAGATTTGAACTCAGGAAGATGAGTCCTTAATTCCAGGTCTGAAACTCTATCCACTGTGCTTCCTAGCTGCCCCTAAAGCAATGGTATCAAATTCAAATACAAATGGGAGCCACTAATCCATATATTGACTTAGTTTTAAAATGTAATGCTATGTTTTATTCTATTTTCATTTATTTTGTTAAATATTTCCCAATTACATTTTAATTATTAGGAGTGATGCCTGTGCTGTAGGCAACTCTCTAAGAGTATGAATTTCTGTTGACTTGCATTGGTAGAGGGAGTTTCCTTGCCTGGAAGTTTCCTCTACTATTGAAATCACAAGTCTAATCTCCTTTTCTCTTTGATTTCCAATATTTCATAACACTTCAAATATTTCAATATTTCATAACACACTTATGCAGAGAATTGCACACTGTATCTTATTTTCTCCTCTCAACAACCCTTCATGGTAGGCAGCAGAGGTCTTATGATTTCCATTTTTAAAATTCTTCAAGCAATGAATCAATAAGCATTTATTAATCACCTGGTCTCTGCCAGGTACTATGGTCATTACAGGGGATACGAGGACAGGTAATTATTCCTGGTTTCAGGGTGACAGCTAAGAAAAGTGAGGTTTGGAGAAAGCACTTGCCTTGCAGTCATTGAGCTGATTTCACATCCTCCCTCTGCTCTTACCTTGGACAAGATGTCTCTCTGTCTCTGTGTTTCCCTCTTTCTATCTCTGCCTCTCTTTTGGTGAGGCAACTGGAATTAAGTGACTTGCTCAGGATCACACAGATGGTAAGTGTCCAATGTCTAAGGCCAAACTGAACTGAGATCTTCCTGACTCCAGGGTCAGGCCACTGTGCCACCTGGCTGCTCCCTACCCTCTCTTTGTGTCAATTTTCTCATCTGTAAAATGGGAGAGTTGTACTACACCGTCTCTAAGTTCCTTGCTGCTCTAATTAGGATTCTGTCATAGTGTACAGTTGCTAAGGAGCAAAGTCCAGATTCAAATATATGACTACTGATACCAAGTCCAATGTTTTGTTTTTGTTTTCAATAGCCAGAGACACAACAAGAAAATTCTAAACTACTCATATTGCAAGGTTTTATAACTTGGGAATTGTGTGTGATTCATGCATTCAGATCTTTAGGAAGCGTAGGTCCTCACAGCACCAGGTTTACCTGTATATTTAAATCTGTCATGAAAACTCATAGCACTTACACATGCCTTGGGCCTAAAATAAATTAGAATGAGACTGCACAAGGCTTAGACACTAAGAAATCTAATGAGAAGCAGGCAAAAGACCTAACAAGTGCACTATACTCTCCCTCTCCTCCCTAGTCCCTTTTGATTAGTTTTTCATAGGACTCATGGGAAAAATATCTTGAGTGTATTGGCTGTATCAGAGAGTAGTTTTCTTCTATCCTTGTGAGATAGGAATAGTAGCTTGAGATAGAAGATTGTTAAATGGATATTGGAATGTACAAAGTTGCAAGTTTCACAAATTTTATAAGGCTGGGGATTTAAAAAACCCGCAACAATTTTATACTACTGTAGCAGGAATGTATCCGCATGACCTCAAGATAGAAAATGGACTAAATGACCTCCACAAGTGCCTTCTAGTTCTGTGGATTTATCTGATCATAGTGATGTCTGTGTGGGAGTATATGCGCTGGAATTGTTCGTTAATCCATTTGTTTTTAATTTATTTTATTTTGCCTCCAGTGGTAACAGATGAACCACGCAGTATTTTTTTTAAAAACAATTTCCTAAAAGGAAGTGCAATTCCCTTATTAGATTGTTTAAGATAAACAAGATGCAGGGACTTAAACTTCCTAAAAGCTCCTAACATTTGAATTTTACATCAAATTACAGTAGCTTTGAAAGAAAATAATGCATCTGCAGATGGTGCTGAATTGCACGAAATTAATTAGTACATGTGCAAGTTTTCAGTAATTAATTCCATTGAGGCCTATAAAAATCCATTGTGTGCTACATTACATGCATCTTAGGTTTTCCTTTTCCACCTGAAGATGGTTTTATCATATTTCAAAATGCCTTAAAATGACAAGAAAACCATAAAAGGTCACCCAGGGAAAAATGCATTTGGTTTCTGTGGGTATAAAGGCATCCAGCTCTTTAGAGTACAGAGTTAGTTACCAGAAGCAGCTAAGTTTTATTCTGAAAGTAATTATGTTCTTGATGTACTTGGAAAGCAAACATGGGTGAAATTGTTTTCTTTTCTTTACATGTTATCTTAATATATGATCACAGCATTGTCACTGTCTGCATATGTTGACAGTGGGGTTAAGCTGAAATCTAAATGGGGGTCATTAATTCATACACAAGGATCTTGTGGGTCAGATATTGTTATAAAATGTATTGTTACCTATTTTTATTGTATTTACATTTATCATGTTACATATTTCCCATTTACATTTAAATCTGGTTCAGACTGCTCTTGTTGGGGTTGCCTATGGCCTGTGGGTTGCATCTTTCATGCTTCTGATTTAATCCAGACAAAGAATTATTGGACTAGAAAACTGACCTAAGCAGTTAGGTATTTTTAAATATAATATAAAGTTTTAGTTGAAAAGGTGATAAAATATCTGGTACTTATAAAGGATGACTAATGGTTAGTAAGATGAGTGGGAAACAAGAATACTTGCCTTATAGCACCCAGGAAAGTGTAAAACTATGTCAGACCAGATGACCAATAATATACTTAACTTACTTTGGGCAGAAAAATATTTTTCTCTCCTATATTTGAAAGTTGTGAATTCTAGTCTAGTCCAGACCATAAGAAATTTATTTTCATTTTCAAAGAGTTGTTCAATTATCTGCTGAAAATGCACATCTTAATATACCCAATTTGGGTCTTTAAAATCTAGGTGTCTAAATCTCAGAGTCTGACTTAAGGTACCAACTCTTTCATGAGGTCTGCTTTGGTTCCTTCAGTTGGATAGCATTTGTTGACTTGTACTGATTTGCAAAAGTTAATTGTTAAATTTTCACCTTAAAAATTGGCAAATGTTACTGATCAGATCTTGATTTATTGTTTTGTTGATTACATAGAATTAATAAGGGATGGATAAAATATTACTAATGGAGATTGAACTTAAAACTGTGTCATGCATACTTTTGTTGCTGTGTTTTTCCTGGAGAGTCTATTTTTAAAATATTTAGCCGTACACATTCCTGCTTGTAACTCCATGGATCCTTATTTGCCACTCTTTCTCAGGGAAAGGGCAGGCTTAAAATACCCAAAGTTCATTCCTCTATCAAATCCAGATTTGATGTATAACTTCTTCTAGACCATTCTCTTCATCCCTTCCTTTCCCCACTTTTCTTCAGCACCTGTAAATTTGGAGAGGGTTTAACCTCAAGATTTTGTTGCTCCTACTGAGCTGGGAATCTGAATTACATCAACAAAACCAAAGGCAAGGAATATGGTCTAAAAGACAGACTGAAAGGAAACCCAGGTCCCCTTCAATTCTTCTTTTGGGAGTTTTTTTTAAAAATACATGTGTGGTATGTCCCCAGTTATAAAGTCTCTAATCATGGGCTACTGGTTGAATACCCAGACCTGTGCTAGAGTCACTAACTACTGTGTTCACTGTGCACTCATGTCTCAATCAACTACAGATGTCTATTCAAAGGTTTGGTAAAAAGCAGAATAAAGAAACACATTTAGTAATGGATACAAGTATCACTCAGTTAAAGAAAATAAAATAAAAGGCAATAAGAAATTTTTGTGTTGAATATTACACCCATCTTTATTCAGAATATAAGTAACCAGAAGTTCAAGTAATCAGAATTTCCCCTCACAGTGTGGTCCACTTGAAACCATTGTTCATAATAATTACCCAGAAGAACACAACATACTGGAGGGTCTCTTGAGCCTTTAAAGAAAAAATAAAATATCTTAATGTTAAGAATATTAAAATTAAATTAGAGGGTAAGCATAAGTATAGCTAGCATTATATAGTTCTTTAAATTCCACAAGAGCTCCTTACAAATTTTATCTCATTTTTTTCTTACATCAACCTGGGAGGTAGATACTATTGTTATCCCCATTTTATAGATGAGGAAACTGAGTCAGATCAAGATTAAATGACTTGTGAAAGTTACATCTCTTCCATGTGAAATTAAATTTGAACTCAGTTCTTCTTTTTCTAAGTAGTAGCACTCTATCCACTGTGCCACTTAGCTACCCAAAAGTTACTCAAAGTTCAATGGAGAGGCATTGGTGGTTGGGAATAGGCACATTACCAATGTAGAATTACACAGGATATATGGAATAAAAGACATCATTAGACATTGTATATCAGGAAAAGAAGCAAGTCTACATCCCCCATTATTGTCCATCTAATATCAAGAGATAAAGAGGAAGACCCTCACCAAGGAAAATGGGTGGAGTTAGATTAAGAGATGGAGAATGTATAGGGTGTATAGGGTGGTCAGGGAAGACTGGCACCTTTGGTGTAAGGACTTCCTGCACCATCTTCCACACTGTTAATCTACCTTTGGTATCCAACCAATCATGTAACTCTCACCTATGACTTCGCGAAACTGTAGCATATGCAGTGGCCTCACTGAGGGTTACTGAAAGGTCTCAAAACCATCATACCTAGTTAGAGGTATGTCTGCTCCAAGCATGAGAAGACTTCTGGTGTAATGGATGGATGAGAATAATTTGTTCCAAAGGGCATAAAAGTGACTGAAGCAGGCATTCTTGAGTACTGAAAGCTTGACCAGACATCAATGACACCAAGGTCATACACTGCATCCTGGACCGTCACCAATCATCCTGACTTTGCTGCTGGATTTTGATGATTCTGGAAAAGAGAGTGTGGCTGACAACTGTTTTGCAATTCTGTTTCACTTAAATCCAATTCAGGCACAAGTCAAGACGTCACCCCATAATGCCATTGGTTCTTTTTGAAAATGTAAAGTGAAGAATAAGAAGACATGAAGACAGGATGAGAAGATGTGGATATTAACTGTAACATTGGAAGAAGGTAACCACATCTAAAATTATAGACAAAATCACTATGCTATGCAGTAAACGTTACTGAAAAGGGTATGAGCACATCTCATGAATAAATTACTTGAATAGTGAAAAATACAAAAATGTAATAAAGAGCATTGCAATAGAATGAAGAATCCTCATCTTCCTTGAAAAGAAGTGTGATATGCAGTTTCCCCTCAAGAAAAGTCATTACATGCATAAATGTGTATATGATTAATCTTTGGTAGGCAGAACATTTTATGAACTAAAACACTCCATTCCCCAACCATTGTGGGATAATGGAATTACCATATTTTCCTTTTAGTCCCTTCAATTTTGATATTTATCTAATGAGAAATTATAGTATTTGGGCTTTAGTATAGTGACTTTCTAAATATAATGTAAAATGTCTCTCTATGGCAGCAAAGACCTGGACATGAAGTGGGTTCCCAATGTGAAATGAATGAGCAACTATGATACATGAATGTAATGGAATTTTTTTAAACAGTGAGAAATGAGGAATATGAGAAATTTGGAGAAGCATGGGAAGATATGTATGGATCGATTCAGAGCAAAATAAACAGAATCAATCACACGATCATTTAATTAATCATTAAGTATTTATCAATCACCTTTGCTATTCTAGGCACTAGACATGCTGTGATAAAAATGAATCAATCCTTGTCTTTAAAGAGCTTGTAGTCTATAAATGGAAGCAACATGTACACAAAATAGTATATACAAAATAAATACACAGTGAGGGAAGACCTCAAAAACGGAAATAGCATGTGAGGTGAGCTTTGTAGGAAATCAGGAATCTAAAAAGGAGGAATGAGAAATGACTGCTTTACAGGCAAAAAGGACAGATGGAATGTCATATATGAGAAGTAGTAAGAAGGATGGTTTGTCTAGATTATAGACTAAATTAAGAGGGCTAAAACATAATAAGCCTGGAGGGGTGGGTTTGTTTTCATTTGTAAAGGACCTTAAATGCCAAACAGAGAAGTCTGTAATTTGATCCCAGAGGTAGCAGAGAACTAGTAAAGAACATTAAGCATAGGACTGGCGTGGTCAGAGTAGTACCATGTTATTTTGGCAGCTCTATGGAGAATAGATTGCAGAGAGTAAAGAAGGTAGGAAGGGAAATCAATTGATTGATGGATATTTTAATAGTGCAGATCAGAGGTGATAAGAGCTTTAACTATGTGGTCAAACTATCTGAGTGTTGGTCAGGGGACTGCGTCAAGAGGTGCTATGGAAGGAGAATTGAAAACACATGACAACTGGCAACATATGTGGAGTGAGTGAGAATGAGGAGTCAAGATGGACTCAAGTTGTGAACCTGGATGACAGAAAGAGTGGTAGTGCCCTTGAGAGAAATACAGAAATTTGGATGGGAGGAGAGGCCATTGAAGAAAGTGATATTGAGAGAGTTCTGTTTTGATGCGTTGAGTCTGAAATTTCTATAGGATATCCAGTTCAAATATCCATTTTGGTTATGTGGAACAGTTCAAAAAAGACTAAGGTTAAATATCTGGAATAACAATATTCAAAATAACTACAATGTAAAGGAAAATCTACATTGAAAAATGAAAATCTCTAGAAGCAAATTCAACTCTAAAAAAAGGAAAAAACTAGTAAAAGTCTCAGAGAAGAGATAACAAAATAGACTTCGTTTTTATGCAAGAAAAGTAGGAAAGTACTGGGACAGAATATTTCATAACATCATTAGAGATTGTTTATGTTTTATATGTTTTTATGTGTTTTTTTTATTGTTCTAAGAAGACTTCAATCTAGAGGAGGTCAATGGAGCATGACCATGATGTTAAAATAAAAGTCATCAAAAGAATGTAATAAAAATAATCTAACTCAAAAATATATGAAGGTAAAGTATTATTAAAATTATTAAAGTATTAGTATTATAAATTAAAGCATTATTAAAATTGTTATTTAAATGAAGAAATATTTATTCTTGTATAGTCAATGATGAATTCTAAGGGGAAGACTGCTAAATCACAGCGAGATCTTCAGAAGCAACTGAAAGTTGAACATGTAAAAAAATGTAGAAAAGACATCAATTTCCTCATCCATACAATGAGCTGGTGAAGGAAATGGCAAACCACTCCAATGTCTTTGCCAAGAAAACCTCAAATGGAGTCAGAAAGAGTCAGACATGAAGGAAACAACTGAACAGCAACAAGAAAAGCAATTCCAATCCACTTTGCCAGGAGCTTGAGGATAAGTATCTGTAGCTTAGGCTTTCATCTTATATGAAACTTCTGAACCACTGAAAATATCCTGTTTTTAAAATTTTATTATTCTTATTACTGCCCTATATAATTTCAAAAATTTAGTACCATTGTTAAATGATTACTTTCTTGTCACCTTAATGAGGAGGATTCCTACAAATCGGAACTTTGGAGATCAATATGTAGCTAAAGGAAAGATAGCTTTATTGGAAAATCACTAACCTGAACAATTCTCCTTTTCTAACACCCAGAAGCTCCAGTATCTACTCTCAATCTATGGCTGCGTAATATTTTTGTGTGAATCAAATGGACATGCTTTTTTTTCTAGTGGTGCTTCCAAAAGGCACCATCCATAAAACGTGATAAAGATTAAAGGTCTTCAGTTACCTCTACTAATCTTTAGCAGTTTTAAATATGGAGTAACTCTCCCACTCTCCAACTGTTAAGGGTGTTTCTACCAAACAATAGCAATCGAAGAAAATTAGAAGCCACAGCAAATAGCATTTTCTGTAATGGAGGCACTAGAAGTGAGTGATTCACTGGTCTTTCTGTCTGTAAGGCAAAGATGTCTCTGCTTTCTTTCTCTGCCCTTTTGTTCCAGATTTCAACTGGATAAATGCCAAGAATGTATGATCTGGTTTCCAATCAAGGGACAAGATCTCTCATAGAGCAAGCCAAATGGCAAAGGCAGGTTTTACTTTTTTTACCCCAGTGTGACTTATTACAACAGACAGCCCACCCATTCAATTTTGAGGCTTTTTTGTATGCTAAACTGAATAACAAGTGGGAATTTGGAGGCCATTGTTAAACAGGAACAAGATAGTATATTCCAACTTACTCTCCCTTTTCTCCCCCACCCCCATTTAGCACCATCTAACGTTGAAAATGCCCTGAGTTCAATTCAATTGAACACTTATCTAGGCATTTACTATATAGTATAGGCATACTATATAGTATATAGGCATCTTACTTAGTCTTGGAAAAGAAAGATGACTTAAAGGAGATAACACCTGCCCTTGAGGAGCAAATTTTGCCCCTGTAGGTTAGATTGATCAACTTCTTGGGTCATTTATCTTTTCAATTGACTTTTTTTGTACTTGAGTCACTGATATTCTCAGAGCCACGCCAAGGTCTCCTTCCCAAAGTCTATAGGTTGTTCTAGCAATGACAGATGGACAGATTAAGACCAAAGATTACTTGTTTTTAATTATCCTATTTAATTAATTCCATCAACTATAGTATCATAGATCAAAAACCAGAATGGTACTTAGAAGAAAGGAAGGAAATAACCATTTATTAAACACTATATAAGGGCAACTAAGTGATACAGTGGATAGAGTACCAGGCCAAAAGTCAGAAAAACTCATCTTTCTGAGTTAAGATCTGGCCTCAGACAATTACTATCTATAATGCCCTGGACAATTCACTTAACCCTGCTTGCCTTGGTTTCCTCATCTGTAAAATTAACTGGAGAAAGAAATGTCAAGTTCCTCTAGTCTATTTGCCAAGAAAACCCCAAATGGAGACATGAAGAGTTAAACATGACTGAACAACAACATGTCAGGCACTATGCTAAGCACTTTTCAAACATCTCATTTGGTCCTCTCTACCCTACAGTTGCTATTCCCATTTTGTAGATGAGGAAACTGAGAAAGACAGAGTTCAAGTGAATTGCCCAGAGTCATACAGCTAATAAGTATCTGAGGCTGGTTTTGAGCTGAGGTCTTGCTGACTCCAGGCCCAACACTCTTAACTGCCAAGCTACCTAGAGACCTCTACTTTGGAGGCCATCTAGCTCAGCCTCATTTAACAAATGAAGAAACTAAGGCTTAACTTTATTTGTCTAAAGATACATAAATGTCAGAGGCAGAATTTAATCCCAGAATCGAATACAGCTCTAGAATCAGTGCTTTTTCCTCTCTTCCATACTTCCCAAACTTTTTTCATTTTTCAACAAATATTTATTAATTTCCCATCAAATACCAGTTCTAAAATCAACACATAATAAACTTGTTTATAAAAGTTGATAATAAAACAGAAATCAGAGAAAGTATACATGTAATCATATATACAAGACTCTACACAGTAAAAGAAATCTCCAACTCAACTCAACCAGAGAAAAAAAAATCCTAGATCTCGCCTAAGGGGAAATTCCCCAGAGTCTCTAGAATAGCAAGGTGAGGATAGGAACCTGATGGAGACTACCAGCTCTTTTCACATCAGCTTCTTCCCATAGTCTTTGTAACCTTGTAACCTGAAATGAGGTTGATCTCTTCCATTTTTCTTCTCCAACAGCCAGAGACTCTTGAAGAGACTGCAGAGTTTGAACGGACTTTTAAGGAAAAGAAGAGATAGGAGCCTAAAGCTCTTCTTTCTCCTGCCTTTACCAGCTCACTTCAGCCTTTCACTTTCAGTCTAAGAAGAAGACAGTCTTATACCAATGGGTATTTGGACTCCAGTTACATACCCACCAACTGATTCTGAGGAACAGGCAAGACTGAGATGGCAATAATCCCTTAGCTTGGAGTGGGGAAGAATTCACTTCTTTTCTGCAGGGAGGCATAGCTTTATTTTCCAACATTTTGTACTTCTCTCCCTTCTCTGGTGGGGCATTCTTAGTATTTCCCTACCCTTCAGGAATGTGACTTTCCCTTCAAATTCACTGTGCCAAAAATGGCTGCCCCAAGTCATTGTCACTTGCTTAACTCTTCCAAGTTTCTTTTTTACTGGATGGAATCTCAAGAAACTCAAGCCTCAAATATTGTTTTCTTTCTGCCTCTAATGCATTGTCATCTCTGTTAAATTTGTAGTTATTGATCACAGATTACTCTAGCACCTTCAATTTGGTTTTGAAAGAACTCAGTAATTTAAATCTATTGCTTTTCAAATTTTGTTCTTCCTTTTCTCTCAGACTTACTACACATATTCAAAGAGGCAGAACTGGCATAAATTTGAATAGCTATCCATCACTTGGAGGAGTTGATCTCTACCCTAGAACAATGAAATCTCTAAAACTGTCTCAGCACCAAATGGATACTGTTTAGCACTGGGCTGTCTTGTCTTTCATTCCAGTATTTTGAGTTCCCCGTTTCCAACCCTGGCTGTGAAAATAGTAATCAAATTAATACTATCTCCCTGTCCACCAATCCCTTGTATGAGTTTTATTTCCTTGCAATAATGTTTAAATATTTAATATAAATGTGATACTTAAATTATTTTAATCGATAAAAATATATATTTTCTCTTCCTTGCTATTCTCTCCCGTTGGAAAACAAACAAAAACAAAACCTTACTAACAAATATGTTTATCCAAGCAAAACAAATTCCCACATCAGCCAAGTCCAAAAAATATATACACTTCATTTTTCACCAAGTTCATGACCTCTCAGGAAATAAATAGTATGCTTCATCTTTGGTTCAGTCCTTCTTCAGAAGGGCTTTAAGATCTATCCTAAATGGGTCTATTCCTGCTCATCATGTTTCCTTTAAGACAGGTGGTATGGAAATTGATGTCTCTTTGATCAGGATTAAATGACCTACATCAAATACTCAAGACCTCATTCCAATATAGCTCATCTTCAGCATGCCAACCATGGATATATGATATGCATGTATATATGTATACCTACATACATATGTATATTACTATATATAATATATACTATAGATATACATATATATATATACTATAGATATACATGTATGTATATATTATATATATTATACATATATAATCAAATAAATAAGAATTCATATCAGCTGCATCAGAAACAAATACATTTTAGGTTCAAATACTAGATATTAAATGAGTGGATTATGCTAATAGATATTTAAGTCTTTTCATTTTAAGAAGGTTGTGATTCTGTGGATGCATTTTTGAAGTAAATATTTTTAAAATTCAGAAGTCAAACTTAGTAACCCCAGTGTCAACGGAGTAGCAGGCATCTACTACTTTTGATGACTAAGGATCATTGATTTTGAACAGAAATATATTATAGAAGTCAACCAATAAAATAACATCATTTTACAGATGATGAAATTGAGATCACTTTAGCTGAAGATCTTAGGCAAGATATCACAGGTATTAAGTAGAAGAGGAACATGGTACAGTGGGAATATGAGTTGATTTAGAGTTTGAATATATGAGTTTGAATCTAACATCATCCACTTACTACCTATGTGACCTGGGTTAAGTTTCTTCAGTTCTCTTGACTTCAGTTTCCTCATCTGTTAAAAAGAGGGGGCTAGATTTGATGACATCTAAGGTCCCTCTAACTCCAGATCTATGATCATGAGACCTTATGCTTTTGGGAATGAAATTAAATCAAATTCTGTCATGTATTGGTTAATATCTTGCAGTACAGCTTATGAAACTGCATTAGTGATAAAATAGTCGTATAAAGTCTCATTCTCTGCATCCTTTATTAAATCTTTGCTCAGAAGCTTTCCAGTTCTCTTCTGAGAATTAATAGGTTCATGAATTGATAGATGGAGGATTAGTGAGACTCTACTGTACTTGTCTTCTTGAAATACTTGAGTATACAAAAAAGCTTGTTCCAGTCGCTTCACAATGGGTGGTGCTCACATGGAATGGTCCCATTTTTCACTGAGATTTTAGTTTCCTTTTAAAACTATTTTTTTGAATCTAGTGACTTTCAAGTGAGATTCAAGGTTAGCAAGAAGTATCGGGGAATATGTGATCATGGAATGACCCTAGACTGCTTTTCTTATTCCACATTGGATTCAAGGTCAAATTTGTAATGTAAGAAAGAGACAATAAGAATTTAAGGAGACTTTTCAAAGGACTGAATTCAGAACAAGTTTCTCTGCAAAGAAGGACACAAATAGTGATACTAAGCAGCATAAGATCAATATGAACCTTTAGCTGCCATTACCTTGCTTCCTCTCCTAATCAAGTAGAACTATTTTCTACAATTCATGTTCTGTATATATTTATGTATGTATATATTGTTTCTCTCACTTGAATAGAAGCTGCTCTGTTTTTGTATTTGTAGCCCCAGCACTAGTAGCACATAGTTAAACCTTGATAAATGTTTGTTGATTGATTGATCTTATCTTGTAGTTTTAGTTTGCTTAGCTCCACCAAGAAGCAAACATGAAGCATCTTATCTCAGCATCAAGTTCCTTTAGCTGTGGATGTCTTAGATTTGTTCTATTACATTTCTCTGCCCTGTTGATTCCTGTGGGTTTTTAAACTCCTTATAGGCAGTCTTGATCTTTGATTATTTTGCTCTATAATATATTTACAAATTACTCCCACCCACACGGTCTATTGTCCGGTCATATTGACCTACTTGACAGTCATCACACTTGATACTGCATTTCCCATTGCCCTGACTGCCGTCATGTTTGGAATGTTTTTCCTCTCACTTCTGTGTCCTAGAATGCCTTTTTTCCTTTAAGACTCAGATAAAGTGCCACTTACTGAAGGAAGTCTTTCCTGTTCTCTTCATCTTCTTTTCTAAGGTTATCTTGTACTTGGTTTGTATGACTTGTATTTACATACATGCATACATGCATGCATACATATATGTTGTTTATGTCACAAAATAAGGTTTCTGTTTTATTTCTGTCTGTCTCTAGAATTGGGCAGAATGTTTAGCACATAGTAATGACACTGTGGATAGAGCACTACAGAGTCAGAAAGATTTGAGTTTGGAGGGCAGATCCAAGATGGTAGAGTAGAAGAAGAAATCTACTTGAGCTCTCTCCCTCACACCCCTCAAAATACCTATAAAAATGACTCTAAACAAATTTTAGAGCCATAAAATTAGATTGAAATGGATTTCCAGCCCAAGACAATCTGGAAGGCCAACAGGAAGGGTATTTTAAAACAAGCTTGGAGCAAAGTGTGGCATATGCTGCACCAACATAGATGGGAGAGGAGTAGGTCTCAGGCTGCTGCATTGCTGGCAGCTGCTGCAGTTTGCAGACTTCTCAACCCAAAAATGCCAAGGATAGTTTCAAAGGTCAGTGAGAAAACTCTCTCATCTGGATGAGAGCAGAGGTTGCTCTGGCTTCAGACCCAGCCCCAGCTCCAGGGCAGTGGAAGCCACTGCCATAGTAGCTGCTTCTGCAGCTCATGGCATACAGATAGAAGGGGAATCAAGCAACTGATCTAGGTCACAGTCCTGAGTGGCAGTCCAGGAGTGAGGAAGAGTTGGTGATGACTGAGCTGGTGGTGGCTGTGGAGAGGGAACCCTACTCACAGTTCTAGGACAGAAAGAGTGCTTGTGGTCGCTCACAGACTAGAGCCCAGGCCATGAGAGTAATAAACACCTCTCAAAGTGATTACACCACTTTGAAGGAACTGAGAACTGTGGTCCCTAGAGATACCTCTGAAAACAGCTGCACAAAACCTCTGAAACTCGGGTTAGTACACCATCCACTTAACAAAGAGCTCAAAAGTCAAGTAATTAGCTAGGAAATATCCAAAAAGGGTAAAAATAGGACTATAGAAGGTTACTTTCTTGGTGAAAAGGTATTTGTTTCTGTCCTTTCTGATGAGGAAGATCAAAGTATACAAGTGGAGGAAGAAATTAGAATGGAGCAAATGGAAGCTAATGACTTAATGAGAAATTAAGAAATTATAAAGGAAAACCAAAAGAATGAAAAAATAGAAGACTGTGAAATATCTCTTGGAAAAACAACTGACCTGGAAAATGTATGCAGGAGAGATAATTTAAAAATTATTGTTGTACCTGAAAAACATGATAAAAAAAGAGCTTAGACATCATCTTTCAAGAAATTATCAAGGAAAACTGCCCTGATATTCTAGAATCAATGGATAAAATAGAAATAGAAGGAATCCACCAATCACCTCCTGAAAGAGACCCCAAGAGGAAAACTCCTAGGAATATTGTAGCCAAATTCCAGAGATCCCAGGTCAAGGAGAGTAAGCCAGCCAGAGAAAAACAATTCAAGTATTACAGAAATACAATCAGGATAGCATAGGATTTAGCAGCATCCACACTAAGGGATAAGAGTGCTTGGAATATGATATTCCACAGGTCAAAGGAGCTAGGATTAAAACCAAAAAACCCGGAAAAACTGAGTATTCCATTTAGGGGAAATAAATGGAATTTCAACGAAATAGGGGACTTCCAAGCCTTCTTATTGAAAAGACTGGAGCTGAACAGAAAATTAAACTTTTAAATACAAGAATCAAGAGAAGCATGAAAAAGTAAATAGGAAACAGAAGCCATGAGGGCTCATTAAAGTTGAACTGTTTGCATTCTAATATAGAATGATGATATTTGTAACTTATGAGACCTTTCTCATTATTAGCACAGTTAGAAGGAATATATATATTAAATTGTGCATATATATTTATGTATATATGTATATATGTGTGTGTGTGTGTGTGTGTGTGTGTGTGTGTATGAATGTGAAGAGAGAATATGTAAAAAAAAAATTAACTGTTGAAAGAAATGCACTGGGAGAGAGAGAAAAGGAGAGCTAGAATATAGCAAATCATCTCACATAAAAGAGGCAAGAAAGAACTTTTATAATGGAGGGGAATGGGGGAAGGTGAAAGGGAATAAGTGAGCCATACTCTTTTCAGATTTGGCTTAAGGAAGGAATAGCCACACAATCAACTGGGTTTGGAAATCTATCTTACCCTGCAGAAAGGCAGAGGGGAAGGGGGTAGGAGAGGAAAGATAATAGAAGGACCAGCAGATTGAGGGAAGGGGTAATCAGAAGCAAATGCTATTGTGGGGAGGGGGGGGACAGGTCAAAGGAAGGAATTGAATAAATGGAATGTAGGACAGGATAGAGGGAGATGTGGTTAGTCTTTCACAATATGACTGTTATGGAAGTGTTTTGCATGACTACACCTGTATGACCTACATTAAATTGTTTGATTTCTCAATGACTATGGATGGGGAGGGAGGAAAGGAGAGAATGTGAAAGTTTTAAAAATGAATATTAAAAATTGTTTTAGCATGCAACTGGGAAATAAGATGTACAGGCAATGGAATATAGAAATCTATCTTGCCCTATGGGTAGAGTGATAGAAAGGAGGATAGATTGGTGGAAGAGGTGGATGTAGTGCATGCTGTCCTGGAATGGGGGTGGGGAGAGATGGGGAAAAAATTTGGAATTCAAAATCTTGTGGAAGTGAATGTTTCAAGCTGAAAAATAAATAAATTATATATTTTTTAAAAAAGAAAAGCTTAAGTTTGAATCCAGCCTCAGATACCTTACTAGCTATGAGACACTTTAAAGGTCACTTAGTTTGTCTCAGTTTTCACATAAAAAATATGGACCATAATAATACGTCTCTGAAATAATATTTGCAAAGAGTTTTATAAACCTAAAAGAACTGGATAAATGCTAGATGTTATTATTATGAAGAATTCTGATATCTGTCTACCTCTGTCTATTAACTATACAGACTTATACTTCTTTACTTTGCCCCATGGAGCTATTATCCATTACCCCCCATTCAATAAACCCCAGTGGGTACTTGTCACCTTTCATATCCAATTCAAACTCCCCCCTTTTTCATCTTTTTATTTAAATACCTTCACCACCCAATCCCATCCTACCTTCAAAATGTTATATATCTGCCTTCTTAATTTGCTCTTTGATCCAGCCAAACTGGTCTCCTTGTCATGACAATGGATCTCCTATCTCCTGAGGCTCTGTCTCATGCCTGGAATGTACTTCTTGCTGATCTTTATCTCTTAGAATCTGTTTTCCTTTAAATTTACCCCAAATACCACCTTGTATAAAAGTCCTTTCTTGATTCCCTTATGTCATCATATCTCTCACCCACAATGACTAATTATTTATTTGGTAGATAATTTACATGTCTGTATTTTGTCTCTGCCAACAGATTATAAGCTCTTTGGGGGCAGAGACTATTTCATTATTGTCTTTATATCCCCAGTGCCGAGAAGAGTGCTTGGAATCTAGTGATGTAGAGCTTCTCTGAATTTAGGCTGACCTCTACATAAATCTTTTCTGGTAGAGCAAGACCATTGATAGAACATTCTAGACCCTAAGGCCACCTCCATACCATCACCATAGTGGTATTCAATCAATCAATCAACAAGCATCTGATAAACAATTACTATGTGATAGATACTATAACAGTCACTGGGGATGAGGAAATAAAGATGAAATAATCAGTACTGAAGGAGTTTAAATCTTAAAATATTTCATAAGTGATTCCTTATTTAACAGAAAACCAGAACTTGTGGGCCAGTTGTTTTAAGCTGCCAGTAACCATAGTGATCCCAGAGAGATTTACAGATTCTGTGTGCCTAATTTGTATGATGTCTCCCCCATTTGAATGTGAGCGCTTTGGTGGTGCAAACTGTTTTTTTGTTGTTTGTTTTCTTTGTATCTCCAGTACCTGGCACAGAGCCTGGTAGTAAATGATCAATAAGTGCTAATATTATAGCAGCCAGATGGTATAGCAAATAAAACATTGGGCCTGGAGTCAGGAAGACCTGTGTTCAAAACTTTTCTCAGATACCACCCCCCAACTAAATCATCCTATAATTTGACTAAACATCTTTCAGTTTTACTTTCCTCATCTATAAGATTTAGATCATAATAGAATCTGCCTCAAAGAATTGTAGGGATCAAATGAAATAATATGTAAAGTGTGCTTTGAAATTTAAAATGCAATATGGCTGTCCTTTGTTCTTAAAGAGGAACAAAAAGACATCACCATGTTAAAGTCAAGGTACAAATGCGGCTGATCAGACTGATACAAGCTCAAAAAGATCTACCACATGTTGGGCACAAATTTGGAATGGACATATCTCTAAATTTGTGTATCTCACAGTTCTTTTGGCTACTGTAATTCTGTTTTGTTCATATAATACAATGCCTTCTTTGATATGGGCACATCATGCTGGATGGTCCTATGCCAGTGTCTCCCATCTCTCACAATTGATTCCAAAGTACTTCAGAGAGAACTTGAGTGTGCCTGTATCACTTCTTTTGACCTCCATGTGAGTGCTTGTATTGCGTGATTTCTTCATAAAATAATTATGGTAGCAATTATTGTTGTTAACTGACGGAGGTAGAATTATAGATGAAGACATGGACTAAAAAGCTGTTTCCTCAAAGATCAGAAGATTTAACAGAGAAAACAAAATTCTTGACTACTTTTTAGAAACATCTTCACTAAAAATGTAAAATGCAATTAGGTCAACTTTAAAGACTTCATAAGGGTTTGTGTAAAGCATCAGCAGGAATAGATTGAAGAGTAACATCTATTTTCTGTAGTAATAATTAAAGTAGTTAGCATTTTATAGCACTTCTAGGTTTGAAAAGTACTTTACATATATTAATTCATTTGATCATCCCAAGAACTCTGGGAGGAAAGTACTACCGTTGTCTTCATTTCACAGATAAAGAAACTGAGAGATTAAGTGACTTGCTTAGCAATACATGGAAAGTATCCTGGATAAGACTGTCGTCCTTGCCCTAAGTACTTTATTAGTATTGTTTTTTCAGTTTTAGATTTAATTGATCAAACAGCTTCTCTGAAAGACCACTAAATGCTCTTTCATAATAGTTTGAATATTACAGTAAAGAAATCTCTTAATCTGGTTTGATTCTCTTTAGAGTCAACTGAAAAAATGTGTATTCCAGCATTAGCAACACCAACATGGAAAGAATAATTGTCATTTCACCATAAATCATATTTTTTTAAAAAAATCATGGCTATGGCATAAGAAGCAAACAGAGACAAAGTTCACTTGTTCCTTTTTTTTATCCACCTAAGTTCACTTTCCTTTGAGTTTTAGAACTTCTTCCCCCTCGAAGATGTGTTTAATTTTATGGGGAAAAAATGTTCTGGAAATGTTGCACCTGCTCCTGCATTAGAAATTTGTTAATTGGTGTCAGAGTACAGACATCTGGGGAGGCCTACTTCTTTTAACTACTTCTATTTTGATCCTTTTACTGGTATGAACATCTTGTGCTTGTGCTTGGTGCCTATGCCCTACACATTCTAGAGACATACATTCTATACTTACTTTTCTGATAAATTGCCAGCAAATTTTTTTAATCTGCTTCAAAATTTGGGACACATTTTATTTCAAATTTAGAGAATGCATCAAATAATCAGTTTGCTTAGAAAAATTTTGCATAAAAAGCTTGAATTCAGTGTTTTTTATGGTAATAGTTTTTTTTTTCCTGCCATTTGTTCTTTAACATCTACCAGGAAAAAAAAACCCATAGACAATGTGATCAATGGCATAACAAAGAATGACATGACTCAGTGACTGAGCAAAATATACCAAAGTTCAAAATAATTCAGTTCAATAAACATTGAGCTGACATTAAGTGCAAGGACTTATGGACACTGACAAACAGAAGAGCCTAATTTCTACTGGGGATAGAGATACAACATATAAACAGATAAGTAACTAGAATGTAATACAGAATAATTTTCAGAAGTGAAGGAAAGTCAGTAACTGTGCAGATAGATAAGAAAAGAAAAACCTTTTTAGGAGTTGGACCTCAAGCTGGGTTTTGAAGGAAAATAGGGAGTCTCAAAGGTAGAGGCAGGGAGGGAGCAGATTCCAGATTTTTTGAGGGGGATTGTTAAGGGAGGAGAGCTGTTTTTGAAGGGAATGGAAACACATTATCTCAACCTAGGAAAAGGAATCTAGTTCTTATTGAGTCTATGCCTTTGGAAAACTAACATCCTCCTAGGTACAAGTTAGATTAAATAAATGTAAGATTTCTTCCAAGAACTTTAAACTTCCAAGAACATTAAATTCCTTTAATGTGTTCGGTAATACTACCGACCTGAAAGAAGACCATCTCTATACGTCTGGAAACTGTGACTTGTAACATATCTTGCTGACTCCAGTAGGTAGACTGTCATAAAATCATCATTTAAAAAAAATAAAACTCAAATGAGCAAGATTTTTTCCTTTCCATTTGAAAATGCTCTCTTCTAGCCTTACTTTTCTTTGTTCTTCCCTTAAGAACTTCAAATAATAACATAAATATCTTGAATATCTTCTTTTTTATGAGAAAACTTTAAACAGGTTAGAAATTGCTCAGTCACCCACCTAGGTCAGCGTTATGGCCAGGTCTCGTATTCAGATGTCTTAAATCCCAGGAGGGTGATTGCTCTACTTTGATTTCTATCATTTTTCCAAGTTGATTAAAAGCTGCTTGAGGAATTGTGCAGTCTTTATAGTCATGTCTGACTCATTGTGATACCCTTTGGGTTTTCTCTTGGCAGAGATACTAGAGTGGTTTGCCATTTCCTTCTCCAATTCATTTTACAGGTGGGGAAACTGAGGTGAAGTCACACAGCTAGTAAGTGTCTGAGGCCAGATTTGAACTCAAGGAGATCAGTCTTCCTCACTCCAGGCCTGGCACTCTATTTGCTGTGCTACATAGGCACCTGCTTGAGGAGAAGAATCCTATCATATCCATCATTGTACCTCTGCTCAGTTCTAAACACAGAGACTAGAGGCATCTAGGTGGCATAATGCTTGGAATATTGGAT
>CM053770.1:343677017-343770283 GCA_028658325.1 Potorous gilbertii
CTTTATTAAGGTATTGACCCGTTTTTCATGCTTTTCTTGCATCTCTCTCATTTCTCTTACCAGTTTTTCTTCCACCTATCTAACTTGATTTTCAAAATCCTTTTTGAGCTCTTCCGTGGCCTGAGCCCATTGAATATTTATTTTGGATTTTTGGCATACAGAAGCCTTGACTTTCATGTCTTTCCCTGATGGTAAGCATTGTTCTTCCTCATCAGAAAGGAAAGGAGAAAATATCTGTTAACCAAGAAAGTAACCTTCTATGGTCTTACTTTTTTTCCCTTTTCTGGGCATTTTCCCAGCCAGTTACTCAACTTTTGAGATTCTTTTCCACATCCACTTTGCCTCCAGATCCACCCAGCTAGTGCTTGGGGTCTGAGATTCAAATGCTGCTTCCCAGCCTCAGGGCTTTCAAGGGGTGCGGGGCTGCTGTTCAATGTAAGATTAAATTTAGATGCTCAGGTGGGGGCAGGGCTGCAGCACAGGGCTCAGTTTCCTCAGGAGGTTTATGTGGAGACCTTCAACAATGGATCCAGGCTCCTACCTTCTTTGGGAGCCCCTGTCAGCTGCTGCCTCCCGAGGGGGCCTGATTTATGGAGACACCCCGCTCCCTTCTCAGCCAGCCAAACAGGCCCTCTCACTGACCTTTGCTCCCGTGGGCAAAGGGAACCACGTGGCTTCTGGAGATTCTATCCTGGAAGCCTGCCTGGATCTGCTCCTCCAGAGACCACGAGGTCAAGACAGGGCTCTACCCCAGGTTCGGTGTGCAACGGACCCCTGGTGTTGGTTTTTCTGATCTCTCTGGAACAGAAATCTCCTCCACTCTGTTGTTCTGCAGCTTCTGCTGCTCCAGAACTTGTCGAGAGTTCTTCCTTACAGGTATTTTATAGGCTGTGGGTTCGGGAGCTAGTGTATGTGTGTCTTTCTACTCCGCCATCTTGGCTCCTCCCCCGAAATATTTTCTTAATGTTAAAAATACTTTGTGGACATTTAGTACATTGTAAATATGAATTATTACAAGGGCCACATGAGAGGAACAGATTACAAGTGCCATGTGGACTTATTCTTCTAATCTTTGCATATAATCCCCTTCATAATAGAGATTGTTTAATTCATTGTTCTCATGACAGTGCCTAAACTTAATAAATGCTTTTGATTGATGGAAAGATAGATTGATGACAGATATCTCTGTGGCGAAGTGCAGTGGGAAACATTTTAAAGGAGGAAATAGAGCATTAGAGAGTGTTGGAGGTAGTTCTGGGAAAAGGTAAAGGCAGAAGTACAAAAGAAAAAAACCAATAGAGCCTTTGCTGGTATTAACAAGGTGAATGGAGCATAGAATTCAAGGACTGGAGTAGAGAGAAATAATATTATGCTACACCTGGTCCATGGAAGACCATCAATAATGTCTGAACTTTATACGCAGTGGAGATCCACAAAAGTGTTTTTGGTTTGTTTGCTTTGTGAGGGGGAAGGACCTTATGACTCTTTTATTTCAGGCAGATTAATTTGACCTAGGTTTATAGAATGCCTTTACAAAGAGGGAGGAAGACTTGTTAAAAAACTATTATAATAACTTAGGAGGTAAGACACAAAATGGTGATCATAGAAAAAATGAAAATAGAAGTGTGGGGGGCTATATTTTGGAGGCAGAATAAAAGTAAAAATAACAGAATTAGGTGAGTGAATTTGAGGGCCAGTTAAAGGGAGAAGTCCAAGATAATGCTGAAATCATGAAGTTGTATTGGATTCAACAACAAACATTTATCAAATACCTACCCTCTCTTAGGTTCCAGGGCTAAGAGGAAACAAAATAGTTCCTCACCTCAAAGAGCGTACTTTCTATGATGCAAATAGCTAAGGCACTATGAGGAGGGCAAAAGTATTAATATTGGATATTAGGTGACAGTAATCTGGGATGTCGTAAAAGTGGAGATGATACCTGTATTGAACCTTGAAAGAAAATAAAAATTTCAAAAGGTGAAATAATGAAAATTAGGGCATAATGCCAAAATAAGAAAATAAGGAAAACTGCATTTATTGTCATAAAATAATAATCTCAGGTACATATTGAATTTATGACCATGGCTGGTCAGTAGAAGTGGTGAAATTAAAACCTGACTCATTACTATTTTGACTAACACTTCCTGGGTTCCTTTATTTGTTAAACTGATTAATAAATAGTAATAAGTTAATAATATTTAACAACTGCTTGCTATGTACCAGACCATATGCCAAGTGATAAGGACACACAAAAAGTGAAGCAATTCCTATAATTAAGGAATTTATATTCTATTAGAGCTAAATGTTAGCATGCTATTACTGAACACCAGTGGGAACTACTTTGATTTGTCTTTCCAGGACTGGAATAGAGGATCTACTTTAATCCATCTTGGAACATAACTTGTGTCCATTAATGGCCTCTAGAACACATTCGTAATAGCTGATAAGAGGATTATCTATGTCCTTGGAGTAGAGTGGGACTAACTTGCTTAAATGAACATGTGATTATTGCCTTATTAGCACTATATTCTAAAGACCTTAGTTTATCAGCTAATCAGACTGTTATACAACAGTGGTGGCCAGGAATAAAGTATGACTGAGTGGAAACATCAATTAGGCAATTTGCGATAGTGATTTAAGTTCCTCCAAAATATTAGTTTAAGAATTAAATATAAGTTTTGTTTTGTTTTGTTTTAATGATCTGAGGTTGAATTTTTCATAGAGATGATAATTGAAACCATAAGAAGGTATACATAGTATATTTTCAGTTTCATGTGCTATCGTCTTTTAAAAAAAAATTATACTGTTATGGAAAAGCTTGTTTTATTCCATAAATTAAAAATAAAATAAATTTAAGCTAAAAATAAAAAAATCATAGGTGAGGGAGAAAAAAAATCCTTTTAACAACTGAATGTCACTTATTTATAATGTTACTTAGGTCATATTGAAGAGTGATAGGACCACGACCCTTAAAGGAAAAGGCCACATTTTGAAAGCAACCCAGTCCCTGAATTTTCCCATACTTTTCAGATCATTGACACTTCTGCCCAAAGCATCTGACCCATCCCAACCCACCTAGATCACTTAATTAGCTTACTTGACAGTAAACTTGTTTTCCCTGCCACTATTGGCCCTCCCCAGACTACTTAATTCCTTTCACTATTGAACCTACCCTGCCCCAGGCTACTTGTCACTCCTTAATCCCACACAGATATTTTCACTGTCCTTTTTGTATTTAAATAACAGTCTCACTCCCATTAAGTCCCAGATTCCCTAAAAATCTCCCCCACTCATACTGGCGTTACAATAAACCTTGCCATTCTCACTGGAAAGTTGTAGTGTATGAACTGCTTTCTACCCTGAAATTTTGGGATTTCTAGGAACCCCAAACCGCATCAATATATGATACTAAATTGACAAAAAAGAGTTTTGCAGGCCCTCATACAAGAGGTACTAGTCCTTCCTGAACACCCCACAGGGTAAGACTTAAATTTTTGTTATCCCCAGTTATTCCTCTAAGACTTTAAGTTTTCAATTGAAAGCAGCAGATCTATTTGCGTAACAGCCATCTTTTACACCAGTAAAATCACATTCTCTTCCTATGAGTTAATTCCATTAAATAACTAATAAAATTAGCACTTTGAGTATAGTTCCTCATGTTCTTTGCTGGTAGTAAGCACCTAATTATTTGAATGAATGAATGTCTTGATCACATTGAAGCACGAAGGGCTAATCATAGTGCTTTTGTTTAAAGAAAAGCAAGCAAAACCCCAAACCCACAACATAGTCCCTCATAGTTTGTTGGACCTCATGCTTGAAGAGGAACAAAATGACATCTCCATGCTGAGATCCAGATACAGTGTACCTGACTGTGGCTCAATACCAGCTTAGAAGGTTCCACCACAAGTTGAGCACAAATAATCCATACAAACATTTGGAATGGAGATATCTCTAAATTTCCTCATCTCACATTTCTTTTGAGCTACATCAATTCCGCTTTGCTCACAGATCACAGCACCTACTTTGATGCAGGCACACCACGTTGAATGGTCCTGTCTGGGTTTCACAGACATATGGCTTTGCAGACCTTCCATTTGGTAAGCAGTCATCTTCTTTTCCACACTTTCCTTCAGAGGCTCCGAAACACCAAGCTAGTCCTGGCAATTTTTATGTCCACCTTTACAACTATATGTACATCCTTGGAAATTATACTGCCAAGATAGTTGAACTTATCTGCACCATTCAAAGTTTCTCCATTTGCTGTAACCAATGGTTCCATGTGTTGATGGTGTGGTGTTGGCTGGTGGAGAATCTCTTTTCCTGGTGTTAATTGTCAGACCAAAATTAACACAAGTGGCAGAGAGTTGATGCATATTCCATAGTATCTCAACCCCAGAGGTTGCATTGAGTTTACAATCATTTGTGATCAAAAAGTTGCTCATCACAACTCTACCTCTACTTGGCTTCAGCACTGCTTAATGATGATCTGTAGAGAATGCTATGGAAGTGTTTCACCCATCTCTCTAGTCTCTACCACTAATCAATATGGCCCTACCTGTGCTGGGTAGTTAGTATAAGATGAAAGAAAAGGAGATATTATCATTTTCAAAAAGCAGAGAATTTGGATAGCTTTAGTACTAGTGAGCTTGCTATTAATTCCGAGATCATAAATAAGAATAAATGGAAAAGCATTTATGAAGTACTTAGTTTGACCAAAGAAATGTAATGTGTTTTGAATAAAAATACAAAGGTGAAGACATCCCTGACCTCAAAGAATTCATCTTTAGCTGAAGGCAAGAAACTATAAAGGGAAGTTACTACCTGCCATGGGGAGAATGAAAGGAAATATTTGATATCTTTTAATTTACCATCAAAACAATGACCCTAGAAATTAAACTAAATCCTTAAAACAAGAGTCAAATGGTGAGGGACTGTTCTTTTGTTTGTTTGTTTTTCTTTAAAGTAAAAGCACCATGAATTAGCTCTTAGTACTTTAAGATCATCGAGGGAGCAATCTTTTGATTTGGAAAGTTATAGGGATCATGAATGTAAACACTGGGGAGTAGATTAACACACACTTTTGAATAATAATGACAGTAGAAATTTCATTATGGTTTCAGAACTGCAAAGGTTGGGTAAAGGAGAGTGAAGGAATTCAGGTGGCACTGATACATTTGGTGAGTCCAAAAACACTTGGAAAATAAAATGAAACTTTATCTCCTTTAATTTAGTAGACCAGGTGAGGCACTCATCAATCAGGGCAGTGGGTCTCAAGGTCTCCAAAGGACACATGATGGAAAATGCCATCCACATCTGGAAAAAGAATGATGAAGTCAGAATGCAGAGTGAAGCAGACTATTTTCTTTTGTGTTTTATTTTGTTTTGCTTTTTTTCCTTTCTTATAGTTTCTCCCATTCATTATAATTCTTCTGTGCAACATGACTCATGTGAAAATGTGCTTAATAGCAATGTGTATTTTGAGTCCATATCAGATTGACACTTGAGGTGGGAGGAGGGAGGAAGGGGGAGAAAATTTAAAACTTATGGAAATGAATATTGAAAACTAAAAATAAATAAATTGGAAAAAAAGAAATAGTTAAATCTTTCTAGGCATGTTGTCAAGTCTGAGAGACAAGGAAAAGTTTGTGTACATGTTGGAAAAAGGAAGCAGCATAATCAAGAGTTAGCTTAATTGTTTCAATTACGAAGAAAATTAACCACAATTCATTTTTTAATTGGTTAGTACCGTGGTCTTCATACTTTATTGTAGTTTTTGTGACTGTTGTTCATGACACAGTATTCTTTGCCATGAAGAATAGAGACAAACTGAGGCTTCAAGCTGGAAGTTCCATGATATAGTAGAAGCACTCAAACATGTTCATTTTTCTTTCAATAAGAACAAACATTTCGACCTTCCTCATTATAAATTCAAGGTCCAAAGTGGTTGAAGATTAGATAAAATGTGTCATAGGCAAGTTTTGTTTATTTTTAAATATAATATTTACCATACTGTGTATCCTAGGTAAATAGAATTTATATTAAATGAAATTATTTTTTGTTTTCTTCAATCTAAAAAAAATAGAGACAGATTCAAGCGTGTAAGGTGACTTGTAAAATATACTGAGAAATGAAAGTCTACTCACTGAAAAATGATGTAGGAGGGAAAATCCATGATGATTTGAAAATTTCTTATGCTTGTATTTGAATGTGCTCTGAGAAGATTATTCAAATGGTTATAGCCACATTGCATATATTTACACTGGTATCTAATTTAAGGGTAAATTGTATTTCATCACTATGTTCCAATTATGCCCTTTTGAAAATTAATTTTTAAAAAATTTTTAATTCCAGATTTTTCTCTGTCCCACTCATTGGTTGGCTTTTGAATGGAGCAGAGTTTCTAAATCTTCAAAACTTGACTATCTTTACAATATTGCTATTATTGTTCTGGTTTTGTTCACTTTGTATCAGTTTATCAGGTCCTCCTAAGTTTTTCCAAAACTATCCCCTTCATTATTTCTTACACTGCAATGGTATTCCATCACTTTCATGTGCCATAATTTTTTCAGCCATTCCCCAGTTGATTGAAATTCCTTTAGTCTTCATTTTTTTTCCACTACAAAAGGAGCTCTTATAGGTATTTTTGTGCATATAGGTTGTTTTTCTCCCTTTTTCAAATTTCTTTTGGGTATAGACTTGCAGTTATTGCTGGGTCAAAGGATATTCACAACTTAATAAGTTTCAGGGAATAACTTCCAAATTGCTTTCCAGCATGGTTGAACTAGCTCACCGCTCCATCAACAATGTATTAAAATATCCCTTTTCCAATAACCCCTCCAACATTTGTAATTTTTCTTTTGTGGTCAATTTAACCAACATGAGGGATATGAGGTGGTATCTCACCGTTGTTTCATTTTGTATTTTTCTAATAATAAGTGATTTAGGGCATTTTTACATGACTATTGATAATATCTCTTTGATCCTCTGAAATTTGATTATGTGTATCCTTTGACCATTTATCAACTGTGGAATGAAGCATACCTTTTCAGTAGCCCAAAGAAAACACCCTTGAAGTGGAAAGCAGAAAAGAGAAAGGTAGGGGAGGTGAGAGAGGAGAGAGAGACAGAAACAGAGAGAGAGAGAGAGAGAGACAGAGACAGAGACAGACAGAGAGACACAGACACAGAAAAACACACACATACATAGAGAGAGATAGACACATAGAAACAGACAGAGGGAAGGGAGAAAGAGAGACAGACAGACAGACAGAGACAGACAGAGAGAGAGACAGAGGGAGACAGAGAGAGAAAGAGAAAGATGGAGGGAGGGAGGGAGACAGAGAACGAGACAGAGAGACAGACAAGACAGAGAGATAGAGACAGAGAGACAGAGGCAGAGAGACAGAAAGACAAAAAGATCATGCTATCATAGATAAAACACTTACATTTTCAGTGCCCAGGCAAATAAAAATTATGAACTGCAAACATCTTGCCAGTCTATACTGAAGGTTTCCACATTACACATTCCTAATACAAAGGAAACCATAGATTTAGATTGCACTTATAATCATTAAAATAGGTATGTGTTTATTTGATGGATAACATTAGCAATTCAGAATCGGGAAGACAGGCATCTAAGTCCCATCTCTGAATCATACTGGCTATGTGATACTGGTCAAGTTACTCAACCTCTCAAAGTCCCAGGAAATTTTCCAAGATTGTAAATTGCAAAACCATTGTCAATATCTATGTTGATGAGGGAGTTTCCTCATTGAGAGTTCTCTACAAGTGGTGTAGAGAATGAAATAATTTGTCATATCTATCTATCTATCTATTTATCTATCTTCTATCTATATGCAGTTATCCTTTTCACACTGAGACTTTCCTCATCATGGTTTTGATATATCTTGGGTCAACATAAGAAATTAAATGGGAATTTTGGGGGAGTTTTTTGGAAGATGAGATGGCATAGAAAGAGTTTGGAAACTCAGAAATACATAAAATATATGTATAGTATTATATAATATAATCATATTTTATCTTTTAATACCATAATAATTCAGACTTCTTTTCTGGTATGAAGAAAAGGCCAAAAAAATTTTCCATGGATTTTCCAGATTGTGGAGGTGCTATGCCTCTACCTCCTGTGATGTGGAAGGGATAACTGTATGTATATGTATGTGCATGTGTGTGTGAACACATACATATATACATATATTTGTATCTCTATATGTACATGTGTGCATGCATGTGTATATATGTGTGTGCATACATGTCTGCACATGTTCACAATACACAGATATGGAATGTATGTATGATTATATATGTATGGTATATATAATCACATAGATATATGTATGTATATTGTGACATTAATCAAATATTGTACATGTGTTATTTATTTATTCATGCATATAGAGTGACTATATAATACATGTGTTATACACTTGCATATAAGCACAACACTTCTGATATACGTGTGTATGCATATGCATGTATGTAATTAGAAGTGTTCGTATGCTTTTGTGTTTTCACCAATATGTTGCAAGGTGATTTCCAAAAGTTCAGATCAAGTCCTTGTCTGGGGCAGGACCAAAAATGTTTGTGATTCAAATCTGTTTTTTCTGTACTTAACAATTACCCTTTAATAGAGAAAAAAGTAAGATAGAGAGTTAGGAAGTAATCAAGCCCTTTTCAATAAAGTCTGCTCATGAGGGATTCAGGAGGGAGTACTTGAAAAAGTAAGTATATATTTAGTAAAAATATAAAAGTCAGCATAGCCAGAGGCCATAGGTTGCAGAACCTTTAGGAAATTGAGTAACGAATTTTGCTGAGCCATTTGGCAATTATTTTAAATCTCTTACTGGCATAGAAGGAAATGAAATCTGAAGAAACAAACAAACAAAGAAACAAGGAACAAATGGAGACTTAACATGTAAATGAGCATTAACCTTCATAGTCCTGGCATAAAAGGAAATCAGATGGGTCCAAGGGAAATTGAGCTTTGGACCTAAAGCCATTTATTTCTTCGTACCTCCTCTAACAATAATGTCCTGATCTCTTCAGTTGCTAGTAATTTCTCCCTAGAAATTTATTTGTATATTCTTAAACTGAACTGTAATATCAATTCAGCACATTCAACACATAGCCCATTCATTCCTCTACTTCCTGTGGAACTCTTTTCCATGTCTCCCAAAAGATTGATATTTGCTAACTGCCCCATTTGCTAGTAGCCTTCATTGCTTTCTCTCAACATCATGAGTGAACCAGTAGATCATCGTCTAGCTGTCATCCAATAATCTTTCTATGTGTCTACCTATCTCCTTTTTCTATCATATAATTCTTTGATGTCATCCTTGTAGTGCCAACCAGATATTCACAGTGCCTACGGGGCCATGAATATGTTGTCATAATTCTGAATCACAATATACAACAGACTCTCCACAGGGAAGACAGAAACAAAACATTTACTCAGACACAAGAAAGCCAAATCCATCATAATCTAACAATGCAGAGGACAACACCATCTCCAAGCCTTCCCCTGCTAGGTTTCCCACAAACCAGTTCCATTAAACAAATCACAAATAAGCTCTTACGCTCACGCTAGCCAACTTCCTGCATCCTTCCTAGCTTTGACTGCTCTCTGAGTCACTTTCTCTTAGCTCTGCTCTAGCTCCATTTCTTCCTGCACTACCCTTTCAGCAAACTCCTCCCACCACAGGCTCCATGTGACTCAGACTTCTATGTGACCCAGGCAGGTTACATGGACCTATTAATGACTGGGAAAGATCTTTCCATTTTAATTACCTTTGCAATCCTCTGCTCCAGGTCTTCATAGTCTCTCACTGGTTATATGTTAAAACCCACTCACACTCATCAAGCACTTACTAACTGCTCTGGATGCCATGCTAATCTTTAAATGTTCAAAAGTATGAGTGTTCTAACTCTGCCATGAAGTAGCACCAGTAAAATGTTTGTATTGAAAGATGGCCCTTTGCTCTTATGGCAAGTTTAGTTCCAGTTAAAGTGCTAAGTTATCAGTTGAACATCATGTAGGTTCTTCCTTCTTTTCAACTCTGGGAAAATACTTTTGTCTTTTGTCCATTTGTCTTTTTATCCATTTGTCTTGTCAGCCTACAGCATACATAGCATTGGACAAGATTGTTGAGAAAGCTAGGTGCCCAGTGAATAAAAAACTAGGCCTGGATTCAGGAAGATCTGAGTTCAAATGCAGCCTCAGACACTTATTAGGTGTGTGACCCTTTCCAAGTCCTTTAACACATTTGCCACATTTTCCTCAAGTATAAAATGGAGATCACAATAGCACATATCCAGCAGGGTTATACGAGGACCAAATGAACTAATATTTTTAAAATAACAGTGTCTTGGCATATAGCAGATACTTAATAAATGTTTGTTCACTCTTCCCCCTTTGTGAATATATATATACATATATATATGAATATGTATACACATAATATTTAATTTTTCTATAGAGATGCTATTGCTCTAATATAATGCAATCTCCTTGAGATTAAGGAAGTTTTGTTTCTGTCACTGTATCCTCAGTGTCTACCAGAGACCCTTAATTGTTTATTGTTATTGACCCTTCTAGCTCCAGATCCATCCTCTAATTGTCCTAAAATGGGTAATAATTGCCATTCAGTCTGACTGATAGTATTTTGAAAGTATTAACTCACAATATCCATCATAGTTAGATTATTCTTTACTACAAGTATCTGAAAGTTTGTCCTGTGAAGTTCATTTAATAATGTTTTATGGACTTCAAATATTTTAGTGGGACAAAACAGAGTAGCTGATGTAATATACTACCTCAGCAATCTCCTTTCATTTTTTGTTTTGGTTCTTATGAAATATTTAAATGATAAAATGATCATGTATGAATGGTGCATCTTATATATTTCCCCCACAGAAACTAGTCTATCCTTTCCTATGTGCAAAAACAATGATATTTTTGATTCTCTTTTCTAAATTCATTAAAGATGTCCTATAATCCAAAAACTGTCCCATACTAAGCTTTTTAAAAAATATAAATAAATATATATTAGCTTGGTGTCTCAGATTCTCCTGTGTTAATATGTTTTGTATGGGTGTGTCCCTGATGTGAATGATAAAATGAAAACCTCTAGTCCATAGCATAGAGATTGAGTTTGCTGCTTACGGCACCAACTGTTCACATTTGAGAACCTAATAAAGAGTTCTTAATGTGTCATAAAAATGGAATAATGGGGTTTAATTATAGGCTTGGGGTTTTTTGGAGATACTGTTGGGTTTGTTTGAGGGCATGTTTTATTTTATTGGCAGTTAAAAAGAAGCTAATCTTCATATTCATTTAAAATTTTTTATACAAGCTATCGTCTATTGAAACATTTGTGAGGCTGAAGGAGTGATACAGAGAGACCAGAGAAAGAACATTTCTTGATGCATGGGTTCAGGGTAAAGGATAGCAACTGAAACAAGCTCAGTCTTTATGATTTGCATAAAAAAGAACAGTATGATGGGGTAGGTGAGAAGGAGGATGCAACTTTACTTAATTTCTTTTCCATTTGAAAAAGTAGAGTTAAGTCAAGGGTCATATGATAACTAAGAACTAAATTTTTTTTTTTGACCATAAATCAGATGAGAGTTAAACTGAAGAAATCAGAGAAGTTAATAGAGGAGAAAACCTTTTAAAGAGTAAATGTCAAGTCAAAAATAATTATTAAGCACTTACTACTACCAGGCACTGAGCTAAGTCTTGTGAATACAAATAGAAATTAAAAAAAAAGAAAGACAATTCCTGCCATCAAAGAGCTTATATGAAATAGGGGAAGAACATATATAAAAAAGGATTTGAAAAGCAGTCTGGAGGAGGGATGTTGGGCAAGAAGGTTGGTTGTTGTTCTTCATTCTCCAAGAGGACCAACATGAAATTACCATGATAAAGTGAAGTTACAACATGTATGACTGTGGCTGGTCAGACAAATACGAGTTTGGAATGCTCTACCACAGATTGGACACAAATAGTCCACGTAAACATTTGGGGTGGATACTCCAAATTTAAGCATTCCATGTTTTCTTTATTTTGTTTCAATACTGCTTTGCTCATAGAGCACAGCACCTTCTCTGATGTGGGCATGCCATGCTGAGTGATCCTGTGCCAGTGTCTCCCATGTTCCACAATCAAATTCAAAGTTCTTGAGAGAAACCTTGAGAGTGTCCTTGTATCACTTCTTTTGACTACCATAAGATTGCCTGGCCCATTTGAGTTCTCCATAAAATAGTCTTTTTGTCAAGCATACATTTTGCACTTGAACAACATGGCCAGCCCATCAGAGCTGCCTCTCTGAAGCATAGTTTAAATGCATGGCAGTTCAGTTCGAGCAAGGACCTCAGCTTCTGGTACCTTATCCTGCCAGGTGATCCTCAGAATCTTTCTAAGACAATTCAGTTTCAGCGATTCAGTTTCCTGGCATGGCACTGGTAGACTGTCTATTTTTCACAGACATACAACAATGAGGTAAGCACAACAGCTTCAGTTTGGTAGTCAGTCTAATACCTCTTCTCTCCCAAACTTTTCTTCAGAGCCTCCCAAACACTGAGCTAGCTCTGGCAATATGTGTGTCAACCTCATTATCAATATGTGTATCCCTGGAAAGTACGTTACCATGGTAAGTAAACTTATGCACAGCATTCAAAACTTCTCCATTTGTTGTAACTGATGGTTCCATGTATGGATGGTATGGTGGTGGCTGATGGAGCACCTGTGTTTTCTTGGTGTTATTAGGCCAAAATTAACACATCAGCAGAGAATTGATCCACACTTGGTTGCATCTCAGCTTCAGAGGCTGCACTGAGTGCACAATCATCAGCAAAAAGAAAATCATGCACAAACACTCCCCCCACTTTGGGCAAGAAGGTAGTGTGGCAGAGAAAGAAGTCTAGAATCGGTACCAAGACCCAGGAAGGAATAGGATCATGACTTGGGGATGGGCAACTTCTGGTGCAAACTGGCTGAGTGGAAATATTTCATAGCTGTTAGCTAAAAGAACAAAAGTCCTTCTATTCCACCTCCCAAACCTCCTATTGGCTAAAAGATTTATTAACTATAACACCAGTAGCTGACACTGAAGATAACTGTATAGCTGAAGATGAACTGGATCAGAAAGATGATACTCAGGGGAAAAGTGGTAGACACACAATAAATATCTCAGAAGGAAAAGCAGAAAGGGGATGATGAGCTATCTAGCAGAGAACACAGGAGATGTAATATGTGATGGGGAGCAGGCCTATCAGAGGATAGGGTAAAATATCACTAAAAAGACATCTCTAGAATCCTAGGTTTTTGTTGTTATTCAGTTGCTACATTTGTGTTCTACTCTTTGTGACCCCGTTTATGGTTTTCTTGGCAATGATACTGAAATGATTTTTCATTTCTTTCTCCAGTTCATAAGGAAACTGAGGCAAACAGGGCTAAATGACTTGCCCAGGGTCACACAGGTAGTAAGTGCCTGAGGCTGGATTTTAACTCAGGTCTTCCTAACTCCAGACTAGACAATCCATTGACTGTGCCATCTAACTGTATAGTATCCTACTTGTGCTACCCTTTTTCACATGTGCCTTCCATATGAGTCCTCTTTTCACGTGGTCCTCATGCGTGTATGTCTCATTTATGTCTCCCTGTCAATTCTATACCATAACAACTCCACTGCAGCCACATTCCACATCCCCTTTCCATCAGAATCTTGAATGGTAACCCTGAGCCACTGGGCATTGATAGTGAGTTTTTGCTTTATTTTACCCAAAGCAGGCCACCACCTCACTTCATGACTACTTCCAAAATATACTACCACAGACATATCTCCCACCACTACTCTCTAGGTCTCTATATGATGTTTTCTCCTATTAGAATATAAGCTCAATCAGATTAGAGTCTGTCTTGAGTATTGCATTTATATCTCCAACACATTCTGTAGCATATAGTAAGTGTTTACTATATGCCTGATCTTCCCCTCACATCCACTCAATCCACTCTGAATTATAATATTTGTCAGAGAGTGATATCCCAGGTTTAGAGTAATAATCTGTTGTTAGTTCATTATTATGTTAGTTCATTAAATTCTTTTGCTTTGAACTAACAATATACCCTTGTTCAATATTAAAAGTGAACCTTTGCTTTGGTTGGGGGTTGTTGAGCTGTCTGTGTTCATCCTTTGTTGCCAAAGAAGACCGTGCCATCAGAGAGTCAGCAAAATCCAGTGTCAACACAAAAGAAAAATACGAAATTTGGAGCCAGTGACCCTGGGTTTATATCTTACCTTTGCTATTTTTGTGGTCTTCCTCAATTTACTTAACCTCTGTGGATTTCTGAATCCTCAACTGTAAAGGGAATGGAATAAAATAGATAACCCCAAAAGTCTCCCTCTTCTTTAACTCTATGATCCTATTATCTGAGTTAGAAAGCTACAAAGGCAAGTGCAAATCTAGGCATGTAGGCAATAAAGTAGATAGTGCTCTGATGCTGGAGTCAGGAAGACAAATTCAAATTCTGCCTTATACATTTACTAGCTCTTATATACAGACAAATCACTTAAGCTTTGTTATCTCTTTGTTTGCTCAATTCCAAAAAGGGGATAGTAGCTCCTACCTTTCAGGATTGTTATGGAAATCAAATAAGTTTATATTTATAAAATAAATAGAGCACAGTAAGTGATATAGATACGTATACTTATTCCTTTCCCTTTCCTTCCCTTTCCCTTTTTTCCTCCCCTCTTTTAGCACAGCTCAGGAACCAACCCTTTTATGACACCTTCCCAGTTCTACCTATTGCTACATCTCTCCTTGAAATTACTTTGTTTAAACTTGTATTTATTTATCTGTGTTTAAGCTGTGTATCTACTCCTCTCTCCAAGTGAACATAAACTTCCTGAGGGCAAGGAGTGTTTTGTTTTTGTCTTTGTATCTCTATAGCATGGTCTAGTTCCTTGCTCAATAAATCTTTTTTTTTTAATAAAATGAGATAAATTTTCTTTGAGCTGAATTTTGAACAAGAGAATGTATTTCTTCCCTGCATGGCTCTGTTTGACCACATTTAATACATAGTTTTATCTCAAAACCTTAAGTAGATACCAAAAAGAAGTCAGAGAAAGGTAAACTAATGGCTACATAATAGAAAAAGCTTCTCTTACAATAGAAACAAAGAACAAAACAATTCCATTTATAAAACCTGGCCAAATTGCAATGGCCCTAGACAAGAATCTGTAGGATATAAAGAAGGAAGAATTGTTTAGTGTGTAGTAATGGGATGCAATTAAGGAAAAGAAAATGTAGACTGGATATCAGGAACAATTTCCTAACAGTCTATTAGATTGTACATTAGTTTCCCAGGGGAAGGGATGGAAACCTCATAGCTTTAGTCATTTAAAGCTAGACTGATTCCCAGAGGGTGTGGCAACTCAGAAGGAACTGAAAAATATAGAGCCATGAAAGTCTATCTGAGTTAATTCTGTTGCACATCAAAACTCTGACTGCTGTATGGGCAAGAGTCTAATACTATTGTAATTGGCACATTCTATCACATTAAAAACTCCATCTATTTTTATGAGAATGGCTCACCTTTGAATAGTCAATGATGTATTGCTACTAGCAAGTGAACATAGTCAGCATTTACAAAGCTGACCTTGTATCATTATAGGTTATGGAACACCCACAAAGGTTCCTAATGGAATGCTAACACAGTGGATGTAAAATCCTTGTGATTATTTAATATGTGAAAATGCTTTGGGAGGCAAAACTTGTTTTTGTTCTTAAAGTAATGATAGTCATACCTTTAATCCTATCACATCTGGAGCAGATGGGATATAGTTTTTTAGACTCTTCTATTATGTATGTTAATTTGTAATTTCTGCTTGTTTCTTTAACACTTATATTTGCAAGGTCAAGAAAGGTGAAATAGGATCCATAAAAATGACTGACCACTTGAATTGCTAGTTTCCATCCAGTATGAATGCATGTATATATCTTCCTACTATATGTGTATCTCATACTTATTTGCATTTGTTCTACTTTTTTATAATACAACACTATGTAGTTTCATATATGTTTAATGCAATGTAGTTCAGGCATGATCTATTAAAAACTTACTCTGTTCAAACTTCTGTGCTAAGCAATGGGAATACAAAAATAAAAAAATATGAATTCAATGAAGTCCATAGGGGTACGGTGAAAAGGGTATTCATTCTGGAATCAGAGGACTTGGGCTCAAATTTTACTTCTTATGCTTAAACCTTAAACAAATTACTGAGTGTCTTTCAGTATCAGTTTCCTCATTTGTAATGAAGGGATTACATCAGATTGGCTATTATGACAAAAAAAGGAAATGAAGAATGTTGGGGAGGATGTGGGAAAACTGAGACAGTGTTGGTAGACTTGTGAACAGATTCAACATTGTAGAGAACAATTTTGAGCTTCTGCCCAAAGTGCTATAAAAGTGTACATACCCTTTGATCCAGTGATACCACTACTAGGTCTGTATCCCAAAGAGATTATAAAAAAATAGAAGAACCTATTTGTAGAAAAAATTATAACTGCTCTTTTTATCATGGCTAAGAATTAGAAATTGAGGGAATGTCCATCATTTGGGAAAGGGATGACCAGGTTGTAGTATATGATTATAATGGAATATTATTGGGCTATAAGAAATGATGACCAGGATTATTTTAGAAAAAAAAAACTTGGAAAGACTAACATAACACAGAGTGAAGTGTGCAGAGCCAGGAGAATGTTGTACCCAGTAATAGCAATATTGTACAATGAACAAATATGAGTGGCTTAGCTATTCTCAGCAATGCAATGTTCCAATACAATCCCAAAGGATTTAGGATGAAAAATGCTATACACCTCCACAGAAAGAACTGATGAAGTCTGAATACAGACTGAGGCATACTATTTTTTACTTTTTTTTGTTATTGTTTGAGTTTTCTTCCACGAAATGACTAATATGGAAATATTTTACATGATTAGTCATAAAAAACCTATATCGGATTACTTACCATCTGAGGGAAGTGGTACAGAGGGAGAGAATTTGGAACTCAAACCAAAAAAAGATGTCAAAAATTGATTTTGCATGTAATTGAGGAAGAAGAAAATACTATTTTAAAAAATGAAGGGGTTGGACTAGATGCTCTCAGAGTGCCCTAAGTCTAATACCAGTCGTGTAGTAGGGACCACAAATACATGTTGACTGAGCTGGTTCTAGCTCTAGATCTGTAATCCTAATAGAGGAAAGGACAAAATATACGAATAACTGTGATATAAAGTGGAATATGCTATGTGCAGAGAAGAGATCCACACAAAGTCACATGAGAAACTTGAGGAAGGAGAAATCATTTTCAGTTAGGGTTATTAGGGAAGGTTTTATGGAAGCTGGGCTTCACAGGGATAGGTTACTGTTACTGGAGTCAGAAAGACCTGAGTTCAAATTGCACCTCCCATAAAAACTAAGTGGACACGTTACTTAACTACTGTATGCCTTACTTTCTTCATATGTGAAATGGAAATTATAGTCACCTCACAAGGCAATTATAAGAATCTACTTAAACAGCATATATAAAACTGATTTATTTTTTATCTTTTTTATGGTTCTATGGGGAGGGGAAATAAGAGCAACTGATAATAAATCAGCATAAAAATTTAAAAATAAATAAAATATCATGAGGACTGATTAGAAAAAGAAGAAATATATATCAACAAAATACAAGCAAGGGAATAGTAACTGAGACAGGGGAGGAGAAACAAGGCCTCCTATAGAAGGTGATACTTGAGCTGCATCTTAAATGAAACCAAGAATTCTCAGACCTGAAAGTGAGGAAGAGGAACAGACTCAAAAAAATCTTAAAATCTTTCAACTTAAATACTACTGGAATAGTCTTCAAGCATGCAGGGTTACCTTCTTGACAGGAGGAGAGCTTTTGTGGAAATATAACCACGTTACAATTATAATAAAATGTTCCTAGTAGAGTTGTTAATTGGATTACAGCATTTATTATGATATATACAAAGGTGTGACTATTTCACAGCATAAATTTGACTGACATTCAAAATCTGCTTGAAATTTATATGTAGTACTTTGGGATCATTTGTGTAATATAGATGTATATATACATATATACACATATGTGCACATACATGTATGTGTGCATATATAATATATACACACATATACACATGCGCACACACACAGAGAATGGTTTCACTGTGTAGTATAGAAGAGAGAAAACTGTCCATGAAGTCAGAAAACCTGATTTCCAGTCCCACTTCTTAAAATACTGACTATGTGCTCCTGTGTAGGTCACTTAACAACTCTCTATGACTACATGTTTCAGAAATATGTTGAACTACATTAACAGGAGGAGTTCACTCACTTGAGAATTTCATATAATAATGAAATCATGTTTAGTCCCTAAGGCTGTATACACTATAAGTGCTTTCACAATATGAAGTTGCTATATGATAGGCACTGTACTAAGTTCTGGAGATCAACAGCAAAAATAGCTGCTGACTTCAAGAAGCTTACATTCTTGTGAGGAGATAATATGTAAGCAAATATGTACAAAATACTTACAAAGTAAAGGAGAAATTCAGGGATCTTTACTTATATGGCATATTTTAGTTATATCTGTGATTTGTAAGATTTTTGAATTCTTGATCAAGAAAATATCATCTCTGTTTCCTCTTCTCTGTCCTAGTTATAACATTGTTTTCATGGAAAATTCATTATGCCTTAAGGTAATAAAGCTTCTGGAAAAGCATCATAGTAAAAAACAGAGACTTTCTAAAATCAAAATCAATGATTCTTGAATGTTTATAAATTTAAAATTACAAATGAACTTTAGAAGGACACATTTGATTAAAAAAAAGAAGGTGGGAGGAAAATAGAAGGATGAGGAAGTGTAAAAGTCCTAATTCTTTGGGACAGCCTAATTCATCTATAATACTTATATATGACAGATTGCCCATATTGGTTGTATATCTATGTAACTCTATCTAGATGTGGCTCACACATAAATAGATACCTCTAGAGTCTCTTCCACCCACCCTTTTCCACCATGAATGTACTCTTACCAGGGAGGAAAGCAGAAGGTTTTTGTCTGAGGTGAGAAAATCACAGATTTTCTCAGAAAGTGGGAACCAGAATAAAATTATATCTCTCTGTACTCTCAATAAACATTTTCTTTCTCAAACATTTTTGGTCTTAGAATTCCTCTATACTCTTAAAAATTCTTAAAGACTACTCAAAGAGTTTTTGTTTATATTGACTATAGCTATTAATATTTACCATATTAGAAATTAGAACATCTTAGTATAATATGAAAATAGCTTGAACCTTCCATACTCCATGAAAGGGTCTCCAGGACCTCTTCAGATGTCCCTGAATTACACTTTGATAAGTTTTGGTCTAGGAGAAATAATTTTTAGATTTAAACTGTGTACTTGATCATCATCTCTTAGCAAGAAAGAAGCTGTATATACTAGACTGGACTTCCTTCCCAATAAATGTCAGTTACACAAGGGTGTATTGCCAAGACAATATTCACAGCACTGGTGGTGAATATAAATATGTCAGTGTGGTTCTCAGTTGCAAAATAAAAGAGATTCTCCATATAGGAGGCAGAAGAAAAACATTTATTTAGACACCAGAAAGCTAAATCCCAGAATCAGAAAGCAAAATCTGTCATAGTAACCAAGAAGTCAATACAGATTATCACCATAGAGGGTTAAAGCCATTCCCAAGACTTCCTGGCCCCGATTGGGACTTTTCCACAAACAAACAAACACTCAAGAATCTAAGGTGTGCCTGCCTATATCCTTCCCAGCTCTGACTATACTGACCAACTTCCTCCCAGCTCTACTCCACCCTTTCTGTTTCATCCCTTCAGCAAGCTCCTCTCACTGCATGTGACTTAGGTTTTCATGTGGTCTAAGCAGGTCACATGGGCCTATTAATGAATGGCAAAGATTTACCCATTTACACTACCATTACAAAAGGCTGCAAATAGTGAACAGTAAATGAACTCGTTTATTCAAGCCAATAGCAAACAGAAATCAGATCCAGATGAAAATGTACCAGATAATATATGAAGTGAACAGACTTTCTTACAAGGTCTATGAGATCTCAGTTCAACCAAAAGAGAAAGAGTCCTAGATCTCATTTAAAGGAAAATTCCATGAAATCTCTAGAGTAGTACCCTGAGAATAAGGACACAATCAAGGTTTCAGCTACTCTAAGTTTGCATCTTCCTAGAGTCTTTCTCACACTTCAGGGATCTCTCCCTGAAAAAAATATCTGGAATTACATGTCTTCTGTCTCAAAACTGGAATCCAGAAGATCAGGATGTCTCTTTTTTCAAGCTCTTGCCAACACCACTCCTTACACAGACTGGGAATAATTAATCATCAACAATGAAGGGAGTCTTATGCAAATGGCCTTTGGATATGGGTTGTATGTAATTAAAAATACTTTTACAATTTTCAAAATATTTTTCCTATTATCAGCTCATTTAGTTCTTGCAACAGTTCTGTGAGGTATTTGAGCAGGTATTAGTATCCCTACTTTATAGATAATGGAAATGACAGTGCGAAAACAAGTGATTTGCTCAAAAGCTCATAGCTCAGAGGCCCACTGGCTAGCCCAACAATACATTCTGCTTTGGTGTGCTAATAAATTCCTTTGTTAACTTTTTTCCCCTTGAGTTTTTCCTCTTTAATAAGGATGAAGATCTAAACATAGAATTTTCTTTTTACAAGTCTAGTGAGCTAGCCAGGAGACTTTTTCAAGTGTCTTCACCCATGACTATCACTGAGAATGAGCCTACTTCACCCCTGCAGCTGGCACTTGGGTCTTTACCTGATTGTGGGTCAGAGCAAACTCCCCCTGGCAGTTAGTTAGACATAAAGTGACTGCAAAATTTAACTCCCCCCAACCCAATAAGGATAAGGAGAAATAAGTCCCAAACCCAAACTATTCTTTCTGATTTGTACACAAAGATAAAAAAGTACATGCAGAAAAGGGTAGTTGGTGAGGATAGGTCCATATCCAACATTAAGTTGCCCAGGAAGAGAAAGGTTAAGGGGATGCTAGTACAAATTGGGGTTGGCATAGAGTGAACTCCCTGCTATCTCCCTATTGGGCAATCAGTTAAATGTTTGCCAATTTGACAAGGAATATCCAATGCAGATGAGATTCAATAGCCAAGATTTATAATTATGGGAAACAAAATTGTCTAGAAAAATATAGGACTTTTGATTGTTTTCAACTGTGTAGCTTAAAACCAAATTTGAAGAACTTAGAGCCTAGCAGAAAAAGCAAAAGGTCATGGCACACTTAAGAAATAACTTTTGTTGGAAATTCAGAGAAGAAGGCAGTAAAAATTTTGTTGAGCTCCAGGAAGGAACAATGTAGGCAGTGTGGTGGACTTGATGGGGGTTCCACTCCAGAAATTCCTGTTTCATTGACCATATGCTGTTCTGGGTCACAGTCCCTGGGCCAAAATGACAAAGAGCACTTGTGGTCTCAGGGAAGCAGGTTATAGGTTATAGGCTTGAGAGGAGTGCTTCTAGTCACTCATAGGGGAATAGGGACCTTGGTTCAATTCTAAAAGAAAGGGGAACACTAGTAACTATAGCAGCAGGAGAGAGGACCATCCAATTAGCGTCCCAGGGTCAGGGAAAGTGCTAGTGTTGGTAGCTACAGGGGAACTAAGTCCCTCCTTGGATAAAGCTCAGAGCATAGACCAGGCAAGCAGTGACCATATGTCTCCTCAGATCATAACATCTTGTAAGCACCAAAACTCTGCAAGTCCCCAGACTATCTCTGAAACCAGTAACAAAATGGGCTTGAAGTAGTGCCCTCTCCATCCTGTGAACAAAGCCCAATTTTAACTCAAAAGCCAAGAAATGGATTGGGAAAATGAGCCAACAACACAAAAGAACCTGACCATAATTAGTTACTACAGTAACAGGGAAGATCAAGACACAAAGCCTGAAGAAGATATTGATGTCAAAGTACCTACAAACAAAGCTCCAAACAGAAATGTGAATTGGATGGAAACCCAAAAAAGAACCCCTAGAAAAGCTCAAAAAGTGTTTTAAAAATCAAATAAGAAAGGTAGAGGCGACATTGGGAAAAGAAACAATAGTGATCCAAGAAAATAAGTTGTTAAAAATGAATAGGTTAGTAAAAGAGGCATAAAAAGGCAAAAAGAAAATAACACCTTTAAAAACAGAATTGCCCAAATAGTTAAAAAAAACCCACAAACATCCACTGAAGAGAAGAACACCTTAAAAAGTAGAATTTGCAAGATGGAAGAGATACAAAAGTTTGTTGGAGAAAATCATCCTTTAAAAATGATAATTATTTGGGCAAGTGGGAAGCTAATGACTCCGTGAGACCCCAAGAAGCAATAAAACAAAATCAAAAGAATGAGAAAAGAGAAGAAAATGGGAAATATCTCATTGGAGAAACAACTGACCTGTCAACGAGATTGAGGAGAAATAATATAAGAATCATTGGACACCTTGGAAGCCAGGATTAAAAAAAAGATCTTAAATATATATATCTATATTATAATATTTTATGTCCAAATTCCAGAGCTCCCAGGTCAAGAAGAAAAATTTGCCTTAAGCAACCAAAATGTAGCAATTCAAATGTTATGGAGTCCAGTCAGTCTTATACAAGATGTAGCAGCTTCCATATTAAAGGATTGGATTACTTGGAATATTCAATAACAGAAGACAGAGTAGCTAAGATTACAATAAAGAATAACCTGACAAAAATGAGTAAGTCCTTGAGGGGAAAAAATAGATATTTAATGAAATAAGAGACTTTTAAGCATTCCTGATGCAAAGACTGAAGCTGAATAGAAAATTTGACTTTCAAATACAAGACTTGAGAGAAACACAAAAAAGGTAAACAGGAAAGAGAAATCATAAGGGATTCAATAAAGTTAAACTGTTAATATTCTTACATGGGAAAAAGATAATTATGACTCCTAAGAACTTTATCATTATTTGAGAAGTTACAAAGAGTAAACATGGTAGTCAGAGGTGTGAGATGACTATGAGGAAATTATTTAAAAAATAAAATTAAGGGGTGAGAAAGAGGGATGCACTTGGAGATGGGGAAAGGAGAATGAATGGGGAAAATTATCTCACATCAAAGAGGCATCCAAGGAGGAGCTTTTATAATAAAGAGGGAGATGTGGGGCAAGAAAAAAGAAATTGAAGGAATTAGAATGGGCAATGAAGAAACACGCTATCATTCTTTGCAGATGATATGATAGATAATTTTAGAGGAACATCTAAAAAACTAGTTGAAATAATTAATAACTTCAGCAAAGTTTCTAATATGTGTAGTTGTTTTAATTTAGAAGAAATTATTCAAAGAAATAATTATTAATTGATAAATTGTTACAAATAGGTTCTAGAATTTTCAAAGATGTCACTTGTTGAAATGTAGTAGGCACAAGGCTGATTACTGAAAGATCTGGGTTTGAGTAGGGTTCTATCACTCACCAGCTATATAATCTTAAACAAGTCTGTTCGCTGCAATAAACCCCAATTTCTTCCTCAGTAGAATGGGGAGAATGCTAATGATACCTGCTTCAAAGGGTAAATGAGATAATGTACGCAAAATGTTTTTAATTTCAAATTTCATTTATGAATAATTGCTTGTTTTTCTGCTTATGAAGATTAGAGTGAATATGTCAAAAAGCTATATTGACTAATGTTTTTTGTGAAGGGACATAAATTATGCTGCCTCTCTTTTATTCTTCTGCTGCCAGGATTAAATGTTTCAGTAAGAACTTCTGCTTTAATCAAGTTGAAGTGTGTGTGTGTGTGTGTGTGTGTGTGTGTGTGTGTGTGTGTGTGTATGTGTGTGTATTTCAGAAGTGTTTATACTCTCTAATGTAAAATGAAACTGTGTTTGTAAAATACTGATACAATTTTATGTGATAGTTCCCTGGATTAGGAGAGAAACTTCTATTATTTTTAGTGACTTCAACATTTGGTAAAAATTGACATAGAAAAAAAGGATTCGATAGCAACAAATCAACAATGATCATCAACTGTCAATCAACATTTATTAAGTACCTACTATGTGCCAAGATAGGGATATAAATAAATATAGTCCCTGACCTCAAGGACTTCACAATCTAATGAGAAAAGACAAAACAGCAAAAGAAGTTGAGAAGTGGGCTGTGTATTGGGTTGGGGAGATTATGCTGACATCCCACATCCTAGTTGGAAATTATGAGATGACTGCCTTGGATTTCCTCTTAAGAGGGAAGATCTTGAAAGGGTTCTCTCATGTTTACCCACTGTCCTCCTTTAATCAATACAGGGGTAGAAGGGACTCAGTGTGAGCTTCATTGTTGATGCATTTATTAACTGTTTAATATGTGCTCAGTGAAAGGCATCCATTATGTAGGGAAGAGATGGCCAGCCCTGGGGAAACAGGAAGACTGGGTGCCAGTCCTGCTCTGTCACATGATGACCCTATGACCTTGGACAAATCACTGAGACTTTCAGAACTCTAAACAATTCTCTGAGTTGCCAAAAAGTGGTGACCAGCATTGGTGAATGGTATTTCTTCACACAGAGGTTACAACCAAGGTCCAGTTCTACCCAGTATTATGAGGCACTGTGCTGGAACACAAGGGAAAAATCAAAATCAGTTCCTGCTCTCAACAAGCTTACATTCTAATTGGTATGAAAGGTACCCCTAGGAGGAAAGGGCATCTGGGAATCAAGCGATACTGATAGTTTCTAATAGGAGGTAGTGTCTGAGGTAAAGATTGTCTGCTCACCTTTACATGCCCCTGACTTTTATGGGTTTCTACATGGCTGATCCTCAGTTTTCTCATTTCCAAGAGCACTAGATTTCTTTATTTAGTGCTTTGTTTGTAAGACAAAAGGTTTGCAGCCATTTTTCAAAACAAAGAGCAGAGCTTATTTGCCTGTGGCTCTCATTGTAATGCTGGCTTTCTGCTGCAGTAGAAACCTTTTACATGCACTGAACACTATGTGTAATGATCCTTGACAATTTCAGCCATTCTGTCTAATTAGTGTATCTCTAGGGAGGAAGTAGTGACGGGGGGGGGGGGGCGAGCATCGACTATATGGATGTTCTATTGACTGAGACCGTTGCGGTGGCAACAGAAACCATAACAATCATTTTATAATTAGAACAATAGAATCTTATATTTGGAAGAGACCTTAGGGGTTAGGTAGTCCAGCTAATATCGGAACAAAAATTCTCTATAATATCTTTTAGAAGGAGTAATTGATCCTGTACTTGAAAACTTGAGAATTCATTGGAGAGTTGAGAAAATGTTCCTCTTTCACATTTTGCAGAAGTGGGGGACTATGGATGTGGAAAATTACATATACTATCATGTTAAAGTGTTCATTGGCTTTGCTGAACTACTTTTTTCCCCTCTTTTAAAAATCTTGGTTACAAAAGATTCTTGCTGAAGCAAGTAGAAGGGGAAAGACTGCATTTGAAAGTAATGGTGATATTAAAAACAAAAACAAAAAAGTATCAATAAAAAGAAGATTTAAAAAATTAATTTATTACCAACCAAAGCAGTTCATTAAACTTCAAGGGGTCTCTAATTATGATGGAATTATGAATTTAGAGTTGAAAGACACCTGAAAACACCTATTCCAATTCCCTTATTTTACAGAAAAGAAAACTAAAGCCCCGAAAGCTTAAATGATTTGTTGGGGCTATATACACAGTCAGTAGTAGAATAAGGAACTGAATCTTGATCTGTTGATTCCTTATTCAGCACTCATTATACTACACCATCTTTTTCCTCATCTTTAGTTGAAATCTACCTCTTACTGTTCTTAATTCAACCCTCTGTTTTCAAGCAAAACAAATGCAACATCTTCTCCATGACAGCCTTCCAAGGTACTTACAATATTCTTCCAAGATTTCTCTTATTCAGGCCACGTTTCCTCAGATGTGACTGTGAATAGCAGGATTGTTTCTATGTTTTATCATGATATTTCATTAGGGATTAAAATAATCCATGATTTCATCACTATTCTCCCTCTGCTGAGTATTATGAAATCTTCTACATGTTAAAAGACTTTTTAATGAGTTGTTATATGCAAAAAAAAAGTTTCATACCTGATTGCCAAGTTTCAGGCAAGGGATCTGCCTTTCTGAGTCATGGTAATCTGGTCCATAAATGATAGTCTCTCACTTGATCCATTCTGGAAACCTTTGCATCTCGGTAGGACCAAAGTTTGTGCTTCATTTTCATGAGTCTTTTGCCATGGTTACCTTGATGACACAATGAAGAATCAGAACAAGGTTTAATGAAGGATGCTATGCTATTTAATGAAAGTAGAATAAATTTTCATTAGATTTGTTAGCAACTACATCATACATGTGGCTGTTGCTGAACTTGGGGTCAATTAAAACCTTACCAAGCATTTTCCATATGAAAACAATAAAACCAGACCTAGTCAATCTTGTATTTGCAGAACTGATATTTGAACTTTAGTTCAGGCTTTAATTTTACCTCTATTAAATTATTAGAATGTTTTTGGTTCTTTCTTATTGTTTCAACTTGATGAGATCATTTTTAATATTGTTTTTCTTAGCTTTCAATAGTATCCTTCTTTCCCCCTCAACTTAACACCATCTGCTCTAGGGCACACATATCCATTTGTCCAGTTAATTTCTCCTTGATAAAAAACACTTTTCTTCCAAATAGACTCTGCTAGTTCAATGGTACTCATGATAGCTATAACTAGTCTCATATTTAATCACTGACTAATTATGTGAATAAAATAGTGGTTGTACTATTTTCCAGCTCAATACCCCAAATTTTGATGCTAATCTTTAAGAAGATGCATTTTAGTCTTTTCTGCTTTTTTCCTTTTAATTGAAAAGCTGAATTTCTAAGTGAATATATACCCAAGTTATTATGCAATGTGTATTCAGCTTACATGCTTACTGGGAAGTCTCTATAAGGCACTTACCCTGGCACATCACCTCTCCAGAAGATAAATTTCTTTTCTATTTAGGCAAACTACTGAAGTGATCCCTCCTTCATTTATTTCTATACCATTTATCTCCTTCAAGACTATAAAAGATCTGTGATTATTTTCGTTGTGGGTATTGCCTTCACTGATTCAGAATGCAAGGCCTCCAAACCTTACTAAACGGTTTCATGAGTTATTGTGACCAAAAAAAAAATGCATTAACTAGTGGTCAGTCTTTTGATGAAAAGCCTCTAAGTACTGGCTGAAAGAGATGTTTACGAAGTCCTGAAGAAATCAAATCTTCAGCATGAGTCTCTTTGGAGTAACAAAAATTCACTGAATTGAATTCCAAACCTTATATGTTTGTAAAGTAATTCAGATATACTCTAGTGCATGACCACCCATGTGTGAAAACTATTGCTTTGAACACTCAAAGGCTTCTTGCAATGTTTTGTTCCAAAGACAGTGAGATGGTGAAGTGGATCAAATGCCAGGCTTGTCTTCCTAAATTCAAATCTGCCCTCAGACACTTGCTAGCTGTGGGACCCTGGGTATGTCACAACTCAGTTCCTCATCTGTAAAATGAGCTGGAGAAGAATATGATCAATTACTTTAGGTATCTTTGCCAAGAAAACCCCAGATGGGGTCATGAATAGTAAGAAACAATTGAAAAACAACTGAATAACAACAAAATACTTTCTAAAAGTATTTAAGATATTTAGATAAGAGATACAATATTTAGACTCTTAAAAAGAGGTTGTAGCAAGATTGTTATGACGAGTTCTGACGAAAAAGACAAAAAAAAAAAGGCACCATAGTGCAATAGAAAGAATGCTGGATTTAGAGTATGGTTTAAACCCTATCTCCTTTTTCGCCACTTTTTACTAACCTCTATGAGCCTAGTTTTTTTCATCCATGAAATGAGGATATTAGACTGGATAACCTTCTAGATGTCATTTGCAGCTCTAAACCTTTGATCCTATGTAATATTGATTAAGCTATCAAAAACAGAAGATAGAAAGAAGACATAAAACAGATATGAAGTAGTTTTGAGAAGGGATCACTTTGACATTATAACAAATTCATAAGGGGACCAGACATTCTTCCACCACTATTCTAGTAGTATTGATATGGGTCACTTGGGAATCAAGGCATTTTATCCATCCCAGCATGAATAGCTAGGGGCATAGGGAGATAACCTAAGTATAACAGTCAGTAAAATGAAAACTTTTGGTTCCAGCATTCTGGAAGTTACAATTCTTCCACATCTGAAGTGGTCTATTCATGCTTACCTCCGACACTTCAAGCTTCAAAGCACAAGAGCAGCTAGGTCAGCACATAAACTACAGGGTGTGAACAGTTCTCAAGGACTCAAATCCTAAGGGAAGGATCTGCTTCTCTCTGATGCTTTAAGCCTCAAAGCACAAGAGTATCTGGGTCAGCATGTAAACATTATCTAGTACCACAGGATATGATTAGAGCTGCTGAGCATTCAGATTTGAGGGAAAGGTAGGAGAAAGTTAGCAAGTGTGCATTAAGGTGATAATTGTTAAACCAAAATAATAGAAGTCAGTCAGGATCATGTCAAAGGAAGTTCAATTTCTTTAATTCTTGCTTTCAATTTTATCTCATTTTCTGTTTCTTTCTTAAATAATATGCATTGGATTGATCCTCATGTTTGAACCTCTTTATTTGCATTAAAATTCATGCAAAATGATTTATTCTGATTGCCCAATTACATATTTTTCACGGGATACATAACCTACGCAGATCAAGTCATGAGTTAACAGCTGTTCTTTCTCAGAGCATTCCAAGCTCATCTGTATGTATGTCTGCCTGCCTGTCTGTCTCTGATTGTCTCTCCATATAGCTATCTCTCTAGCAATAGCTAGATAGCAATGGTACTAATATAGTTATAGCTATCTATATCTACTGATCTCTATCTATTCATTCATCTCTCCATCCATCATTTATCTATCTATCTATCTATCTATCATCTGTCTGTCTTTCTTGATGGAGATGTGTCAAGCTCAAAGAGGCAGAGCCAAGATGGCAGAGTAACAGCATGCACTTTCTAGAGCACTACCCCTGAGCCCAGCCACATACCTGTAAAAAATGGTTCTAAACAAATACTGGAGCTTCAGAACCCATTGAATGATGGAGTGAATCAAATCTCCAGCCCAAGACAGCCTGGAAGATTTCTAGGAAGTGTCTATCACACCATGTAGGGGGCAGGGCACAGTCCAGTGTGGGCTACACTGGCACAGACAGGATCTGAGCAGGCCTTGGGGCAGTACCCAGACTTCAGGACCCCAAAACACCAAGGGCAAATTGGAAGATCAGTGGAAAAAGCCTGTGGGAACAGTGTGGGAGAGTGGAGTGGTCCAGTGCCAGGCCAGGGTGGTTGAGGGGGGGAGGGGATAGAGGAATCCACAGCAGCTACAGCAGCAGCAGGGGCAGAGACAGCAACTACTTATGGAGCTTTAGGCACATAGATTGTAGGACAATCAAGCAGCTGACAATATACCCCAAACTCCCACTGGAAGCAGAGAACTACCTTGACAAAGAGCTCAAAAGTCAAATAATTGTCTGGGGAAATAAGCAAAAATCAGAAAAAGAATCAGAATATAAAAACTTACTTGGATGACAAGGAAGACCAAAATATGCAAACAGAAGACAACAAAGTCAAAGCTCCTTCATCAAAAGCCTCCAAGAAAAATATGAATTGGTCTTAGGCCATGGAAAAGGTCAAAAAGGATTTTGAAAATCAAGTAAGAAAAGTAGAGCAAAAATTGTGAAGAGAAATGAGAGTGATGCAAGAAAATCATGAAAAACAAGTCAACTGCTTACTAAAGGAGATCCCCTAAAACGCTGAAAAAAATAGATTAACCCAAATGGCAAAAGAGATCCAAAAAGGCAGTGAGGAGAAGAAAGCCCTAAAAAGCAGAATTGACCAGATGTAAAAGGAGATCCAAAAGCTCACTGAAGAAAATAGTTTCTTAAAAATTAGAATGGAGCAGATGGAAGCTAATGACTTTATGAACAATCAAGAAATTATAACATAAAATCAAAGGAATAAAAAAATAGAAGACCATGTGAAATATCTCATTAGAAAAACAACTGACCTAGAAAATAGATCCAAGAGAGGTAATTTTAAAAATTTTGGAACTACCTGAGATATGTCAAGGAATATCACAGATACTCTTGAACATGCTTATTCATTCACTTTCACCCTCTCAGTGCTCCTGCAAGTCTAGGTGACCTATCATTCTGCTAATCTCTGACCGATGATAAATTATCTCTGCCACTTCAGTCTCAGTGCTCGAACCTCAGCAAACCAAAGCCAAAACCCTTTATTTTAATGACCAAGCACTCTTTCATATTACCAAGTTTGGTTACATTTCAGGTGAATGAAAAAGGTTAGGAATAAAGAGCAATCAATCGTTAATAATCTTGATGCTATTTCCTAGATAATTGTATGTCACGTCAAGCATTCCAGCAAGACTCAATTGTTCGGGATCATAAGATTATAGAGTGAAAACTTGAGACCTAGGTATGTTAAATGATATATCAAGAATAAATGTCACAGACAAGATTTGATCCCACATCTTTCAACTCCAAATCTAGAATGCTTAATTGATGAATTTTAGATATTTAGATTTCTCTATTACTAAATCAGTGTTATCAATTTAATTATAGCCAACAAACATTTATTAAGCACCTACTGTGTATGATGTCACTGAAATAAAAAGTCTACAGGGAAAACTTTTAACAACATCAAAAACAGATTGAAAGAATGCTTTGTAGTGTTTGTAAAAATATTTTCACAATCATTATCTCCTCTCCTTTATCTTTGCTGTAATCCTGTGAGATTCCACCTCTCAGGGTAAGCAATAATCTTATTTCATAGATAAGGAAACTGAGATTAATGAAGGTTGTGACAGAATTGGATCTTGAACTTACAACTCCCTGATTCCAAGTCCAGCACTGCAACCTCTTCATCAAAGTACCTGTAATGAATTGTATGACCTGGGCAAATAACAAACTTTGTGATTACCCATTACCCCAATTAAGCATGTTAAAAAAATATTTTTCGTATTCTACATTGTGTCTTTTACTTTTCCATCTGGAAATAAACAGTGTCTTTGATCATAGTCCTCTGGAATACTAATTAGTTATTACACTGATAGAAATTCAGCAAAAATAGAATTCCATCACATTTGTATATTATAACTTGTTCATCTGTTTCCCAATTTATGGGTACCTTCTCAGATTTCCATTTTTGTCACCTCAAAAAGAAGTATAAATATTTTTGTACATACATAGAATTTGTTTTGCACAGGACTAATCACTTCATTAATAAATTCTCCTTCAAATTTCCCCTTCTCCTCTCCCTTCCCTCCTAGTTTCCTATTTAGTGAAATGTATTTCTGTGCCCAACTATGTGGATATATTTTTCCTTCTTTTGATAAGTTCAAATAAGAGTGAAGCCCATGTCAGTCACTACTCTCATGTCTTCCTCCTCTTGGTATGGATGTCTAATTGCATACTCACATTATGTGAGATAATTTCCCCTTAACTTCTTTTCCTCTCACCCCTCCCCCTCAATTTTTTTCTCTTCCCCTCTTTTCCTATTCTTTTCTTAAGATCATTGGGATATAACAGAACCATTCTCAGGGCTTGTCTGTTTAGATTCTCTCTTTGACTTATGATGATATTATGGTTTTGAAGGGACACATATGTCATCTCCTCATATTTGAATGTAAGCAGTTTATCCTTGTTTATTCCTTTATCATTGTGCATCTATATTTACCTTGTTTATGCTTTTCTTCACTCCTGTATTTGAACTTCAAAGTTTCTATGAAACTCTGAACTTTTCATGAGAAATGCTTGGTAGTCTTCTATTTCATTAAAGGTTTTTCTCCTGTAAAATTATACTCAGTTTTGTTGGGCAAGTTATTTTTGGCTGTAAGCCCATACCCTTTTCTACTGGAATATCATATTCTAAATCCTCCACTGTATGGAGGATGTATAATCTTGACTGTGGCTCCTTGGTACTTGGATTTTTCTTCCTAGATGCTTGCATTATATATTTTTTTCTTTTACTTGGAGGCACTGGATTTTGTCTGTAGTATAGTTTGGAGTTTTTATGTAGGGGTTTCTTTCAGGAGATGATCGGTGGATTCTTTCTACTTTCATATTGCATTATGTTTCTAGGAAATCTGGACAATTTTCATTTTTCTTGAAACAAAATTCTAGGCTCTTTTTTTTTGGTCATGAAGTTCAGTGATCAATTTTTTTCTCCTTTTTCTATTTTCAAACTTCATTGTTTTTGCTGTGAGATATGTTACATTTTCTTCTTTTTTTAACCTTTTGACTTTGTTTTAATTCTTCTTGTCACCTAATTGATGTCTTGCTTCTCTTTGGGCCATTCTAATTTTCAGAGTTTGTTACTTGGGCAAGGTTTTGTATATCTTATGCCAGTGTATTAAATCCCTTTCCAATCCTTTCTTCCTTATCCCTTATTTCTTTTTCAGTTTTTTTTATTCAAACATTGTTATTTCATTCATAAAAAAAAACATTTTTCAATTCTTTTATTTTTCAAATCTTGCTTCATTTCTTCCAGGGATTCTAGTTGAGTTTGCAGTCAAACTATATTTTTCTCTGAGGCATTGTTTGTACAAGCTCTTGAATCATTCTTTGCTTTTGTGTTTGTCTTGCATGTTCTGCCTCTATAATAGCTTATTATGATAGGGTTCCTTATTTTTGTTTGCCCATTTTTCCATCTTATTTCTTGACTTCTGATTTGATATTAGGGCTAGGTGGTGCTGTGCATAGAATGCCATGCCTGAAGTCAGGAAAAACTAAGTTAAAATCTGGCCTCAGACAGTCACTAGCAGTGTGACACTGGACAAATCTGTTTGCCTCAGTTTCCTCATCTGTAAAATGAGCTGGGGGAGGAATTGGCAAATCACTTCAATATCTTTACTGAGAAAACCCCAAATCAGGTCAAGAAAAGTCAGAAATGACTGACAAAGACTAAATAATTAATCTCTGCAGCACTTCTGAAGAGGTCTGAGTTAGTCCTGTTACCGTCTTCTTGGGAATATTGAATATTATGATATTCCAGGATCTCAGAGAAAGTTTAGGGATCTACAAACTTTTAGGGCTCCCAAAGTGGTCTTGTCTAGCACAAAGTTTGATTGCTGCCTCCCTGATTTGAGCCCTGAGTTCTGACCTGGGTTAGAATCTGGACAATAATAGAACACTGCTGAGTGCAATTATCAGCCAACTAGAAAGCTCTCTTGATTCAAAGTGGAAGAATCATAGGCTTCTGTGGGAGTCTGAGACTTTTCTCCCAGTTATTCCTCTGTAGGCAGGGCTAGATGTTAGAAAGAACCTTTACTCTGAGTTTGAGGTCTGAACCACACTGTTATGTTGGTTCTGAACTTCCTCCTCTCTCAAATACAGCCTTCTTGGGAAAACTCACTTCCCTGTGAAGTTCTGCCATTGATCTGTGACCAGAAACTGGGTAGTGGGTAACAAAGCTTCTAGTTCTCACTTGTTGTAAAGTTAATGTAAGATTAGTGGTGGATGGGAGGAAGAGTTAAAGATCTTCCCCACTCATTAATAGGCCTGAGACACCTTTTGTTAATTTCTAATGAGGCATAGGGTCAAAAGGGCCATGCTCTCCAGCCCAGAAAAGAGTATATATACCCTGAGGTGAAGTTTTGCTTTGGGGCTTATTGTTTAGAAGACTCTTTGGTGTCAGATGAGACTTTGGATAGTCATTTTAAGAAGCCCCCCAGCTTTGAAAATCCAAATGTTGGTGCTTCTCTAGTAATGATGTATGTATTGTCTATGGTCAGACAGTTGGAAGCCCTGTCCGTTAACCTTTCTATTTGTAATTTCTGTTTCCAATTTCTGTTTGTATTTTCTCTGAAGTTCAGGGTGCTGACATTTCCCCCCGAACTAAGTGAATGATATATGTGCTTGATTAGAGTAGATTGTTGACCCCTTAAAAGTTGCTTTCCTTTTAGAAAAACAGATCTAAGAACCTGACCAGCAGCCCTCCTATGTATTCTGGGCTCCTTGCTGATGTACTTGTACACTACACAGTCCCCCAGTATGGGTCTGAAGGAGACCCTGGCCTGTTACCCTAGTGCACGGCCTCTCCCTGGTCACTAGAGTGCTCCATGCAATGTGCTCCTGGCTCCCCTCTCTATCTGTCTCTCTACTGCACTGGACAAGATTCACTATAACTTTTTCTGAACTTTTCACACAGGATTTTCCACACAGGTGCTTTTTCTCGATCTGTCTGGTAGAGTTTGTGGAGGGGAACTCACTGCTCTGTTTCCTAACATATCATCATAGCCCACAATGTATCTCACTCTCAACCTAATTCTGTCATGGAGATGATTATTTTTAGCCTCATTTTGTACCCAGAAAATTAGAGATATATGGAAATTACATATATCCTAAATAATTCAACCAGTTAGCGTAGAGCCAAGAGTAGGATTCCAAGCTTGTGAAGTTAGGATTTAATGATTGATATGAGATATCACTACCCTTCAGGAACAGAACTTGCTATATTCAACTTTTTATTTTGGTATAATACTTGATACAATGTATTTCACAAAATAGAAACTCAGTCATTCATTGAATGAATGACAGTTGTCAAGTCTTGTTCATGCCACCTTTGTAAAGTTTCTCCCCTAGGTCCCCTCTCCTTTCTCTATTCTGATACTGCCAATACCCTTTTGTAAGTCCTTATCACCTCTTGCCTCCCCTATTGTAACAGCCTGCTGATTGGCAAGGCTTTAGTAACTACAATCCATCTTCCACTCAGCTGTCAAATGATTTTTTAAAGCTTAAGTCTAACTCTCCCCCCATTCCATAAAGTCCAGTGGTTCCCTATTACTTACAAGATCAAACATAAAATTCTTTGGCTTTTAAAACCTCCTTTTCTATTTTTCTGATACCTTAACTCCCTCTTATGAATTCTGTAATCCAGTGACACCATTTCACTTGCTGGTTCCTCTCATAAGACATTCCATCTCTCTACTCAGGGCAGTTTCCCTGACTATCCCCTATTCTCGAAGCTCACTTTTCTTCTCTGCCTCCTGGATGTTTTGGCTTCTTTCTTCTCTCAGCTACAGTTCCACCTTCTGCAAAAAGCCTTTTCTAGTCCCTCTTAAGCTTAGTGCTTTCCTTTTGAGATTGTCTCCAATTTATTTTTTTATGAATCTTGTTTGTTCAGAGTTGTTTGCATTAGACTCATAGCTCCTTGAGAGCAAGAACTCTGTGCTGTTGTTTTTCCCTTTCATTGTATCCCCAGCACTTAGTGTAATTCCTAGTATACAATAGTCACTTAATGAATGTTTATTATTAATTTGTTCAAAGTAAATGAATAGAGTTGTTCCTAAGATGAAGGCAGGTAATGTCTCACCCTCCATGGTTTCTTTAATCAAACTTAAGATGCAGGTATTGATATGGATACAAACCGTACCTGAAGAGTTAAAAATAATATTAAGGGTTGACTGTGTGAAAACCTTGGTTTATTTTCTAACTTGAAGTTGCCCTAAAGTCTCCCCTTATGCAAAACTTCCCCTTATACTGGATATATCCTAAAATTCCTTGTGTCACCACCCCCCCCCATTCTGGGGAATGAGATCTCCTTGTCTCTCTTATCCTGTGTCATTCATAATCCTCATCCTGTGTCTGTCCAACTTCCATAAATATTGTCCTCCTCCAGTGTCTTTTTCAGGCAAGACTTCTTTATCTTGCAAGACTTACCCTGTATCTCCAACTCCAATAAGCATCATCCTCATCCTGTGTCTTATCTTAAAAGACTTCTTTATCTTGCAAGACTTACCTAGATCTCCAAACCCCATAAGGAAACTCTAAAATCATCCTATATAAATTTGATTCTTTTCCTATATCACTGCCTTTTGTTTAGCCCCTTGCTAAATCTCAGGCCCACTGATTTGAATCAATAAAACTCCCTTTGGTTAAAGAGAAGGTCTAATTCTTTTGCACCTGAGAATTCTTTCACACCTGAACCAACCCTAACAATTCTAAGCCTTGTTAGTATTAACAGCTTTATCTTCAGTTATAGTCATTTCTGAACTCCCAAATTCAGTTCAATTCCACAAACATTTACTAGGGACTGATTATGGGCCAGGCACTGTGTGTAGTGCTGATGATACAAGGAGAAAAATGGCATGATCCTCATTGTCTAGGGGTTTTTTTATTTGATTCATTTTGTTTTTCCTACTGTAAAGAATTTCCAAATGCTTATATTGAAAAAAAAAAGCAATCTTGTTTTCTATCTTCCTTAGAAAGAAAGAAGCTTTTAAAGAGAGATGAAGGTAGAGTTTAAAATGAAATCTTCTGGTTGTCTTACACCAATGGAGGAAACTGCCTAATGTGAAACTCATCTCCCATTCTAACTTCCAAACTCAAGTTGACCCAGTTAAGAGGCATCAGTACTGTGTGGAGGAGCAGAAGCTGCTGATCCACAATGTAAGATCGCCATTTCCAAGGCAGTTGATTATGCAGGCTTTACCCATCAGGAACAAACAATTTACTTCTGATTGTGCTGAGCACATTTAGGAGGAGGCATTGGAGGATGACCACCAGTCTTACTTTAAACACTGCTGAAATTACATTTAAAATGGAGGTTTTTAACCTTGGTTTGATAGATTTAGTTTTCAAATCCATTTTGATAATTATGTTTAGAAAGAATCTGTTTCCTCTGTAACCCTATGTATTTTGTTTTATGCATGTAAAAACATTACTCAGGTGTTAGTGCTTCCTTCTCTGGTAACTAGGGTCAGACAGTTAGAACTGATTGTTCAAGTCAGGCAGAGGAAGCCATGTCTGTTAACTTTCAGTTTCTCTGTATTTTCTTTGAAATTCAGAGTGCTGACTCCCCTGAACTAAGGTGAATGATATATGTGCTTTATTAAAGGAATGATACATGTGCTTAATTAAAGTGATTGTTAACCCCTTGAAAGTTGCTTTCTTTTTATGAATCCAGACCTAAGAACCTGTGATAGAAGGTCCCCTTGTGGATGTTGGGGTGCTTAGTGATACAGATAATAATTTTCCCCTTAAAGCAAAGATAAGGGGGATTGGTTACTTGAGAAAATCACTGATATTTCGAGTCTAACATACTGTTTTGCTTTTATTCAACAGCAAAGCTACATTGTGGCAGTTTAAAGGGAGAGAAATGCCCAGCTTGTGTTAACCTGCTCCAAGGAGTCCTAATGTTATATCTGCTACTATGCTGGATACAGTTTTATTACTGGGAAAGAGCACAATTGAGAAATGTAAGAACTTGATGTCCACCTGACAGCTGATGTGAATCCTTTTGAACAGGACTACAGAAATATGTCTTTAAATAGATTCCAATGACTCTTAAATGAAGAAGCTGAACCCTGGTTATTTCCTTCTTTCCATAGTTCTATTATTTGGTAATCAAATGTTAAGTTGCCCTGTCTTATTTTTAAGCTAGAGCTGAGATAGAGCAAGTTCCTGCCAATACCCCAAGTTCTAATGTGCTTTGAAAGGTCCCAACCTCACTTCACTTGAGAAAGCTCAAGCATGTTATTCAAACTCCTTCTGTGATCCAAGAAAAGGCTTTTCTTCCTTTAAAATGAACGTGATTTTAGAGATACACATGTTTATTGCCACTTGTAAACAGGATATAATCTCTGAAAAGAAATAGGTTGGAAGGAGAGACTTAGAGACTTGACTAGATTAAATTGAAATCTGCATTCTGATTCAGAATGAGCCCATCCATTAGATTTAAGAATTACCTTCTTTGTCTGCTATAGTATGCCTGCCGACTGCCTGCTCCTAGAATCTCTCCTTTTGAGTATGCAACTGACATTTTCCTGTTCATCAGAAGAATGAAGTAAACCCGATTGGATTTGTTCTCCATCTGGGAGCAGGAAATTAACTTTGAAAATGATTTAAATCTCTTGCCCAGGGAGGGACATTTAGCACCCCAAGTTCAATAGTTCACTTTGACAGAAGCTTCTGCCAGATTTCAGATGCATATTGTTAGGTTAAAAAAGGGATGAAAATGAGGTTGCTTTATATTTCTTTAAAGGAATATATCCATCAGGCTACTTATAAGTCTTGTCAGGTTTAAAAAGGTTGGCCTAGTAAACATTATAAAACAGACATATATTTTAAGTCTCTTGGGGGAAAGAAATATTTGTTTTCATAATTATGAGTAAACTACCACCATAATTAGTGTTTCTTCTTCTTCATTTTAACATTGTGAGAAGATAATCATGAAGACAGAGCATAAAAAAGCTATTGCAATCAAATACAATTCACAGCATAGTTAATCAGATCAATATCATAAAATATATAATCTTTGTGTTTCCTTCTCTAATAAAGTATGAAGTAGGAAAATGAAGTAGTCAATTCACACAAACAACCTTAATTTCTATTAAATACTACCAAGTAACTTTTTTTTGTTGTGCTTTTTTAATAATAAGCATAAACATCAGTATGAGAGCATCTGCCTGGTAGCACTTTCCTTACAATAGTCTTATGAGATTAATGTGTGCAAGTACTGATTTTACAAAATGGAGAAACTGAGAACAAGGGAGGGTAAGTTTACCCAAAGTGCCACAGATTCAGAAGTATTGGAAGCCAGAATTTAAATTCAATTCTTCGGCCTCATTGCCCTCCAGATCTTTCTCCATTAAAAAAAAAAAAACAAAAAACACTATGTGGGGGGGCATGGAGTGAGGTGAGTGTGAGCCAACATGAAGGAGTAGAAGCTCTAGCTCTCTTTCCAAAGCCCTTAAACTACCTGTAAAATGACTCTAAACAAATTCGAGAATAGCAGAAGCCACAAAATGACAGAGCAAAACAGATTTCTAGCCCAAGACAGCCTGGAAGGTCAACCGGAAATATCTATTGCAGTAGGCTTAGAGCAGAGTGAAGGCCAGCATGGGCTGCCTGGCATATATGGGACTGGAGCTGCAACATGGGCAACTGCTGTGGTTCCCACATTTCTCACCCTCCAAATGCAAAAGACAGCTTCAAATGTCAGTGAGAAAGCTCTTTTACCTGCATGAGAGGGGAGCCAGGTCCAACCTCAGTCCCAGGTACAGGTCAGCTGCAGACACTGCTGTATCAGCGGCAGCTTCTGGAGCTCTCAGCTTACAGACCCCTATGATCTGGGTCTTAATCCAGAGTGGAGGTCCAGTGGTGAGGAGGAGCACTGGCATGGCAGAACTAGTGGTGGCTGTGGAGAGGGAATCCAACTTGCAGATCCACAGCAGAAAAAAATGTTTGTGGTTGCTCACAGACTAGAGCACAGGACAGGAGAAGAGTGAACACTTCTTCCTTGACTATGCCACTTTGGAAGAACTAATAACATACAGGTCTCTAGAGATATCTCAGAGAACAATGGTACAAAACCTCTGAAATCTGGGCTACTATATGCTCCACTTGACAAAGTCTTCAAAAGTGAAGTAATTGGCTGGGAAAATGACCCCAAAAGGGAACAATAAGATTACAGAAGGTTACTTTCTTGGTGAGAAGTATTATATTCCATCCTTTCTGATGAGGAAGAGCAAAGGATACAATCAGGCGAAGATCAAAACATACAACTAGAAGAAGATAGAAAGTTTAAGGCTCCTACATCTGAAGTCTCCAATAAAATATGAAATGGTGTCAGACCACAGAAGAGCTCAGAAAGGACTTTGAAAGACAAGTAGGAGAGGTAGAGAAAAAATTGGGAAGAGAAATGAGAGTAATACAAGAAAATCTTAAAAAACTAGTCAGCAGCTTGCTAAAGGAGACCCCAAATATGCTGAAGAAAATAGCACCTTTAAAAATAGGCTATTGGTAAATGACAAAAGAGGTACAAAAAGTCAATGAGGAGAAGAATGCATTAAAAATCAGGGTTGGCCAAAGGGAAAAGGAGGTTTAAAAGCTCACTCAAGAAAATAATTTTTAAAAATTAAAATAGAGCAGACGGAAGCTAATAAATTTATGAGAACTCAAGAAATTATAAAACAAAACCAAAAGAATGAAAAACTTGAAGACAATGTGAAATATCTCATAGGAAAACAAAAACTGACTTGTAAAATAGGAGAGATAATTTTTAAAATTATTTGTCTACCTGAAAATCACATTAAAAAAAAGAGCTCAGACCTCATCTTTCAAGAAATTTTCAAGGAAAATTGCCCTGATATTCTAGAATGAGAGGGTAAAATAGAAATGGAAAGAATTCACCAATCACCTTCTTAAAGAGATCTCAAAAGGTTTCCTACGAATAGTATAGCCAAATTCCAGAATTCCTAGGTCAAGGAGAAAGAAACAATTCAAGTATGTGAAAATACAGTCAGTATAACACAGGATTTAGCAGCTTCTACACTAAGGGATTGAAGGGCTTAGAATATGATATTCCAGAGGTCAAAGTAGATAAGATTAAAACCAAGAATCACCTACCCAGCAAAACAGTATAATATTTCAGGGGGAAAATGGAATTTCAATGAAATAGAGGACTTCCAAACATTCTTGTTGAAAGGATCAGAACTGAATAGAAAATTTGACTTTCAAATACAGGAATCAAGAGAAACATGAAAAGGTAAACAGGAAAGAAAAGCCATAATGGATGAATTAAAGTTGAACCATTTACATTCCTTCATGGAAACATGATATATGTAACCCATGAGACATTTTTCATTAGGGTGGTTAGATGGAATATATATATATACATACACACACACATATATATATATACACATATATACACACACACACACACACACACACACATATATATACACATGTGTGTGTATTTATTTATTTGTAGATGTATAAGGGTATATATATGTATGTCTATATTTTATTTGTGTAGGTATGTATATATGTTTGTGGATGTATGTGTGCATGTATATATTCATGTACACATGTATATATGTGTGTGTGTCTATATCTATATCTATCCCTCTACATAGACAGAGGGCACAGGGTGAGATGCACATGAAGAATATCTAAAAAATAAAATTTGCTGTTGAGTGGAATGTACTAGGAGTAAGAGAAAGGGAGAAGTAGAATGTAGCAAATCATCTCACATAAGAGGCAAGAAAGAGCTTTTACAATGGAGGGGAAGAAGGGGAAGATGAAAGGCTAAAGGAGGGAATAACACACACTCAATTGGATATAAAAAGCAGTTTTTCCCTTCGGAAAGGCAAGGGGTAAAGGGATAGTAGAGGGAAGATAATAGAAGGGACAGCAAATTGGGAAAAGGGATAATCAGAAGCCAACACTACTGTGGGAGGACAAGTTTGGGCAGAGAATGGAATAAATGGAGGGCAGGATAAGACAGAGGGAAATATGATTAGTCTTTTGCCCCATAACTATTATGTAAGTATCTTGTATGATACATAAACACATGTTTGATCTGTACTGAATTCCTTGCTTCCTCAATGAGGGCAGATGGGGAGGGAAGAAGGGAGAGAATATAGAACTCAAAGCTTTAATAATGAGTGGAATGTTAAAAATTGTTTTTGCATGCAACTGGGAAATAAGATGTAATGTGGTATAGAAATCTATTTTGCCCTACAGGAAAATAGAGGGGAGGGGGAGGAAAGAAGGAGGGAGTAATAGAAGGGAGGACAGACTGGAGGGGTGAATGGGATACATGCTGTCCTGAGGAAGGGGGTGGAGAGAGATGGGGAGAAAATTGAATGTTGAAAACTGAAAATAAATAGATTATATATATTAAAAAACTCTGTCTCTCATTTAGAAACAGGAGTCAGACAGGGAGAAGGAAAATACAATAAAAGTAATGGTAGGCCTTTCAAACACATCTGTGTCCAAAAGCAGGCTTCAGTTCTGAAGGCTTTTGCTACAGGAAGCCAGTGCTTGATCTCCAAGTCCTCAGCAGTTTTCAGAGAGGAGACCTCCAGGAAAGATCACTTGCTCTACAACCAAAAGACCTAGTTTCAAACTCTAAATCTTGTGCAAGTCACTTAACCTTTATGGATTTTGTCTGTCAACAAGTGCTTATGAATTATATTTTGTACAAGCACTATGATAAATATTGATACAAAGAAAAGCAAAAACAAAACAACAACATAAACATTGTTGCCCTCAGGATTACATTCTAATGGAGGATACTACGTGCAAATTAATTATGTGTATAGAAGATATATAAAATGTTAATGGAAGTGGTGTGTATGTGTATGTGTGTTCATCCTGCATTGCCAAAGAAGACCATGTCATCACAGAAATAATGACATGACTTGCACTTTGACTTTTGTTTTTGAGTGAGGGAGGGCTGTGTAGGTCACCGGCCTCACTTCTCCTCCAGAGCCATCTGAATCAGAATATAATCTCAGAGGGAAGTGCTAAGTCTTCAGATGTCCCATATTTAAAATGAAATGACTGTACCATCTGGCCTCTAAGATACCTTCTGGTTCTAGTAGACTGACCTCTGGTTGAAGCTTTGGCCATAGTAACGTGAAATGAAGAAAACTATAAAATACCCTTTAATCCTGTGGTTGTCCATTTATGCCTCTGCAGGGGCAGAAGATGATAAATATCACACAGTTTTTAGACCATCTATAAACACTAACTGAGCTGTTGGCACTCTAAATGTTGGTTCATTGTTAAATGAGCCAGTAGACATACTGATGGAAGAACTAAATGTGTATTTTTGATGAGAGTTTTAGAATGCAACAGAAAGAGGTTTGTAAGTAATATCCCCAAGTAGATCATCCTGTATGACACATGCCTTCATTTAATTTGCTTTTATAAGAAAATAGATTTATTGATGTTTTTATTTTTATATCATGAACATATATAGATCAACACCTTTGAGTGAGGGATCTCTGGTATAAAGTGAAGCATTTAAGTAAAACTATGTAATGGCATCATCAGAAAGTGAATATAATATGTGAGAAGATCATCATGTAGAGCATTTTACTTTTAATTTTTTCAAGTTTAATTTCAAATTTAAATAAGTAAATAATAATAAATATTCAAAATAATTAAATCAAAAATATAAAAAATAATGGAAAGCATCAAATTTAAATAAATTTTAATAAATGCATTTTCTCTCTTTTGTAACCCATTAAAAATGAAGAAAAAAATTTCTTGTAACAAATAGGCAGTCAGGTGAATCAATAAATCAATCAATAAACATTTATTAAGTGCCTACTATATGCCAGGTACTGTAGTGAGTACCAGAATAAAACATACCCTCAATGACTGAAAATAAATTTTACATATATGTAAATTTGTGTTTACATATATGTATGCACGCACATATAAATAAAATGCATACATATATACATGCATGCATATATGTATGTATATATGTAAAATTATGCACCCAAATCCATTGCCTTCTTGACAGGTTTCATCATTGATCCTCTGGAATAACAAATTTGCTAAAACATGAAATGATATAGGGTCATAGAGTGCAAATAATATATTATAATGTTACAAATAAAATATATAACTCTATATAGACACACACATACATATATAGTGGTCTATATGTAGACACCCTAGATGAGTTGGAGAATGGGTAGGTGAGGAATGGAAGCATTGCATCAGGAAGGGAAAAAAAGAGAACATTAAGGTATCACACACTAGCTACTTTTGTTCAAATCTTAGGTATTTCAGTAATTTTCAATATTTACTTCCATCTTTGTTAAAAAAAATAATATTGTTTTTCTCCTTTTCTCTTCCCTTCCCTTCCCTTCTCTTCCTCTCCTTTCATTCACTTGCTAGCTGTATAACACCAGGCAAGTCATTTAACCCTGTTTGCCTCAGTTTCATTATCACAAAATAAGCTGAAGAAGGAAATGGCAAAGTACTCCACTATCCTTGTCAAGAAAACCCAAAATGGGGTCATGAAGAGTTAGACACAACTGAGCAACAACAAAAATAAGTAATCTTCAATGCCCCCCATGAAAATCTCTGGCAATTAGATCAGATGATGTATACACAAAGGTGTATATCATCTGTATGTCTGTAAACACACATCCCTATATGTGCGTGCATATATGTATGTACATCTATTCAGTCTTACCTCCTAATGGTCAAAGTTATATTTGAGAACATTAATATTTCTGTAAAGCAAGTGTAGTAATTACTTCCTTCTATTCAATATCCAAAATTCCAAGAGCTTCAGGCATGATATGCCATAATTTTATGTCAGGACCTGATAGCACATTGCCTTATTACACACAAGACAAGATATGCAATTGAAGTGTAACTCTGTCACAGCTTGCATGATCTCAGACAAATCATTTAATATCTTTGAACTCTAGCTTTTCAGTTTGTTAACAGATGGGGTTGGACAATCATTTAATCAATCAACACCTGTGGCTCCAAGTAGTTGTAGTAAGTGCAGTGGCCACACCCCAGTAAAACTCTCAGCAGACAGTCTAAACCAGGTTGAGGGTAACTGTCAAGCCTCAAACTTATTTGTGAGTTAGAAGGATGTCTACCCCAAATATATGAAGACTTCCCTGATGTAATGCATGAATGAGAATAATTTGTTCCAACAACCATGAAAGTTTCTGAAGCAGGCACTATGGAATACTTGGAGCTTGGTCAGACATCATAGACATCAAGGTTACTCATTGCATCCTCAGCTATCTTCAGTCACCTTGACTTGAACGACTGGAAGAAAGAGTGAGGCTGATGACTGTGCAACTCTATCTCACCTACATCCAATTCACACACAAGTCAAGACAACACTTTTTATGTCATTGGTCCTATTTGAAAATAAAATACAAATATATGTAAATCCTATATCAGATTGCATGCTGTGTTAGGGAGGGGGAGAAAATTTAGAACTCAAAATCTTATGGAAGTGAATGTTGAAAACCAAAACTAAATTAATTAATTAATAATGAAAAGAAATCCAAAAAAGAGAAAGAAAATAAAAGAAAAACGACAAGACAATTTCATATTTTAATTTTAATATTTTTCAGTGAGATATCTTAACCACAAGCTTGGAGTAGCATAGCTTAAGGAGGAAGGGAAAACATATAAACTCACCACTGGATTCAGATTAAACTGAAAAGCCCATAAAAGTCTAGAAAATGTGATGGATTTAGAGAAGATGGCCTTGTTTGGATAAAGAAAACAAGACTAAAAGTAGAAATGATGACCCTTCAAGTCTATAAAGAGGATAAGAAGCCATCATAGTATTAGTTGATAAGGACAGAACATAGAATAATAGGCTGAAGTTATAGCAAAGAGAGTTTAGATTAAGTAAAAGGAAAATGGGCACTGAAAGGGATCAAGTATAATTCCAGTCACTAGAGATGCTCAAGGGGCCACATGAGAGAAGTCTTGAGCTATCGATCTCTCCCTTAGTCAGAGCTGAAGAACTACTTCATCAGTGAGTGGATGCGATATATAACCGACGTGCCCTAGAATGACTTTTTGATATTCTGCACTATTATAAAAATTAACTTATTACTTCATCAGTACACTATAATTGTCACCCTGTATTATTAAAATTAATTTTTATGGTTCTATCTCATATTGGTATGACTACAAAACAGCTATTTAAAAAATTGCTAACCATTATATTCCTATCACCATGCATGCTTTGATATCATTTGCCAATAATTGAATGTTTTAACTTTTCTTTTGTGATCTGTTTTGACAGCTTGAGCAAAGGTATCCTTAAGCAAGTGGCTCCAGTTCATTGCTTTAAGAAGATCTTGATGCTTTATCAAGTGTGTCAGTCAGGATGAGAATTGCTGTTTGGGTCATTGCTTCTCTCGCTCTGCTTCACATTAGACTGAAATCTGAGACCTGGATTCCACATCTGTCACATAAAAGGCCCCCAAAATCCACATCTGGGTTATTGGTTAGTCATTGAGGGCTGTTGATCTTTAACCAGAGAAAGAAGTAAAATTTTCATGCCAGTTAATTTTATTCTTTAGGGTAAATTACTCTTATTTTTTCTTGTTTTTCATTTAATTTCACCGGTGATATTCCTGCTGATATTGCTATTATGATGAAAAAAATAGAGATTCCTCAATGGGTCCATGACTATCTGAACTATAGGGCAGGTATGTGACACTTTGGGCCCTGAATTCACATTATGGTGATCTGACAATCACCTTACTATTTTCAAAGACTCAGTCTCATAGTTGAAAAATATCTCAGAGGTCATGTAGTCTAGCCTAAATTTGACTGAGAATTTGATTAGGGTAGACAGTAAACACTAACAGTTTGGTCTTTCCAGTGGAATTTCTCTGCAGAATGACCTCATATTGCTGGCAACCTTAAATCAACTAAGAATTAATGGTTGCTATGTAGATACAACTCTAAATGCCATTTATACATTTCCAGTTTTAAAGAAAAAAATCTTCATTCATTTTTCTTCATTGCATATTCCCATCAGTTTCTTCTTAGTCAACTAAAGCTTATTCTGTTTCATATGTTGATTGGGGCTAACATTTTATTTTTATTTCCATTGTTACACTTCTCTAAAAAGAAATCTTTTTCTTCCACTAAAGATGCATTTTGTTCATGCCCGGTTAGATTTTGGTGTCCTTGAAACTATTCAATTCAATTTAATAGGATAAGCACTTATTAAGTGTCTATTATGTGCCAAACTCTCTCCCAGTTTGGGGGGTATAAAAGAAAAAATTAAAATAGTCCTTGTACTCAGACAACTTATATATCTTATAATATGTACAAAGAAATTAAAAAACAATTGGGGAGGGGCGCGAGGCCTGAAATGGGAAGATCAAGAAAAGTTTCATGTAGTAAGTGGCACCTAAAGTAAACTGATATTAATTTTTTTAACGATACAGCAACTGAAGTTCATGTAGATTTACTATGTGTGTGTGTACATGTATATCTATGTACATATACTTACACGTATACACAAATATATTTGCTATTAAGTTAGTAGGGGTATTAGAATGTTGGGATGCTGCATTATGTGAGTTATCCTAGACTAGTGGCAATAAAGGCCAAGAAGAAATGAATGATTTAATGTAATTTAATTTGAGATCCTGACAGGAAGAGTGGCTATATTTTAGAGAAGATGAATAAATGAAGAGATGTCAACAGGCATCTAGCAGTTTAAATATGCATTCACAATGGATCATTGACCTTCTGCATTCAGAGTCTGCATACAGTATCTGAAGAAGGCTATATTAAAATCACAATTTGGGGTAAAGAAAGTGAGTTATTCTAAATAAGATTCACAGGCCAGAGGATAGTGAGTTGTAGGAAGCAAATATATAAAAAAATAAACCAGAGTACTTTTGCCTTCAAGCTAGAAAACTTACTTTCAAACCCACTTTCAGTTATACTTTGTAGACATAATAGGATAGAAAAATATGTATTAAAATAGGTTCAAAAACTATGATTAGAAAGTCCCAGTCAGGAAAAAAAATACATTACACTGTGCTTGTTAGAGCATAAGAAAGAGTGTGGGGTGTTAACTTGGAACACCAAAGGGCAGTTCAATATAACATCTGAGGAAGCATTTTGAGGGTCATTTGCAAATAAATGCACATTTTGCTTCTCCACCACTACACCTTTGAGATGTGATATACACAGAGGCTGAGGAATGGGAGTTCGAATGCAGATTGTGCCCTTGAACCAAATGCAGCAGTCACGTCTGTCCTACTTTCCATATGTTCTTCATTAAATTAAGGTCAAGCAAAGAGATTTACAATATGTATGTGATTACTGAGATTAGGCAAGGAGTGACTAGCTTGGAAGCAATGAATAAGGGGCTATTTTAAATACTTCAGACAAGAAGAGACAGACTAATTCTCAAAACTCAAAAAAATAGTTCAGATATTTATAATTTCTGGCTTGGATTATTGGGATGCTTCAGTTCAATTTAATTTAATGAGTATTTTTAAAAGCATATACCATATGCCATTATTTCATGATGCTAAGTGTCATGGAAGGAGTTGGGAAATAAAAGCAGAGTTCATTCCTTTGAAGTGTTTATTATCTAGTTGAGGAGTTGACTCCCCTATCCTTAACTTCCCCTCATCCCTGCCCATATTCATAACAATATGTAAGAAAGTACATGATACAGACTTCTGGCAAAATGGCTAAGTTTGAGATCATATCTAAGCCCAGTTCCCCTCCATCTCACAATACAACGAGAAACATGCCAGATAAAGTAAAAGAATGACAAAAAAAAATAGAAAATAATTCAATACAAAGAAAACCTTATTTAAAAAAAACTTCAGAAAGACTTTAAAAATAAGTAAGCAGAGAAAAAGAGGGGCCCAATATAATGAACAAATTTTGTTAAGTAAAAGAAAGAGATACAAAAAAAATAATTAAGAAGGGAAAAAACAAAGACAAGAAAAGGTCAGGCAATTCCTTGCCTTTACCCATAATCCCCCAAAATACCTTTAAATAATGATTCTAAACAAATTCCAGAGCAGCAGAACCCACAAAAAGACAGAATGAAACAATTTTTCAGCCCAGGACAACTTAGAAGGACCAGGATGAGAGAGGAGTGCAAGCCAGCACATGCAATACAAGTGCATATGGTGCTCTAGAAAATCTGATGTAGGACTTGAGAAAACTGAATCAGTGGCAGTAGTGGCAGTTTCCAGACTGCTCAACCCACAGATGGTAAGGGGATTGGACAATGGGTCAGAAAGAAATCTATAGGTATCCCTTTGCTGGCATCAGGGGCAGCACTCTATTTCATTGCTTAAACTTGTATCTAGGTCACAGTCCTGGGTCTTAACCCCAGTGTGAGGAGGAACATTAGCAGAGTAGAGCTTGAAGCCACAAGGGAACAGGGACTCTGGTCACAACTGGCCGAAAAGAATGCTTGTGTTCATTCACAAGTCTATGAACAGTACAGGAGAATAGTGAACACACCTCTCCCAAAACCGTATCACCTTGGAAGAGCCAAAAACTTATGGGTCCCCCAAATTACTTCTGAAAACAACTACACAAAAAAACCTGAAGCTTGGGACAGTGCCCTCTCCACTTGAGAAGCAGAGTCCCACTTTAGCATAGAGTTAAAAGTAAAGAAAAAGTCTGGAAAATAAGCAAACAACAGAAAAAAATTCTGACCATTGAAATTTAGTATAGTGACAAGGAAGATGAAAATTTACACAGAAGACAAAAAAGTCAAAATTCATGCATCTCATGCCCCAAAGAAATATAAATTGGTATGAATCCATGGAAGAGATCAAAAAGTAAAATCAAGTAAAATATGTGGAGGAAAAATTGGGAAGATAAATGAGAATGATGCAAGAAAATTATGAAAAAAGAGTCAACAGTTTGGTAAAGTAGGCAGAAAAAAATACTGAAGGAAATAACACCTTAAAAAACAAAGTAAGCCAGAGACACAAAAATCCAATGAAGAGAATATGGCCTTCAAAAGTAGAATTGGTCAAATGGAAAAAGACACACAAAAATTCTCTGAAGAGAGGAACTCCTTAAAAAGTATAGTTGGCCAACTTGAAAAAGAGGTACGAAAGCTTTGAGGGGCAGAGTCAAGACGGCAGAGTAAAAGCAGGAACTTGCCTGAGGCTTTCCCCAAATCATTCCAAATGCTTTTAAAAATGACTCTAAACAAATTCTAGAGCAGCAGAACCCATAAAAAAGACAGAATGTATCGCCAAGGCAATATTCACAGCACTGGTTTTGACTGTGAATACACTGGCATAGTTCTCATGCAAAATATAAAAGACTCTCCACATAGAAGGCAGAAGAAAAAGATTGATTTAGACAACAGAAAACCAAGTCCCAGAACCAGAAGTTAAATTTGTCATAGTAGCCAAGTAATTAATAAACATGATCACCCAGGAGGGAAAACCATTTCCCAAACCTGGCCTAGCTCTGCTGGGACTTTCTCACAAACACTCATGAACCTGAGCTGTGCCTTGCCTGCATCCTTTCTCCTCTGCCCTGACCACATTCACTCATTTCCTCCTGGTTCTGTTCCACCCTTTCTGTTCCACCCCGCCCCCCTGCTTTCAGCAAAATTCTCCCACCCCATATTTCTTAGTCTTTCAGGTGATTTAAGCAGGTCACATGGGCCTATTAATGAATGAGAAAAATCTTGCCATTTAAATTGCTATTACCTTCCACCCCAAGATCTTTCATAATCATTATGTAGGTTAGTGGGGCAACAAGTATCAATAGAATTGTAACAGGGATAACGGAAAATAAGCACAAAAAAAAATATTTTAGGCAACTGGTGTCAATAGAACTTTACAACAGTATAACAGGGATTACACAAAACGAGCATATAAAACAATACCTTAGGATAGGACTCAAGCACAAGCACTCTATCATTTCCCCCTCAAATAATTGGGGCCCAAAATCTTGGGGTAAGGAGTAAAGGTCTCTTCTTCCAGCTACATCCTTCAGAAATTGAACATAGAGCTGTCCCTGCCCCAAGAAGTCCCATTTGAGAGATCAGTTCTTTGATATCCAGAGATCAGTCAACTTCAGGTCCCAAGATGACACGTCACAGTCATGGTTAGGGTGTGACATAAGGTTTAAATGGGCAGGCATTGGCATGTAGATGGTACTAAGCCCATAAGAAAACAATCTAGCAAACAAGTTTAACAGACAAAACCCCAAAAAGAAACAAGGAGACAATTACCATAAGCAGGATAGATAGAAGGTCAACTGTGCTTCTGCAGTCCATGAACCCAGTGTTGTAGATTCATTCATGGTAGAATACATGAGTTAAGGGTACAATTTGGCAATCATTCTCTCCTGAATCAACAACGGTTATAACATTATTTTTCCCATGTGTTATAATTTCCACAGCCTTTGGAATATCATCTGGCTTCCATTTTACCCATACTTTAGCTCCCAATTTTATTCTATCAGTAGAATCCAATCCTTCAGTTCCTCTGCCAGTTATTTCAGGAGGGTCAATTTTCAAAAGTGGCATTGTTTGTCAAGGAATAATAATCACTTTATTCTATAATTTTTGCAATACTGTGTGGGTTCATCACCTAAAGTTTGGAATGTCACAACAATTTCTCCTTGATAACTAGAATCTATCACTCCAGCCAATACATGTATTCCTCAGGTTGCTAATTCTGATTTAGGTAATATCCATGCAAAATGATCTATTTTGAATATGCCATTTCCATTTAGTGATGATAGCTTCCTGGGCATGTCCAATAAACACTATGTTAGGCTGGGATACTCATTACCCGGGTCATAATTGGGATTTCAGGCCTTAATATTATCTCACAACCTAAAGTCAGTTGTTCTACCAAAGCCCAATATGCAGCTAACAACTGCTTTTCAAAAGGACTATACTGAGCTCCAGACGAAGGGAGTTTCCTAGACCAAAATCCTAAAGGTACATTTTGACTTTGTTTTTTTTGCCCTAAACTCCAGTTGGCATATTCATCCTGTACAGTCACCTGTAATTCCACTTGACCACTTTGCATGGGCCATAGATCTAGGGTCAACTCTATAGTGGCCTTTGCTTCTTCCAAAGTTTTACTCTGCTCATGTCCCCAGTCATTCATATTTTTTCCTAGTAATTTTATATGAGTTTCAAAATTTGTCCTAGATGTAGTATATGATGTCGCCAATATCCAAATAATCCTTTAAAATTTTGGACCTCTTTCTTATTGGAGGGGATAGGAACATCCTGAATCTTTTGTCAGGCTTGTGGGAGAATCTCTTATAGCCCCTGATTTCATTATATACCCCAAAACTTTACAGTTTGTGCTCACCCTTGAATCTTTGCAGGGTTAATCTCCCACTCTTTGCTTTTCATATGCTCAATTAAAAGTATCAAACTCTTCTCCACTTCTTCTATAGTTTTTCCCTGTATTATGATATGATCTATGTAGTGGGTAAGCTGTACACCAGGTAACTCTAATTCATCCAAATATTCAGCCACAATCCTATGAAAAATAGTGGGGCTATGCAGATATCCTTGTGGCAAATGTATAAAAGTATATTGTTGGTCCTGCCAAGTGAAAGTAAATTGGTCCCATTGTTTCTAATCCATTGGGATAGTAAAGAAAGGATTGCCTAAAGCAATAACTGAGTACCAAGTCCCATCATATTTCTGGATCTTTTCTGTTAAGGTAATGGTATCTGGAACAGCAGCATAAAAGGGAGGAGTGTTCTAGTTCAATTGTCTATAGTCCACGGTCATTCTGCATGTTCCATCTGATTTTCATAATGGCCAGACAGGATTATTCCATCAGTTGGTTGTAGGGACTAACACTCCTGCTTCAATTCATTCCTTTATAGAATTGGTAATTTCATCTTGCCCATTGGACACATGATACTGCTTTAAAGTAATCACTTCAGAAGGCTCAGGTAAAGTGATTAGGTCCATTTTTATTTTACCCACTAAAGCTGTATCAATTCCTATCTTCCTAACTGCATATTAGTATCTCCTCTCAAGTAAATTTAAAGTCATACCTCTCAATATATGTATTCCAATGATGTATTCAAGAATGAGTACAATTACCATGGTATATTCTTTCTTACGTAATTGTCCAATTTTCATTTTTAGGTTGACTTATCTGGCTGATATTTCAGCCTTTCCCAGTCCTGTGATGGTGATAAAAGTCCCATGTTCAAACTTATCAGTGTTTCCTTACATAAGGGAGGCCCCTGCTCCAGTATCTATTAATTCTCTACTTACACAATTGGATTCATTTTCCCAGTATACAGTCAAATTGATATGAAGTCTGTAATCCTGTCTGTGTATTTCTTTAATCTGAGTTGGGGCTTGGCCAGCTTTCTATTCTCCCTGAAGGTGCAACAAACTTAGATATAAGGGTTCAGGAGGATCTGTAGGGGCAGTTATTACTTCTCTATTTTGTGTAGTAACAAGTCTTTTTGATTGGTACATTTTATATTGTTCATTGTTTGGAATATCATCTCTGCTTCCAAAATGTATCCCTGCTTTCAATAAAGTAGTAAACAATTCTTTCCTTGTCAATTTATTCTGATTTTGAATCAACTGATTCAAAATTGACTCTTCTCTCTAGGAATTTTGTCTTTTCCCCAGTCCCCTAAGTCACTTGACTGTGAAGTCTTGTCCAACACCTCCAAAAGAAGGTGCCCTATTTCCCCAAAGCTTGTAAGCAAGAGGAGTTATATTTACTATTATATCCCTTGGGAAACTGCAAAGGAAGTGACATAGTATGCACCTGTGCTTTCAGTCTTGGCAGTATTCATTGCCTCTTCCTTTAACTTTCTTATACAGTTTCTAAGTGAATACGAGGATCTGTCTCCAGTAGGCCACATAGAGGCAGTAGGATAATGCCTACTTCATTCTTCTGCAGCCAAAGCTAGCAGATTAGTTGTATTGTTACCTCTTTGCATATTGTAATCTCTAAAGGCTTGCTGTACAAAAGGATTCTAACTAATACCTACAAATTTCAAGCAATCCTTGCCATCTATCACTGATTCTCACCATCCAAGATGTTAATGATGCTCCAGTCCTTCGGATGAACTAGCTCAAAATATCTGTGACCTCCTAGTGAGTAAAATCTTCAATTATTTCCCTAAACACTGTTACCTACTTGGTTCTCCTATTTCTGCCTCACTGTTGGAAGTGCTTCTACCTGATAAACTTTTCCTTCTAACATTATTTCACTTAATTGCCCTGACTTCCTTATGTTTTCTTCCCATGCTCTCTCCTGGCAGTCGTCACTGTGGCAACCAGGCTAGGTCTGTATAAAGGTTATATGTGCATTTCTCTTATCAGCCTTCAGCTTCTTCTGAGCTAAAGGAACAGTCTTTTTTCCATCTGAGATTCCCCCAACCTGCTCTTTTAAAGGAGAGCCTGAAGACTGAGAATTCCTATGGAAACTAGATAATTCTTTTTCCATCTGAATTGGTTTCTTAGGCAGCTCATCTCTCTTTTTACACATAAAACCTGTTAATAAAATCCAGCCTTTCCCACTTACCCCTGCCAGCTCCTTCCCTGGTGTAATTAGAATTCCTTGAAAACACCTTTCCAAATCTTTAGGTTCCCCTTCCTCTAATCTTGCTTCCCAGTTTTCACAGGGTCTAGTGCATTTAGTCAGTTCCTTGCCAGGGAAGAATATGGTAAATCATCTCAGTATGGGAAATTAATTTCTTCCTCTAAATATTTTCTGCCTCCAAATAGATATTCTATACCCTGCAATCCTGTTCATGATGCCAAATATAAAGCCAAGGTAATATTCACAGCATTGGTGGTGACTATGAATATACAAGTGTAGATTTCAATCACATAGTATAAAAGACTATCAATATAGAAGGCAGAAGAAAAACATATATTTGGACACCATAAAACCAAATCCCAGAACCAGAAAGTTAAATCCATCATGGTAGCCAAGAAGTTAATAAGCATGATCACCTCAGGGGGCAAAGTCATTCCCAAGCCTCCCCTGCTCTGCTGGGGACTTCTCACAAGCAAACACTCACAAGCCTGATCCTTGTTGTGCCTTCCTGTGTCTTCTCTCCACTGCCCTGACCATACTCACTCACTTCCTACTAGTTTTACTCCACCTTTCTTGTTTCACCTGGTCAACAAGCTTGTCCCACCACATGACTTGGGCTTCCAGGTGATTTAAGCAGGTCACATGGGCCTATTAATGAATGAGAAAGATCTTTTCATTTAAATTGCTATTATACAGAGTGAAACAAAATCCAGACCAAGACAACCTGGAAGGTCAACAGGAAAGATCTGTGCTACCAGGATGAAAGAAGAAAACAATCCAGAACATGCTGCACCAACACAGTCTGGGTCTCAGCAAACCGAGAGCAGACCTCAGGGTGGCTGGATCTCTGGCAGCAGTGGCAGTTTCCAGACTTCTTAGCCCACAGAAACCAAAAACAACTGAGAAGGTCAGCAGGAAAGGTCTGTGTGAGCTGGGTGAGAGAGGAGTGCAAAACAGTGCAGATGATGCCAGCACAGACCCAGGCCCAACACACAGGGAGCAGGCCTTGAGAGTGACTAAATCAGCAGTGGTAGAGGCAGCAGCAGCAACAGTGGCTGCTTCCAGAGCTCTCAGGCCACAGACAGTAATGGGATCAAAAAAAAGGCCAGAAGGAGATTACAGGGGTCTTTTTGCTAGCACTGACACAGGACTATTGTTTTGCCCAAGCTTGGATCTGGGTCATAGTCCTGGGTGGCAATCCTTGAGTGAGAAGGAGCACTAGCATAGCAGAACTTGTGGCAACACTTGAGCGAGGACCCTCCTCACAGTTCCATGGCAGTAGAGTGATTTTAAAATACAAGATTGGAGAGAAGCATAACAAGGTAAATAGAAAGGACCAAAGCACAGGCCAGGAGAAGAAAAAACATCTCTCCTTAGATCATAATACCTTGGAAGAACTAAAAATGTACAGGTCCCTAGAAGTACCTTTGAAAACAACTACACAAAACCTCTGAAGCATGTTAGAGTTTGTACTCCATGCTGGAAGCAGAGCCCCCCCCCCCCCTTAACAAAGAGATAAAAAGTGAAATGATAGACTGGGAAAATGAGCAAACAATGGAAAAAAATTCTGACTACAGAAACTTATTTTGGTAACAAGGAAGGTCTAAACATACACTCAGGAGAAAACAAATTCAAAACTTTTACATCCAAAGCCTCCAAGAAAAATATGAATTGGTCACAGGCAATGGCAGAGCTCAAAAAAGAATTTTGAAAAACAAATAAGAGAAGTAGAGGAAAAATTGGAAAGAGAAGTGAGAGCAATGAAAAAAATCGTGAATACCAAGGCAACAGCTTGCTAAAGGAGACCCCCAAAAATAGTGAAGAAAATAACACCTTAAAAACAGACTAGTTCAAGTGGTAAGTGAGGTCCAAAAAGCCAATGTTCAGGATGCTTTCCAAAGTAAAATTAGTCAAATGGAAAAGGAGATCCAAAAGCTCACTGAAGAAAATAATTCCTTGAAAATTAGAATGGAGCAAATGGAAGCTAATGAATTTATGAGAAATCAAGAAATGATAAAACAAAACAAAAAGAATGAAAAAAATAGAAGATACAGAGAAATATCTCATTGGAAAAACAGTTGACATGTAAAATAGACCCAGGAGAGGTAATTTAAAAATTATTGGACTATTTGAAAGCCACGATATAGTAAAACAGCCTATTCATTATCTCTTAAGAAATGATCGAGGAAAACTGACTTGATGTTCTAGAATCATAGAGCAAAATAGAAATGGAAAGAACCCATTGATCCCCTCTAGAAAGAGATTCAAAAAAGGAAAACACTCAGGAATAAGATAGCCAAATTATAGAGTTCCCAGATCAAGGAGAAAATATTGCAAGCAATCAGAAAAAAATAATTCTAATATTGTGAAACCACAATCAAGATAACACAAAATTTAGCAGCTTCCACATTAAAGGATTGGAGGGCTTGGTATATGATATTCTGGAGGGTAAAGGAGCTAGGATTCCAAATAGGAATCATCTTCCCAGCAAAATTGAGTATAATTCTTAAGGGGAAAAAAATGAAAATTCAATAAGATAGAGGAATTCCAAGTATTCTTGAGAAAAGATCCAGAGGTAAATAGGAAATTTGACTTTCAAATACAAGACTCAAGAGAAACATAAGAAAAGTTAACAGGAAAGAGAAATCATGAAGGATTTATTCAAGTTAAACTGTTTGCATTTCTAGGTGGAAACATAATATTTGTAACTCACATGACCTTTCCTATTAAGCTTCACATTAGAAGAAGTATATATAGACAGAGGGCACAGATGTGAGTTGAATACGAAGAGAAGATATCTAAAAAAATAAATGAAGGGGAGATAGGAATGCACTGGGAGAAAGATAAGGGAGAAGTAGAATGGGTTAAATAATCTCACATAAAACAGGCAAGAAAAAGCTTTTACAGTGGAGGGGAAGAGCCAGGAGGTAAGAATGAATGGGTGAACGTTTCTCTCATCAGAATTGGTTCAAAGAGGGAAGAATATATGCATTTGTTGGCTATAGAAATCTATCTTACCCTACAGGATAGTATAAGGGAAGTGGATAAGAGAGGAGGGGAGATGTAATGGAGGGCAGATTGGGGGAGGTGGGTAGTCAGAAGCAAAAGGAGGGACAGCGTGAAAGGAGAGAGTGAATAGAATAAACAAGGTGGGAACAGGATGGAGGAAAATATAGTTAGTCTTTTACAACCTGACCATTATGGAAGTGTTTTGAATGAATATGCATGTATAACCTACAATGAATTGCTTGCCTTTTCAATGGGAATGAATGGGGAGGGAGGAAGGGAGAGAATCTGTAACTCAAAGTTTTTTAAATGAATGTTAAAATTGCTTTTACATGTAATGGGGGGGGTGAATGAAATATCAAGTTTTTTTTTAAAGAGGATTAAAAAAAGAAAATAATTTCTTAAAAGTTAGAATTGGACAAATGGAAGCTAGTAACATACATCAAGAAAAAAACAAAATCAAAAGAACTGAACAAATAGAAGAAAATGTTGAATACATCATTAGAAAAACAACTACCTTTGAAAATATATCCAGGAGAAAAATTTAAGAATTGTTGGACTATCTGAAAGAAATGATCAAAAAGGGATTCTAGGTATTATCTTTCAAGAAATTGTTAAGGACAACTGCCTTGATATTCTAGAAGCAGAGTGGAAAATAGAAATTAAAAGACTATGCCAATCACCTCCTGAAAGAGATTCCAAAAATGAATATTCTTCTGAATATTATAGATAAATTTCAATCTCCCATATCAAGGGCAAAATATTACAAGCAGTCAAAAAGAAACAATTCAAATACCATGGAGCCATATTATAATATGAGATTTTGCAGATTCTACATTAAATGATCAAAGGGCTTGCAATATGATATTCTAGAGGGTAAAACAGTGAGGATTACAACCAAGAATCAGTTACTCAGCAAATCTGAAGACAATACATCAGGGGTAAAATGGGTACTTAATGAAATAGATGAAGAGACTAGAGATGAATAGAAAATCTGACACAAATAGATGACTCAAGAAATGATAAAAAGGAAATAAAAAGCATTCCTACATGGGAAAATAATATTTATAACTCCTAAAATCTTTCTCATTATTAAAGTAGTTAGAAGAAGTATATATAGAGAGAAATCAAAGGTATGAGCTGAATGTATGATTATCTAAAAAAAGTAAAATTAAGGGATGAGATGAGAAAGACCCCAACTTCAGGTCATGCAGAAGTGTTTTGGTAAAATTATAGAACTTAATTGTTAAACAAAATTTTTCAAGCAGTCTGGAACCCTTTCTCATGCCAAGGAAAACCAGTGCAAATTATAGTAGATGATCTGTTTTTCAAAAATTAAAGAGCATTGCATTATATTTGGAAATGCAAAAGGAAAATAATGTATCATATAAAGCTAAGCATAACACTCAATGGAAAAATAACTTCAACAAAAGGGAATAGAGGGGGTGGAGCCAAGATGATGGAGTAGCAAAACTCACATATGCTAGCTCCGAACCCACAGCCCATGGATCTCCTGTAAAAAGAACTCCCAACAAATTCTGGAGAAGGGGAAGTCTAACAGAAACAGAGTGAAGGAGATTTCCGTTCCAGAGAGCCCTGAAAAACCGACCCCAAAGGACCGCCACGCATTGGATGGGAGCGGAGCCCAGCCCTGTCCTGGCTGCGTGGTACGAAGAGGAGCGAGCAGATCTGAGCAGGCTTCAGGGAAGGAATCTCCAGTGGCTGCGAAGGTCCCTCCACTCACAGATGCACAGGTCAGTGAGAGAGATGTCTGGAGCGGGGTGTCTCCATGACTCTGGTCCCCTCAGGAGGCAGCTGCGGAGACAGTGGGCAGCCAGAGGCTCCCAGAGCAGGCAGGAGTTCAGCAGGAGCTCCATTACAGAAGGTCTCTGCATAAATCCCCTGAGGGAACTGAGCCTGGGAGGTGGCCCTGCCCCCACTTGAGAACCTGATTTAATCTTACCCTGAATAGCAGCCAGGCCTGCCACCAAAAGCCCTGAGGCTGGGGAGCAGCATTTGAATCTCAGATCCCAAGTACTAGCTGGGTGGACCTAGGTGGGGGTGGAGAGGAATCTCAGAAGTCAAGTAACTGGCTGGGAAAATGCCCAGAAAAGGGAAAAAAAATAAGAACATAGAAGGTTACTTTCTTGGGGACCAGATGATTTCGCCCTTCCTCTCTGACGAGGAAGAAAACTGCTTACCATCAGGCAAAGACATGGCCTCTGTATCCCAAACATCTGAAATAGATATCCAATGGGCTCAGGCCATGGAAGAGCTCAAAAACGATTTTGAAAATTAAGTTAGACAGGTGGAGGAAAAACTGGGAAAAGAAATGAGAGAGATGCAAGAAAAGCATGAAAAATGGGTCAATACCTTAATAAAGGAGACCCAAAAAAATGCTGAAGAAAATAACACCTTGAAAAATAGGCTAACTCAATTGGCAAAAGAGGTTCAAAAAGCCAATGAGGAGAAGAATGCTTTCAAAAGCAGAATTACCGAAGTGGAAAAAGAGGTGCAAAAGCCCCCTGAAGAAAATAGTTCTCTCAAAATTAGAATGGAACAGATGGAGGCTAACAACTTTCTGAGAAACCAAGAAATCACAAAAAAAAACCAAAAGAACAAAAGGGAAGAGAGAAAATCGTTCCTATTGAAGAAGCTAGTTTGTGGGTTGGGGTACATTGTTTTTACAAAATATCTTTCATAAAAGTGTAGCATCAAAAGTCTATAGTGAAGTGACAGATTTATTATGAATCATTCCACATTTTTAAGTGGTGGAAGGATGTGAACAGTTTTCTAAAGAACAAATCTAAATGTCAAAGGCCGTATAGAAATGTTCTAAATCACTAATACTAAAGAAATCTAACATTGAAGTTATCAGGCACCCATCAAATTGACAAAGATGATAAATGTTGTAATTAATCAATGTTATAAAGGTAGTGAGAACACAAGTATGTTTATGTGTTGTTGATGAATTTGTGGGTGGTTTTGACAATTCTTTTTCAATTTTAAATTTATTGTAACATTCCTTTTTTAAATTGAGTTCTGAATTCTCTCCCTCCCTTCCACCCTTTCCCTATACATGTGAAGTCTTGCAAAACATTTCCATATTAGTCATGTTGCAAAATAAAAAAAAAAAAACAAACCACCCAACACCAATAAAAATCAAAAAAACAAACAAAAACCCACAAATTAAAAAAAATATTTCAAAGATTTTGATTGTTCCTTAAAAAGATTGGACTAATAAAAGTGAATCAACTGTTCATATCCAGAGATTGTCTATTGACTTAATATCTCAAGAAGTCCAATCACAGAAAGATAACAAATACACCAGGCATTTATAGCATCAGTACCAATCATAGGAAAAAACAAAAGGTAGAAATGAATTACGTAGCCACTGATTTGGAAATGACAGAACCAATTATGAGCAACATATGAATGCAGCTGAATATTATTACACTGTAAGGAATGATGAATAAAAAGAATTCAGAAAATAGTTAAAAAAAAAAAAAAGGCTCCAAAGAATTGATGCAGAGCAAAGCATGTGGTACCAAAAGAATAATGCGGTCAATGATTACCATGATGCAAATGAATTTAAAACTAAAACAGGAAAAAACAACAGTAGAATTCAGTTATATTCACTAATAAAATAACCAATATTGTTCAGAGATGACAAGTAAAATACTTTTCTATAGTAATGTTTGCAATGCAGCTATAAAGTATTAATATTATTAATTATAATGGTTATACAAAATTATTGCTGATTCAAAGAATTTAAATAAAATAATACAACATAAAAATTTACACAGAAGATATAACTTTGTTGGTTTGGGCCTCCTTTCTAGTTATTATTTACTTTCTTTTTTTAACTTAGTGACAGGTTTATTACTATCTATAATCATCATGAATATAAATTATTGTTATTCTATACTGAAAATTATATGTGGGCATTTGGGCTCTGTAGTTTTTTGGATTAACATGAGTTTATTCTAACATGTAATAATTAGAAAAAGAATTATTCTGTAGCAGTAATTTTCCATGAGAGTATTCATCTTTATTTTTAGGATCTGATATCTTATGGCATTCATTTTATTGATTTCAACACATAAGTCTGGAATGTTTGACTATCACATAGGCTTTGTTGAGTTGCAGAATATAAGAGTTTAGATTTTATTTTTAAAGCTGAAGTACAAAGTATCCAAACATTGTATTATAGTACTTTCTCTGGTGATCTTTTACTCAATGACCCTGTCTCCTTGTACTGGTGGGTTCAGTATCAATGAGTAGGTGACTTCTCCACTCAGCATTCTAGGGGGATAATCCTGAGAAGTTGAATTTTTCAAGTACTGTCACTCATGAACCCCTATCCACTGCATTGTTGGTCAGTATATTCTTTTTCTTCTTTTCTAGAAAAAGAGCATTTATTCAGATACAACAGTAAAAAAGAATTGGTACCAAGATCAATCCCTCCAAAAGTATAGGATCCACTCTCTTGAAATTATAACTCATAGTTACTAGAAATCTTAAAATAAATAATTTGTGGAATTCTCAAAAAGTTTCAGTTAGGTGTAGCCCTTTGTGGGGCTCCAAAGTCAATGCCCCTGTGAAGTATTAAAATAGCTATTCCTCAGTGTTTCTAGTTTGTCCTTGTTAGCATCTCTCAACAATAGATATAATCAATGCCACCAATGACTGATCCTCTGGGGACTCTATTACTGTAGTTGATGGGAAATTCAAATTTTCTAATCTTTCAAAGCTCACAAGATCATCCTCTGGTCAATTGCGGGAATTGAGAGAAATTGATCTTTCTTCTCCAAGGGCAATGCCTTAAAATCTCACTAAAGTCACTGGTGCTAGAATGTTTGATTCCTATTTGGTTTGTTAAGATGTAGATAGCTCCAGCAGTATGTCTGATTCTTTCATCCAGTCCCAATAAAATCCCTAAATGCTAGTTGATTGAGCTGAATACATTTCCTGTGCAGTATCATTTGATTTAATCCAATGATCAAAATATTTCTCCCCTTCGTAATTGATTAAGAGATTCTTCGCACCTCCTTTACACTTTTGGTGATGAGTTAAAGAGAGCTTAGTTCAGAGGTATCAAATTCAAATAGAAATAAGACCATAGTGATTTTTGTGGGCCTTACAAAGACTTCAAAAAGCATATATTATCTATGTTCTATTGCATTTTTATTTATTTTGTTAAATATTTTCCATTTGCATTTTAATCTGATGCAGACCACAGTCAAGCCATGTGTTTGACACCTCTGGTCTAGCCCTTCTGGAATTATGGCAATTGGATTTGTTGTGTGGAGTATCACCCTTACATTATTAAAACATAACGAATGGGGTGGAGCCAAGATGGAGGAATGAGAGCAACTACTCACCTAAACTCTTAGACAAATTCCTTCTAATACCTCTAAAAAGAGAATTTAACCAAAATTTGGAAGTGCAGAATCCAATAGGAGACAGATTGTGGCACATTAACTTCCAGGACAGACTGGAAGTTTGACAGGAAGGATCTTTTCCCAGGTGACTCTGAGGCAGTGGCAGCACGGCAGAGTAGCAGCCCAGGTTGGGAGTCCAGCAGAGACAAGCCAGTGAGAGCTGCTGAGCCCCAAATGTCAGCAGCAGCTGCTCCTGAGACTATCAGCCCACAGATTAAACATCTGTAAGTCACCTACTTGAACTTCCAGGAGCCAAAATGGCAGAGAGATCAGTAAATGCTCTCTCCCCCTCCTGTTGTTGACCTTGAAAAACCATAAAATATTTCCCCAGAAAAATCCTGGATCAGTGAGATAAGTAGAAGGGGCAAACAGTCTCATAGCACATTAGACTAGGAAAATAGCTAAGGAATATTCATCTTACTGTGGAGGAAGACCAGAGCTGTTCTAGACAGCCCCACCTCAGTGAACTGGAGTAGATCCAGAGCTACAGGGGTGTGGAGCCTTGCAAACACCAGCACCAGGAGCCCAGACATGCCTCAGTGCTGCAGGGGAAATGGGAAGACAATAGGACAGCCAGGACTACCAACTCCTGAGTTTGCCTTTATTCTAGCTCAACTGAGGAAATCTCCTGAGACCAGACCATGCCTCCTACACACTTAACAAGCTAGGTCCAGGGCTAATCCAGAGAACCACAAAACAAAACAAAAAAAGGCACCAGGTTGGGAGAACTGCAGGAAGAAATAGACAGCAAACCTATACTAATGAGGGATCTCAACCTCCCCATCTCTGAACTTGATAAATCTCACCTCAAAATAAACAAGAAAGAAATTAAGGAGATGAATCAAACTCTGGATAAGATAGATATGATAGATCTCTGGAGAAAACTGAATGGGGATAGAAAGAAATATACCTTTTTCCCAGTGGTACGTGGCACATATACAAAAATTGACCATGTACTAGTGCATAAAAGCCACACAATCCCATGCAAAAAGGCAGAGATAGTCAATGCATCCTTCTCAGATCATAATGCAATAAAAATTATATGTAATAAAAGGCCATGGAAAGATAGATCAAAAATTAATTGGAAGCTAAATAATCTAATCCTAAACAAGAAGTGGGTTAAACAACAAATCATAGAAGCAATCAGCAACTTCATCCAAGAGAATGACAATAGTGAGACAACCTACCACATCTTCTGGAGTACTGCAAAAGCAGTACTTAGGGGAAGCTTTGTATTTATGAATGCCTACATGAATAAAACAGAGAAAGAGGAGATCAAAAAATTGGGCATGCAGCTGAAAAAACTAGAAAAAGAACAAATTGAAAATCCCCAAGAATATACCAAGTTAGAAACACTGAAAACCAAAGGAGAGATGAATAAAATTGAAATTAAGAAATCTAGCGAGCTAATAAATAAAACTGAGTTGGTTTTATGAAAAAACCAATAAAATTGATAAATCTTTGGCCAATTTGATTAAAAAAAGAAAGAATAAAACCAAATTGCCAATATCAAAAATAAAAGGGGTGAATTCCCCTCCAATGAGGAGGAAATTAAAACAATAATTAGAAATTACTTTGCCCAACTTTATGCCCATAAATTTAACAATCCGAATGAGATGGATGATTATTTTAAAAATATAAATTGCCCAGATTAACAGAAGAGGAAGCTGAATGCTTAAACAACCCCCTCTCAGAAAAAGAAATTGAACAAGTCATCAATGAACTCCCTAGGAAAAAAAATCTCCAGGGTCAGATGGATTTACAAGTGAATTCCATCAAATATTTAGAGAACAGATAACTCCAATGCTATATTTATACTATTTGAGAAAATTGGAGAAGGAATCCTCCCAAATTCTTTTCATGATACAAATATTGTTTTGATACCTAAACCAGAGAGAGTCAAAACAGAGAAAGAAAATTAGAGACCAATTTCTCTAAGGAATAAAATAATGCAAAAATTTAAATAAGATTTTAAGAAAAAGAATAGAGCAACTTATCATGGGAATAATGCATTATGATCAGGTAGAATTCATATCAGGAATGGAGGGCTAATTCAGTGTTAAGCAAACTATTAGCATTCTTGATGATATCAACAACAAACCTAACAGAAACCACATGATTTTCTCAATATAGAAAAAGCTTTTGAAAAAAATACAACACCCATTCCTCTTAAAAACAATGAAAAACATAGGAATAAGTGGAACTTTCCATAAAATAATAAACAGTATCTACCTAAAATCTTCAGCAAGCATTTTATGGATGGAGATAAGCTAAATGCATTTCCAATAAGATCAGGAGTGAAACAAGGATGTCCATTATCACCACTATTATTCAATATGGTACTAGAAATGTTAGCAATTAGATAAGAAAAAGAAATTGAAGGAATTAGAACAGGCGAAGAAGAACCTAAAGTATCATTCTTTGAGGATGATATGATGATAAACTTACAGAATCCCAGAGATTCAAGTAAAAAACTGCCTGAAATAATAAACAACTTGCAGGTGACAAAACAAACCCACACAAATCTTCTGCATTTCTATATTTCTAACAAAGCCCAACAGCAAAAGATAGAAAGAGAAATCCCATTAAAAGTTACGATAGACACTATAAAATATTTGGGAGTCTACCTGCCAAAACAAATCCAGGGACTATACAATTACAAGACACTTTTCACACAAATAAAGTCAGATCAAAGTAAGTGGAAAGGCATCAGTTTCTTGGCGGTAGGCCAAGTCAATATAATAAAAATGGCAATTCTACCTAAATTAATTTACTTATTTAGTGCCATACCAATCAAACTATCAGATAATTATTTTCTAGAACTGGAAAAAATAATATCAAAATTCATCTGGAAGAACAAAAGGTCCAGAATATCAAGGGAACTAATGAAAAGAAATGCTAGGGAAGGTACCCTAGCTCTGCCAGATCTCAAATTGTATTATAAAGCAGCAATTATCAAAACCACTTGGTACTGACCAGAAAACAGAAGGGTAGACCAGTGGAATACGCTAGGTACTCAAGACACAGTAGTCAATGAATTTATCAATCTGCTATTTGATAAACCCAAGGACTTCAGCTTCTGAGGTAAGAACTCACTGTTTGACAAAAGTTGCTGGGAAAACTGGATAACAGTGTGGCAAAAACTAGGCAAAGACCAATACCTGACACCATACACAAGAATAAAGTCCAAATGGGTACATGATTTAGGTATAAAGACTGATACCATAAACAAATTAGTGGAGCAAGGAATTGTACATTTATCAGTTTTATGGAGAAGGGAAGAATTTGTAACTAAAGAAGAGATTGAAAGCATTATGAAGTACAAATGGATAATTTTAATTCCATTAGACTGAAAAGCTTTTGCACAACCAAACCCAGTGCAACCAAGATTACGAGGGAAGCAGAAAACTGGGAAAGAATTTTTGCAACTAGTGTCTGTGATAAAGGCCTCATTGCTAAAATGTATAGAGAACTGAGTCAAATGTACAAGAATACAAGTCATTCCCCAATTGATAAATAGTCAAAGTATATGAATAGGCAGTTTTCAGAGGAAGAAATTAAAGCTGTCTATAGTCATATCAAAAAATGCTCTAAATCACTATTGTTTAGAGATGCAAATCAAAACAACTCTGAAATACCACATCACACTTATCAAATTAGCTAACATGACAAAACAGGAAGATGATAAATGTTGGAGAAGATAGGGGAGAGTTGGAACACTAATTCATTGTTGGTGGAACCGTGAGCCGATCCAAACATTCTGGAGTGCAATTTGGAACTATGCCCAAGGGCTACAAAAATATGCATACCCTTTGACCCAGCAATACCACTTTGAGGACTGTATGCCCAAGAAATCATAAAAATGGGAAAGGGTCCTATATGTACAAAAATATTTATAGCAGCACTCTTTGTGGTAGCCAAAAACTGGAAATCAAAGGGATTCCCATCAATTGGGTAATGGCTGAATAAATTATGTTATATGAATGTAATGGAATACTATTGCTCTATTAGAAATGATGAGCAGGAAGACTTTAGAGAGGCCTGAAAAGACTTTTGTGATCTGATAGTGAATGAAAGAAGAAGAACGAGGAGAACTTTGTACACAGCAACAACAACAGTGTGTGAGGATTTTTTCTGGTAGATTTAGAACTTCATTGCAATGAAAAGACTTAAAAAATTCCCAATGGTCTTTTAAGGCAAAATGCTTTCCACATCCAGAGAAAGAACTATGGAATTCAATCACAGAATGTAGCAGATCATTTTCTTTTGTATTATGTTTTGGTTTGTTATATGATTTCTCCCATTCATTTTAATTATTCGGTACAACATCACTATGATGAAAATGTATTTAGTAGGAATGTTGGTGTAGAACCTATATAAAATTGTATACCATCTCGGGGAGGGAGGGGGAGAGGTAGGGGTCAGGGAGGGGGAAGGAGGAGAAAAAAAATCTAAGTTATATGGTAGTGATTATAGAGCACTGAAAATAAATTAAAGAAAAAAAAAGGACATAATAATTCCATGACAGTTTCTTCTTTTCATATTCACTTGAACATTTTAAAAGTATCTTGGAGGCAGATGCTTCTTCCTTGAAAGTGCCCTATGAAGTCAATGGTGAAATAACCTTTCTGTTTTAAAAGCAATAATTAAATAGGCAAAATAATAATAGCCAGATAGTGACATGAAAGTTTAAAGAAAAGCCCACACAGACTCCAGCAAATGTCTAAAGAGAATCTCAGATAATATAATAAGACAAACAAAGAGAAACGGAATTATATTCCTCTGGTGAATCTAGAATAGCACGAAAAGATTAACAGAAGCTGTCAGTGTCTTGGAGCAAAGTCACGTTGGGGAAACCAAATGAACTCTGGTAAATAGATCTGAACTCTGGTAGCACTGAGAGAAGAGTGAAATCAAGGAAATAATTCCATGCCTGGATAAATGGACCTAAAGCCTGTCAGTTTCACAGAAGGGATCACAGAACGCCTAAAAAAAGGTCTCTCCAAGAGGGAGTATAAACCACTGGGAGTTCCGATAACTAGGATCTAAAGTCTGGTGCCAGGCCTGATCTATCAGAACAGAAAGAAGGGAAAGAGAATATATGTTTAACTCACTGTGCATGTAGACATATCTGTCTATATATTTCTTAGGACACTCAGAAGCACAACAGAAGACAAAGTTAACTCAAAACATGGGTGTTCATGCTAGGATGTGTGTGTAGCGGGGGTAGAGGTCTTGTAGGAGGCTTGAGACCAACATGATCTCCATATTCTCATTGAGGTCTATCAAAAGAACTACAGCAAAGGATAGAAACAACTTATGAATGAAGACAATGGAAGAAAAGGAGGCAGAAGCCAAGGTCAGAGCTCATAGTGGAATACCAGAATACTGAAAGAGAAGCCAGTTATTAAGAAAGAGTATGAAGATTAAAATTAGTCAACACATTATATTCATAACAGCTATGATATCCATACTATGGAAAGGATATTGACAACAGAGCATACTTAAGCCATCCAGAATGCTAGAAAGGGCAAAATTTGGACTTTGTAAAAAGTCCAAATCCAAGAACTGAGGATAGAAATGAAAAATAATGGTATTATTTAAGAGAATCCTAAAAGATAAGTTCAGAACAGGAGAAAAATTCCACACCAGGTACATAAATGCCAGTTAAAAAATGGCAATTTTTAAAAAAGCAATATAAAATAGTCTAAAAGAAGTGAAGGAAGCAATCAAAAAAAGGAAAGAAAGCAAAGAGATTATAAATGAAATTAGAGCCCTGGGGAAAAATTAGAGGGATTATAAGTAATTTAGAAGAGACTATAAAACTTTACCTAAGTAGCATACTCCCTGAAAAGCAGAACAGGGACAAAAATTTAATGAGACTCCATGAGATAAGAAGAAATGCTAGAATAAAATTAAAGGATTTAAAAAATAGGAGATAACATCCGAGTATCTATTATAAAAACAAACATTAAAAATATGTGGAGAGTGATTTTGAAAATTATCAGATTCCATGGAAATGATTAACAAACAAAAAACTTGGATATTATATTTCAAGAAATCTAGCATTAGAACAGGACCTGGCACTTGTTAATTGTGTTCAACTACTTGTGGCCTCATTTGAGGTTTTCTTAACAAACATTCAGTTTCGTTCTCTTGCTTATTTTAGAGATGTGGAACTGAGTCAAGTAGGGTTAAGGGATTTGCCTAGAGACACACAGCTGGTAAGTGTGTAAGGCCAGATTTAAACTCAGGAAGATGAGTCTTACTGACTGCAGACCTGACAGTCTATCTGCACCCAATTGCACAGCATGTGCTTAGTAGATAATTATCAATTGACTGGCTAAGTGAAGTCATTAAAGAAAACTGTCCATATCTGTTAGAACCAGAGAGCAAAAGGAAAACCTAATACAGGAGACCACCACTGGAAAGCAACCCCAAACTGAAAACACCCAGGAATGTGATAACTAAAAAGCAGAACTTCCAAATCAATGAAAAAAATGTTAGAAGTAGCTAAAAGAAATAGAGTTTAAAGAGCTAGAGTCAGGATCATGCAGGACTATGCTGTAACTATCCTGAAGAAGGGAAATCTAAGGATATAATATTCCAAAACATGAGAGATAAAGGCACATAACCCAGAATAACTTGCCCTGAAAAAGTAAGTATAATACTCAAGGGCTTTCAAACATTCCTAATGAAAAAGCCAGATCTGTGTAGAAACTTTGAAACAAGCACAAGAGTCAAGAGTAACCTAGAAAGTTGAGTACATTTAAGCCTTTAGAAGAGATAAACAAAGAGGAAGTGTTTATATTCAATTAGTAGAAGAAGAGACTAGGGTCCCTTTAGAACCTGACCACCTGTAAAGGGAGTTAAATAATATGTGTAAATAATAAATAATGTGGGCCTTGGTGTGGTTTTATTCTGTTTTGTTGGTTTTGAGAAGAAAAGGGACATAAAAATAATATGTTAGGAAGGAAATAAGGAAAAGGGAGGAACTTGCTATTTCACAAAATGGATGAACAAAAGGAAGAGTATATAATGATGTAGGAAGGGACAAGGTAGAGGCATGAACATCTCATTATCTCTCCTCTTATCTGACTTAGAGAAAGAAAATTAAAACACATATTTTACACACCAATAACTTGGGGAATGCATTAAATTCAACTGAGAAAGGAGAAGCCAGGCAGAAGATTAGTTTAAGTTGGGGAGGGTAGAGTTCAGGAGAGAAGAGTCACAGGCAAAACACATTAATTTTGGAGGGTGGATCATAAAGGGTTGTGGTAAATAGAAAATGAGAGAGTAAGGACACAAGAGTGGGGTTTGACTTTGTAAAGAGTGTATAGGAGTAAGTAAGAACATATGAATTATATAATAGATTAAAAAATAAAATTGAAATAATCCTTAACTCACAAAAGGCATTCATTTGCTTAGAGAGATGAAAGGTAGGCATTTAATTATGCATACATTAGAATATACACAAAATTAATTCAAGATAACCTGGGGGGGTTTTCATAGGAAGTAGCATTTGACTTAAACTTGGGAGGAAACTAGGTATGAAGGGGCAGAGGTTAGGAGGGAATGAATTCGAACAACCTGATCAAAATAGGAAGATGGTAGACGAAGCACCGTGTGTGAGGAATATTGTAGATAAAGTGCAGTAATGTATAAGCCCAAGTGAAGAGGCCCATCTTGAAAACAGTTGGAGAGCTTTCTTATGAAAAATGTGCAACATATACCATATGATTGCTAAGGAAAAAGATAAGAGCATGAATAATATTGGCCACCTGCCTTGGTATATTAGTGAAGATGAGCTATTCTGTCTAGAATTGTATCTACCATATTCACCATAAAATTGTAAGCTCTTTGAGGGCAGGGACTATCTTTTTCTCTTTTTGAATCTCCAGTGCTGTTGCTTAATGTTTATTTATTGATGGATTGATTTTCACACGCATGAATTTGATCTAAAAAAACTTATTGTTAATGGGTTGAGTTGAAATCCAACTATGAGTGAGCAGATCTGGGTGGTACAGTGGAACAGTAGACTTAGAATCAAGAAGATTCCATGCATCTACAAACTCTGACCTGAGCAAGTCACTTAACCTGTCTCAGTCAGCCTCAGTTTTTTCACTTTTAAACAAAGAGGTTAGATTTCAAGACGTGTAAGGTCCTTTCCATCTAAATCTATATTCTATCACCCTATGACATTGGAGCCACATCAGAGACACTGTGAGAACTAAAAAAGACAACTTATTTGAAAGTGCTTTGTAGTTTGTTGTAAATCACCATGTCAATCTGAGTTATCATTGTTGCCGAGTTGGCAGGACTGGCTACGGTGCCTTACAGAGGCTGACATGAAAGGAATGTTTACCCTTAAGGATATGGAAGATGAGGTGGTAATGACAAATTCCTGTAGTAGATAAAGAAGCATTCCTCCTTCAAATTGAACTTGAATGTGATAGAGGATCAGCTGTCAACCATGTTGGTCTTGACAAATCAGACTTACTGAGGTGTTTCCTGATTGAAGTGATGGAATGTGGAACAAACCATGTTTGAATGGCTGTAGAAAGATCTGTGCTTTCCAGGGTAGTGATCAAAGTATCAGATGCCTGAGTTTCTGATCTAATAAAAAGACTATTGTAATTGGACGACTATGATTCATGAGAGGAAGATTGGAATTGACAGGGGTCAGTGGATTGGCGTATGCATCTCTATGAACAAATAACTTTGTGGAGAAATATCTCTCTTTCAATTCAGTAGATTCACAACTGAATGAATGTTTGTTTCAAAATTCCCCTGAGTTTATCTAAATCTCTAGTCAGGTTCAGTCACAATGGGGCGATTATTTGCATCAAATAACCGGAGTCCAATCACTGGAAGTAAAGGGTAACAATGGCTCCTTGTGAAGAGAATCACAATCACAAGTCACCCAGTCAGTATACCAAGATTAGTTTTGTTTTCTCTACCTGTATCTTGAACTAGCTGTATTGGGAGAATTATACTTGTCTTCAAAGGAAATTAATGAAAACTAAGGTACTTGACCAAAGGTTACCTCCATAATCAGTTTTCTGAATTCAGACATTTCTTTTCTGTTGTCCCTGTCTCTTTAGCACCTGTATATTTCTTAGTCATTAATTGACTGATCAGATACCAGGACACATATTTTCTGTATTTCTTTATTCTTCTCTACTGGACTGGTTTCTGACTCTTGAGATCCTCAACCTCTATTTTTCATAAAGAACTTACATTTTTGCTTGTTTGCTTGATTCCCACAATTCTTGTGACTTCCCTGAACTCTCATTCCCTGTCATTATTTCTATATATTCATTTTCATTTATTAGGTGGTGCAGTGGATAGAGCACCAGTGCAGGAGTCAGGAGGACCTGAGTTCAAATCTCACCTCAGACACTTGACACTCACTAGCTGTGTGACCTTGGGCAAGTCACTTAATCCCAATGGCCATCCTGATGAATTATGGTCATTGGATTCAGATGGCTCTGGAGGAGAAGTGAGGGTGGTGACCTGCACAGTCCTCCCTCACTCAAAACAAAGTCAAGTGCAAGTCATGTCATCATTTCTCTGATGTCATGGTCTTCTTTGGCAATGGACAAATGCATTCACTTATTAAAATATAACTTCCTTTAGAATAGGACCTATGTTGTTTTTTTAATATGTTTCACCAATTTTTAGCACAGGGCCTAGAAGTAAGTTCCTATTTTTTTTCATTTATTCATCTGTAATTTATCCAATGACTACAGAATTATTAAGTTCTTAATATATTGCAACCCCTCTACTGGATATTCAGGATTTAAAGAAAAATAATGAAACATTCACAACTCTAAAATATTTTACATTCTATCTACTAAACTCAGTCAACTCTGGTTTCCTTGCTGTTCCTCTCACAAAACAAAACATTTCTGGTCTCTGTGAATTTCTTTGTCTGTCCTCAAAGTCTTTCTCCTCTTGTCTCCTGTCTTCCTTCAAATCTTAAAGTTTTATCTTCTGTAAGAATCTTTTCTCATTATTCAATATTAGTGCCTTCCCTCTGAGATTATCTACAATTAATTCTATGCATAGATTTTTTATTTGTGTATAACTATGTCACAATAAAAATCTGTAGGTTTTCCAGCTATTGTTGACTACCCCAATTGCAATTAAGATCAGAGAAAAGGACATGTGGCTACATCGCTCACACATTAAACTTGCTCCTGGTTGTAATAAAGATACTTAAATTTATTTGAATTTGCTTTATAAGAATAAGTTTAGCCTTGTGATTTATGATGTTTGCTTTCATTTCCCTTATACTTTTAGCATTATCTTTTTCACTCACTTTCTGAGAAGTTACATTAACTCTTCTGATGAGGTAGGTACAAACCAAATAATTCATAGGAGAATGGATAATTTTTGGTATACCATTTTATTAAGCTTTGTCATCTTTAGCATTATATTTTAGGATAGGCAGAGGAGGACCAGGACCCCAAACCACTCTTTCTCATATTCTCCTTTCAGTTTTGCTGTTACTAAACATTGTTCTTCCAGGTTTTGAGTCAAGACCTTGTGTGTTATTATGTAGAGGTAGAGGTTTTCACACAAGTGGTGCTTGTCTAGAAGTTGGCCTAAGTAGCAGTTATATGACTCCAGGAAGTAATAACAAGATCTCTATTCAAATCCAGACTCAAGGCCAAAATACAGGTAGTGGTAGCTATAAACAACCACAACATGGAAATGTAGGCCTTATCAGTACATCTGGAAGTTCTTCTCAGATAAAGTATAATAACAACACAAGAACAACACAAGAAACAAGTTCAAATATAAGAGGAGGAAACATAAAGTGACCTGATGAGATAGAAACATTTAATTGGAATAAGTATACAAATTTAAGGGTTCAATGGTGGTTGGGAGAATGGAATGAACCCTCCCTTAAGCAACAGCATCCATGTTGTAACTAAGGCCACACCTGTGGCATCAAGTGCAGAAATTCCCCTTTTTAGAATAACTTGATCAAAGAGTTATTGGAAACCAATTATAGTTATTGCTGTTGCTGCAATTTGTTCAGGTTTTTTGTTCATTTTTTTTTGTTCAGTTGTTTCAGTCATGTCTGACTCTTCGTGACCTCATTTGGGGCAAAGATACTGGAGTGCCTTGCTGTTTACTTCTTCATTCATTTTACAGATGAGGAAACTGAGGCAAATTGGGTTAAGTGACTTGCCCAGGGTCACACAGCTAGTAAATGTCTAAGGCCAGATTTGAACTCAGGTCTTCACTCCAGGTCTGGCACTCTATCTACTGCATCACCTAGCTTCTCATTGTAGTCATTATCTTACTAACATTACCCTTTATCATATTGTTATGTAAACCTCCCTCTTGCTGCATAATAATTGTCCTAGCTATGCTACTTATAGATCTGTTCTCTCTAGGTCAGACTTATTTTGATGTGTGACAAGGTTACAATTCTATCATGGACACTCCTGATGAGATGGGATGAGTATTTTATTATTCTAAAGTCATTGGACCCTATGGACTTTGAGAGTATCAGTAGTTTCATCAAATCCACCTTGATCCATGGGAAATCATTCCCGTTCAACCATATAAAACTATACCAAAGACTGACCAAGGGGTTAATTGTATAGATATATCTACTTTTGTAGGACTTTTTGCCTCCTTTGTCTGCCAATTTCAAGGTTAATGCTACTAATTCGAGTCCAGCTAACTGGAGAGTACCAATTTCAGTAATAGTCTGGTCCCTTTCTGGCCCAGTTTCAATGATATCCAGATCCAGATCCAGATCTCCAGTCTAAGGAGCATGAAATACATAAAGACAGAATGCCACTGCATCCATTCAGAAAACTTCCACCAGTTTTTCTTCTCTGTTAAAAGTAGTAAGACTCAAAATAGGCTGATAGATTTTAGAAACGATGTAATTTGTAATCTCACTCTTCCTATCCCTGAGATCAACAAAACAGAGTCATTTATCTGTGCTAAAGTCCAACTTGTTACTTCAAGAAATGATTTTCATCGTAGAAATCTATCTCCTTCATAACCCTTACTTATAATGATAGAACTGCCTTTAGCAATGACACAGAAATTCCTGAATTACCATGGGGATTGATGACTCTAGGTCAATTTTTCATCTGTGCTGGGTTAGCTTTTTCTTCCTTTTCCCCCAGGTGGCATGGGACATGTGGAATAACCCTTCTGGTTTCAATCTATAACCATTCTATAGGCTTAATAGACAAGGATGATATAGGAAATTTAGGAGTCTGATGGCACAGACATCTGAAAAGATCAGCAATCACTGAATCTACTCTGGACAGAGAGTTCTCTGGGCTCTGTTCCCAAGCATTGGGATGACTTATGTCACCAAATCTGCTGGAAATATTTCTATAGAAATTAAACTACTTGCCCAGGCTACAACTGAAGGTATTGGTGAGACATTCAATGGTCTCCTCTCCCTTCAAATAGAGGTTAAATCATTTAAAGAAAGTTTCCCAGCATCAATTAGTACTAATTCTGCTCACTGCTGGTTAGGGAGGGGCCTAGTTTCTTATTAGCCAATTTCACTGATCCTGCTGTCCCACATTAGGGAAATTCTCATGAATACCCAGAATCTACCCCCCAAAATCATGATTGATTAATATTGAACTCATTGCAAATGAAATTCATGTAACAGCATCTGGCTCTGATTCATGGTGGGATCCTTCTTGGTTTTCTTGGATAGCATCTTGGTTTTTGGGAGGAGATATCTTTAGCATTCTGATAAAATGAGCTCTTTTTGCTCTGGGATATATATTCCTCATCTGGATTTATATGAATTGTTGCTGTAGCCTTTGTAACACATTTTTTGCTCAAATGAATCCTACGAAAATTATGTTATTTCATGAAGCTGAATCCATCTATATAGATGTAGTTCCCCCTTTATTGGTCTATGTCTAATAATTTACTTGAAGTTCGTAGTTAATTTTATTGTTATAGGCTTTAGGATTGAAGTTCCATTTTTTTGCTAATGTTTTATAATGACTATTTAATCATGTTCAGGTACTTTGAGACAACTATTTGAGCCTCCCATAAAAAACTATGTAAAAATTACATCACTCTTAAAGATAGTTCCAGAAACTTTAAGCCATCCAATAGCTTTTGAGCCTCTGACCTCAGTTGGGCCTCTTTATCCTATCCTGTAGAGGACTTGGTCCTAAGATCCCTGAGACTCCATCTTCAAACTCATCTAAACTCAGTTCATTACAAATACGCATGACATTAGCTGTAAGAAACTTTTTAGAAGGGCACATTGGAAAAAGGGCCTGATTTTGTATTCAAAAATCAGTAATTGTATAATCAATAGAGTCAATCAAAGACATTGTTAGGTATATAGTCCCAAGAATTGTTTCCAGGCTGGTATGGTTGAATATAAGAGAGATAGACTGGGAATACCACTGAATGCTTTAGATGAAGACCAATCTCCAAACTTAGTAGCTGAGACTTTTGGGACTTTTGCTACTTCATTACAAGCATCTAAAGACCTCTTAGTAGAAACTGGACAAATGACTAGCCATGCAGAGTCAAACAGACCCTTTAGAGCAATTGATCATGAGGAGCTTCCAGGAGCAAAGATGGCAGAGTAAGAAGTAAATCACTCTCACTACTCATGTTGCCTCAGGAAAAATTCTGGAACAGTTGAATCAGCAGAAAGATGAGGTGCAGCAGTGTTGTAGTCCAGGAAGCTTGGGGGAATGATGAGAATGGTCTTTCTAACCGTGGGAGAGAGGGGGCAGTCTAGGATACAAGCCAGTTGCAAGCCCCACCTCAGCAAACCAGGGGAGATCCTCAGCCCCAGGGTGGTGGAGTAGGCAAGTGCCCATACTAGGATCCCCAAGTGCCTCATAGGCAGGGAAAACAGTGGATACCAGCTCAGGAAACCACCTTGTGCACTGGCATTCTGTGGCAGCCAAATCTCCCAGTGCTTCCCCACAACTCCAGGAGGCACAGTTCCAGGCTGGCCGACATCCTCCAGCAGTCAAACACTCAAATACTTTAAAGAAGCCTGGGTGAGCAGGCATCGCCCAGGGCTCAGACTCCTCTCCCTGAGAGCTCCAGTGATGCTGACCCCAGCTGAGCATCAGGTAAGCTGCTGGACCTCTACAGCCTCCATCTGTCACCACCTGAGGCCCCAGCACACAAAACCAGAGGCCAGGTTGGGGACTTCCAGCACAAGAAGCTTGGGTCAAGGCCCCCTGGCCTCCAGTAGGAGAGCTCAACTTTAAAAACCAGAACATAGGCAAACACTATGACAATACTTGGTAATAAAGACCTTGGGATAATTGAAGGAATTTGAAAATTGGCTTAGGTGATCCATGAGGAAATTGATTTCCTTAAGAATATGAGGTGGGGAAGGGGAAATTAAAAAAAAAATTCTTAATTAACATTATCTTACTGATTTATTTTAGTTGATAAGGGATCTAATTCAGATAGCTTTTAGATTAAGAAATACATAATCATTGTAGTAAGAGATCAAGTTCCTCATTCCTGAACAGCTGAACTCCTATGTAGTTGAGCTGAGCTCCTTCAGAGCTGAACTGGCATGGTCAGTTGCCGCATTCTATGGTAGTCTAAACTCTGCATTGGAGTAGTCTAAGTTAACACATAACTTTGCTTATTGTGAGTGTCTCACCCTTAAGCTAACTCAATAATTCCATGACATCAATTGTAACTAAAGTAATACCACAGCCAATCAGATCATGTGATGATTGCTCTCTTCCAAAATGTCTTTACATCCTAACATGCCCGGCAACTCAATATTGCAAATTACCTAAGTTCTTCATTCCAATCTTGGTAAATCCCAAGCCAATCAGAAGTTTATCAAAACAAGTTACTTAAGATTCTATAATAATATTCTGTCTCTTATTCTGTTATAAAAATGATCTGTAAACCTCCCACCCCCTATTCAAGGTCTTTGGTTCTTTAGAGACCATTGACCCATCTATTAGTAATGGCTAGCAGTACTAATAAATTGATTTTTTTCTCAGAATTCAGGCTCTCAAAATTTCTACAACAACTATTTCCATGTTTTTTCCCTCATTAGGTTGTGAGCTCCTTGAAGACAAGGACTATTTTTTGCATTTCTTTACATTCTCAGTTCTTAGCACAGCTCTTAGCTGGCATATAATAGATATTTAATAAACTAGGTGGCTTGACATGATTCTGACCTATAGACACTTAATAATTTATTTTGTTGATACTTAGATTGAAACTGACTAGAAGAATAACTATTAATGGAAGTCACCAATGACAAAGATTCAACTCTTTAATTTTGCTCCTGGTCTATTACTTGATTCATGTTTTTTTCCAACTTTTGAAAAATAAAATTTTGGACTTACTAAACACCAAATAAAAAGAGCATTTTCATATATGTGTATATGTACATATGTGTATAGTTACATTTGTGTGTATATATATACATACATTTGCGTTAGGGACATTGCGAGGTTGAAATAGTTTATTTGAAAGTACTTTGAAGTTTATTATAAATATCTGTCAATCTGAGTTGCTATTATTAACTATTTGGCAGGTCTGACTATAACATCTCCCTGAAGATGACATGAAAAGATCTTTTCACCCTTAAGGAACATGGAAGATGAGGTAGTAATGACAAAGAAGAACTAGAAGAGGAGAATTTTACATGAAACAGTGAATCTTACTGATATACAGTTTGTTTCTATAAGTTCATCAAGTAGAATTCAAAGATGTCATTCTTATCTGTGGTTCATTCTAGTCTCTCTCCTCTTCTCTCTTCTTCCACAATGACCCAATTTTTTTTTCTCTTGTTTCCTCTTTGCTTTACAGAATGGCTGCTAATTTATAGTCTAGCAAACAATGGATTATATTCTTGATTTTCCCCCTTGCTCCTCCAACAATTGTCATTTTCCATTTTTGTCAGCTTTTCCAATCCAATATATATGGATTGGAATTTGGATTTGCTTTAATTTGTATTTCTCTAATTTTTTTCTTATTTAAAGCAGAGATCTCAAACATAGCCTTGTGGGTCACACTGAGTGAGATCCAAATCAAATTAAAATTTAACTGGAAAATATTTGGCATAAGAAATAAAAATATAATGAAACATAGAAAATATTAATGTCATTTTGCAACTGAAAATACAACATGTAGGTGTCTTTGGTTTAATGATTCTATTGTGTTTGAATTTGACACTACTTACTTAGAGTACTTTTTAAATATAGTTCTTGATAGTTCAGATTTCTTTCTCCGAAAACTTTCCGATATGCTTTGAACTTTGGTTGGATTAGCACTTTTTTCTTATAAATTTAATTATCTTTTGTATGTATTTTTTGCTGTGATAGCTCCATCAGAGAAAGCTTTCTAACAGTTTACAATTGGGCTGTTTGTACAATGTTCTCTTGTCTGTGTTCACTTCACTTGGCATCAGTTCATATAAGTCTTTTCAGGTTTTGCTGAAGTCTGCCTGTTCACCATTTCTTATAAAAAAATAGTATTCCATTACATTCATAAACCACAACTTGGTCAGCCATTCCTCAATTGATGGGCATCCCCTCAATTTCCAATTCTTGGCCACCACAAAAAGAACTGCTCTAAATATTTTTGTACATGTGGATCTTTTTCTCATTTTTATGATCTCTTTGGGATATTGACCTAGAAGGATATTTCTGGGTCAAAGGGTATGCACATTTTTATAGCCCCTTGGGCATAGTTCCAAATTGCTCTCCAGAATGTTTGGATCAGTTCACAACTCCACCAGCAATGCGTTAGTGTTCCAATTTTCCCACATCCTCTCCAACATGTATAATTTCCCTATTTTGTCATGTTAACCAATCATGTTAGTCGTGATATGGTACCTAAGAGTTATTTTGATTTGCATGTCTCTAATCAATGATGATTTAGAGCACTTTTTCAAATATTACAGTATAATTTCTTCATGTGAAACTACTTGTTCATATCCTTTGACCAGTTATTAATTGGGGAAAGGCTTGTATTCTTATACATTTGACACGGTTATCTATGCATTTTCGAAATGAGGTTTTTATCAGAGACATTAATTGTAAAAAAAATCTTTCCCAACTTTGTGCTTCCCTCCTAATCTTGGTTACATTGGCTTTGTTTCCATAAGAACTTCTCTGTTTAATGTAATAAAAATTATCCATTTTGCATTTCATAATGTTCTCTATCTCTTCTTTGATCATAAAATTCTTCCATTCTTCACAAATATGATGGGTAAACTATTCCTTGATCTCCCAGTTTACTTATAGCATTAGCCTTTATGTCTAAATTGTGTATCCATTTTGACTTTATTTTTATATATGGTGTAAGATGTTGGTCTATGCCCTGTCTCTACCATACTATTTTCTAGTTTTCCCAGCAGTTTTATAAAATAATGAGTTTTTATCTCAGAAGCTGAGGGTCTTTGAGTTTATCAAATAGTAGATTACTATTGTCATTGACTACTGTGTCTTGTGTACCTAACCTATTCCACTGATCCACCATTATATTTCTTACCTAGTAGTTTTGATGATTGCTGATTTATAATACAATTTAAAATCTGGGATGACTAGACTACCTTCCTTATTATTTCTTTTCATTAATTCCCTTGACCCTATTTATCAATCTTAAAGATAATTTCTTTAACTTTAATTTCTGTTTTCTATATTTTACTTATGATGTTCCACTTTATTCTAAGCAATATATCCTTTCAGAGCTTCTTTTGTTACAATCTGTGAGATTATTGTGTATACCAGGCAATCTTAAACATATATCATACATTCCTTTGGCAGTCTGGAAAAAGTAAAGATCGTATCTCAGAATATATAGAATTAACACAAATAAAATACCTAAGTGTACAGAGGAAAATAATTTTATTAATATAGTTATGAAAATATTTAACAAGAAACAAAATCACAGACTCTAAGTTCATATTTTCTCATCTATACCTAGCTTCAGCCAGATTAATTTCAGTATTTGTCATAATATTTTATTAAATAGCATAATTAAATCTCTGGATTTATCAAACACTGAGCTACTGTGTTCATTTGCTTCTCTGTGCTGTGTAACTAGTCTGTTTCACTGATCAGGTATTCTTTTTCTCTTTCTTTATGATATTTTCAGATGCTCTACAGTAGAAAACCTTCCATGCCCCATCTGATGCACATTATATTAACTAAAATGAGGATATATAATTGATCAAACTGTACACACATGGAGTATATTATGTGCTCTTGCATCTGTGCTGTGTCTGTTCTTTATATAAATAACCTACAAGTTGTTGAGAGAGGAAGAACAGTACTTATATTGCTTGTAAGGATGTGCCTATAAGTTACATTTTTTCATCCAGAGGAATTTAATGCCCCAGCAGGGAGGAAGAAGGGTGCAAGCTTTGGAGGCACAAAACATAAATTGTGGTCTTGACTTTCAGTAGAAACATGGAGAATAATAAAACTCCTCTTCTTCCATCAGAAAGGAGAGAAGATGGATGAGTCTCTCTTTCCACTGTGAATTGCTCTACAGCTGCTGTCCTGAAAACAGCTTTTAGAGCACACATACCAATAATGAAAGTGTACATGTCTCTTGCTGCAAAAGAGGGGCTTTAATAAAAAGGAATACAGAAGGCTGGAACCTAAGGACATGATCATGGAATGATCCAATTATCGCTGACTTGAGCTCTCCATATTTATAATGGGACTGGAAGTGACTCCCTTTGGTTCACTTGATTTCCTATTCTGTTGATTTTATACTTGCTGACAGATAGGACATGGCTGATGAGGTCTGTACAGATCATCAAATATTTACTTATTAGTGGATTGATGGAGCACCTTTCCTCTTAAGAGCTCACTGTGCCCTCCATGAAATTTAACTACTTCAGCATCAGAACAGGAAACTTTGGGGAAGAGAAAAGTAACAGCTAACAAGGCTGAAATCCTTGCTATGGTGCCGTGGAAAAATCAATTTAAGAACAGGGCAGATGCTCCTAGACCAAATCTTTCTGGATTCCAGTTTTCTCATGTATAAAATGAGTCGGTTTGACTATTTAAGTTCTAAGACACCTTCTATCTCAATCCATATTTCCTAGTATGATTGTGTGTGTGAATTGCAAAAAAGAAATTCACTTTAATAGGCACTTATTAAGTCCTTTAAAAGGAGGCAGATAGGTGGTTCAATGAAAAGAGTATGTGTGTTTGTGTGTGTGTTTGTCCTTTCTTGCTGAAGAAGACCATGCCATCAGAGAAATAATGACATGACTTGCAGTTGACTTTGTTTTGAGTGAGGGAAGGCTGTGCAGGTCACCAGCTTCACTTCTCCTCCAGAGCCATTTGAATCCAGTGACCAGATATTCATCAGGATGACTGGAGATGACCCAGGATGAGGCAGTTGGGGTTAAGTGACTTGCCCAAGGTCACACAGCTAGTGAGTGTCAAGTGTCTGAGGTGAGATTTGAACTCAGATCCTCCTGACTCCTGTACTGGTGCTCCATCCACTGCACCACCCAGCTGCTCAGTGCTGTTTGCTATCCAACTGGTCACCCAACTTTTAACTATGGCTTCAAGAAGAATGTGCAATTGCCATACCTGGGTAAAACTATCTCAGCAGATAGACTAAACAAGGTTGAGGATAACCAACAGGTTATGTACCCCAAGCATGTGACAACTTTCCCTCAGGCAGAATAGGCAGATAAGAACAATTGGTCCAATAACCACGTAGGTGGTCAAAGCCATCACTTGTGGAATACTTAGAACTTGGTCAGACATCAATGATGCCAAAGTCATCCATTGTATCCCAAATTCTTGTCTTGCTATTAGACTTCAATGACTTGAAGAAAGTGAAGCTGATGACTTTGTGCCATTCTACCTCACTTAAATCCAATTCATACACAAGTGAATACATCACCCCATGATTGTATTGGTCGTCTTTGGAAATGAAGGTCAAACAGTAAAAATAATTCCCACTCCCATGTTCCCCCTGCCCCTTTCTTGTCTTCTTTGCTCACATTAATTGAACCAGTGCTTCTGATGCTACTGAAAGGAATATGAAAATCCTCTCTTCTACAGCTCCAGTTACAATCTTTGTGACCATCATTCCTTTCCCTGAATAGGAGTCCATAATTTATATGTTGTACCTCTCATTAAAGAATCAAATAAGAGAACATGCAAAGTGTTTTGAAAACTTTAAAGAATTAAGTACATAATACCTACTATAATTATTAATATATCAGCTTTGCAATTATTATTAGTTTCTGGAAGGTACAAATTCTTCCACTTTGTCTCTTATTTGTGTTTCCAGCACCTAGCACTGTGCCTAGTACAGAGTAGGTATTTAATCAATGCTTGATCTTTATTCGCTAATTCTTAAAATTGGAAATAGCCGTAGTTCTTGGACCAGGAATTAGATTCAGGGGCAAAATAATATTAGATTTAGAAAAAGGTCTTAGAAAATATCAAGAAAAAAATTTTAAAACCCCAAATGAAATAAATGTTTGTTTATTTATTTATTCATTTTTTAAAATGAAAATTGCCATAGTACTTGGGAGTTAATAAAAGGGGCAGGGACCAAACAGAATTAGTTTTGGAAATAAATCTCAGAAGTCATCTAGTCCAGCCCATGCCTGAAATATTAATGTCTTCCAGATAATATCAAGCAAAAGCGATCATGTAGCCACTATTTGGAAACTTCCAAAGATGGGAAATAGATTTTCCCATAGGAAAATAATACCTCAGAACTTCAGGTAAAATGTTAAGATTACAGGTTTGAGAAGAGTTGCTGACTTGTATGGATAGCAAGAGTTTCTTCCTCACCTGGAAGTTTCCAGTATCAATGAAATCACAAGTCTAGTCCCTAACCATGTCTAATACCTAATATTGCTATTCTAGCCCTTGCTTAAAGATTTTAAATAAGGACCTATTTCCTCTGAGGCAATCCATTCCATTTTTTGATAGCTCTAATTGTGAACATTCTTCCTTACATGTAACCTAATCTAGTCTAAATTCGGCACTTTATAACTTCTTCCTAATTTTGTTCCCTGGTCAAGCAAAAAAAGCATTGTTATCTTTCCTAGAAGACAACCCTTTAAGAGAGCTAGCACATATCCTTCTTTTCTAAGAAATACATAATTTTCATCCAGAAAAAGCACCATGCATATTAATATTAGTAAGGGAAATTCTAAAAAAGGCATCATCCAAATGATCCAAATCATCTAAATTGCTAAATTACATACAGGTGTACTTATTCAGTTATAGAACTTAATGTGTGAACAATAATCATTTATTAAAGGACCTCCGATTAGCATTCTTGTGTAACTTTTGTGTCAGCTGAAACAATATGTTGCTTTTTTATTTATATAATCCCTCCATGTCAGGAAATGATCCTTCACTTAGAAAGCACAGTCTTAGAAATTTCCCTGCCATTCAAGATCAAGATTTTTTTCATGGCTTATTGAAATCAATCCTTCAAGGAAATCTAAATATAACATTAAAACATCCAGTTTTCAAAGAGGTCTTAAGCCTTTTGGTCAAGTAATGTGATTTTTCCAGACCTTTTATTTTAATGACAGTTTAGTAAAAGCCAAATCTGACAGTAAAATGAATACCATCACAGGTAATGGGGCAGTGCCCAGGAAGACTCTTTGGAGAAAATATCCACATCTCCATTAATAGAAATTCATTCTGAGTATCTTTTTAAAAGATGGCATTTTTTTAAAAAACTTGAATCTTTGATTCTTAAAGAATTCTTGAGTCATAAGTTTGATTGAACTGAAGTTAAGATGACAGGCAAGTGACACTAGGGAGAGGCATTGGACTGATAGAAGACAGAGTATAGATAAACAAAATCTGAATCTGTTTAAAGATGCTTTTTAAGAATGTATCAGGAAAATTAACCATTTTTTCTTTATAGTTCATTAATATCAAAATGTGTTTTGATATGCCATGATGTTGTGACTTAGAGTCAGGATAGACTGGGTTCAAGTACCTTTTTTTATGATACTGACAATGCAATCTAGGGAAAGTTGCAACTTCTCAATCCCCCAGTAAACTCTCTAAGATTATAATTTCTGGAGCAGGTACTTATATCACCATTAGAAAATGAGATCTCCTCAGCAGAAACTTCCTATACAGATGACCAGATCTAGGGAAAAAAACTAAAAAGAAATATATTTGAGTTGTGAAAAAGAGCATGACATCATGGACAGAAACCCTGTCTTGAAGTTAGGAAAACTTAGGTTCATGTATTACTTCTAACTTATTCTGTACTAGCTATGCTATCATATACAAATCACTTAACCTCTCATTCCCTTACCTCATTCTTCATAGATTATTAAGGAATAGCTTATCTTCATTAGAGAAAGGAATTTTCACATTGAAATTTGTCCACATGAATAAAATCTAAACTTTTGCTTAACCCTTTAACCCCACTCTAGATCTTTCCTTCCATCCCCAAATTGTTGGAGAGATGAGAACTTAAGAGATGAAGTATTCTGGATTCCTAATGAGCCTTCCAAAGCATGTTGCTATATTTAGGGAGTATGCATGTGTACACACTCACATGTGGGATTATGGTGAGAGTTACATGTCATGATTGCATTTGAAATGGAAAATGCAGTTTGGCCGTGAAATCTTGACTTTTATTAAAGGAATTTGTAAGTTTCTGCTTTATTAGGTCAGCAACTTGTATCTCCAAAGCAGTAAAGCCTGCAGTCAATAAAGCACCCTGAATATCATTGCCCTTGCATTCTCCAGATCATCTAAAAGCACATTTATCTGGCAATAAAAACTTGCCTTATAAAAAGCAAATTGGATTCAATACCTAAGAAGTGAAGCTCTCTTTGGTGCTGTAGTATGCTGGTGTTGGTGATAAGACACTTTCAAGGTGATAAAATTATCTTTTCAATGACTGTCTGTAGTAAGGAGATTGCAGTGAGATATTTGGACAATAGGACTATCTTGACCAATTAAGTGAAAGAGATTCCAATTTATTGAGGGCAATAGAAAGAGGGACTTTTTTCCTTTGTGCCATTCAAAGCTACTTCATTTTCTTCAACAGTTAGACAGAATTTCTTATTTTATTGAACACTTTATGCTTTTAAAAGGCTTTATAGTTTGTATGTTACTAGGAAAGAAGGAAGAGAGGAAGGAAGGAAAGAAGGAAGGAAGGAAGGAAGGAAGAGAAAGAACAAAAGAAAAGAAGGCAGACAGGCAAGAAAAGGGAAAGAAAGAAAGAAGCAGACATTTATTAAGCACCTTCTAGGGGCCAGACACTATGCACTTTACAGATGTTATATTATTTTATCCTCAAAAGAATTCTGGGAGGTACACACTATTATTATTTTATAGATGGAGAAACTCAGACAGAGATTAATTTGCTTGCCCAAGGTCACATAGCTATTAAAAATATGTGGCCAAATTTGAATTTATGTCTTCTTGCCTCCAGGCTCAGCTCTATATCCATTGTGCCTAATGGCCTCTGCTTTCCTGGCAAGAAGGTCAGGCAGACTATGCCTACATAACTAAGGGTGAAATGGCAAAGGGTTGCCAATAAGTACAAATATTAATTAGTCCCTAAAGCTAGAGAAGGGAAAGTGCCAGTCATGAGACTGAGTAGTAAAGGAAGAAGCTGAATCCATCTGAATAGAACCAGGTACATAGGACTAGTCATTCCAAATTTTTCATAATTTGATTCCATCATACTTATCCAACTTTATTTTCCATTCCTAATGAATCAAAATGAACAGCCTCTTTATTGCAATATTTATCTCTCCCTGGACTTGTCTACTATTTCATTTAAATTTAGTATTGACTACTGCTCTTTCTTTTAATTTTTTCATAAGTGTGTTATTTATAATTTATTAATATATTAGTAGTAATGTAATTTATAAATTCTCAATGCTGTGGAAGAATTTGAGTTCCAATCTCTAATATGAGACACTGACTTCCAGTAAATCAAAGCAATATCATTAACGATGTTGGGATTTTACACACAATTTTTCTGACTTTTCTTAGTAAAAGAGAATAAAAAGGAATATAGGAATTGAATGACATATGATGATTTTATTTTCATCAGTAGAATGTAAGTTCCTCAAGGACAGAGACCACTTAATTTTTGCCTTTCGATTCCCAGTGCTCTGTACATGGTAAACTCTTAACAGATGCCTCTTGAAATGAATATGAAAACTGGAAAAGTTCTTGATATAAGATTATTTTTAAAGCCTGCACACATATTTATGAGGAATACACTTGAATGTCAAAATCAAATTCATATTGTAATAAAATGATTCCCATTTCTATGAGAAAATACAATAGAATCATCTAACATGTTAGGTTCTTTTCTTGTGGTGGCTTTGGTGACTTAGACAAGAAACTCCCACTACATATTTTCAAAGATGTTTGATGGACACGGTAATAATTTAATAATTTAATCTGGAAATTTCCAGTGATACCATTTGTGAGCAGTCAAGTAGATCTTAATATAGCTGTGAAAGAATACTAATGAGTAATATAAATCAATGTACTTCGGAGTCATTGCTATTAAAAAACCACTTTAAAATTGTAGTTTGTGCTATTATTTGTTATAGTATAAGGATTGAAAAGCTCTTAAATGTAGTGAATCCTCCCTGTCTTGCCCACATGAATCAAATGTTTCAAACCTGTTTCTGTACTAGTTACGAATACTGTGTACAAATTCTTATTGTCATATGTTATCCATCCTTGGTGTGTTCCAGAATCTACTAGAAAATGACATTACGCAATGATAAGGAATTTAGAACCAGGAACAAAATCTGTGGTCTTGTCATCATACTGAAACAAGCAAAGACAAAATGGTAGACCAATGATACTATTAGAATGAAAAATAAGCAGGCAATTAGTTTTCGTTCCATGCAAATTTACTTACCCTTACCTGCAAACATTCTCCAACCTTTGGCTCTCTTCTCTAATGTCTATTCTGTCCTTTAGGAGTTATACTTATTGCCAGAGAAAAAAATTGATATCTTTATGCTAATGATTATGAGATATAAATCTCTTGCTCTCTCTTCTATACTCTAGACCCATATTTACAGTATCTAGAGGACTCATCCATCTAGATGTCCAATTTATACCTTAATCTGAACATATTTAAAACTAAACTAATCATCTTTCTTCCCAACTTGCTCTTCTTTCTTAGTATTTTTATCTCTGGTGCAACTATTCCTCCACCCATCCCATGTTCTTAACATTGTGGTATTTAGACTTTGCTCACTTATCATACCCAATCAGTCCCTAAATCTTCTTGATCCTATTTCCTGAATATCTCTTACTTACATCCCTCCTTTCTGTTCTAATTATCACAACCCTCAGTCAGAACCTCATTACCACATTTCTGGACTACTTCAATGCCTTATGGCTTTCTTTCATATTTCAAATGTTCTAGAACGTTTTGTTAGGATCTTTTGCCTTTATTCCATTCTGTATGGTATCTGTGCTTCCAGGAGGTGACCCATTTTCTTTTAAAAAAAGAATGCAAATTCCATGAGAGGATTTTTTTTTTTGCTTTGTATCTTCATATGACTGACATATATTAGCCACTCAATATATTGATGCATTAATTGGTAGTCTGATTTCTTTTTACCTAACTACATATTTCTTCCACTGAATCCCAAATCATGCCTTATAAAGTTGCATTTTATATAAATGAGTACTTATTCTTTTTTCATGATGTTTCTTATGTATACCACCACTATGCCATGATTACTCAATCTTCACACCTGTTCCTTTCTTCAAGATCAGGCTCCAAGTTTCTTCATAGATGCTTATGTACTTGTCCTTTCCCTGTTTAACTGCAAACGTCTTGAAAAAATACTATATTATGCTTATATTTGAAATCTGAGGAAGTGGTATGATTTTCACATAGTAGGTACTTAACAAATAACTTAAATTCATTTCTATTGAACTGAACAGTGAGGTCATTCCCATGGTCAACAACATGATACAATGGAAGGAGGACCTGCGCTCAAATTCAGCCTTATGACACTTAGCACATATGTGACCCCAGGCAAGTCACTCAGTCTCTCTGGGTCTCAGTTTTTTTTGTCTATACAATTAAAGTGTTGGACAACTCAGGTGCTTCACAGGTCTAGATTCATGACATCTTTTTAAGTCTAGGTTCTAAATGAAATAACTTATGATGTTCCTTCTGGTATTTGATCTATAATTCTATATGTAGCAATATTACTGGATCAAGGTACAATGTGATAAATTATTTAGTATAAGACCACAGTTCCAAGAAGTAATTGTTTCTATGCCAACCATGACATTTCTTACTTCAAGTGTCTTGCACCAAGACTATTATCTTGATAATCTACTTGTAGAGCAGTTGTTTCCATTAAGACTAAAGAAAGTTTTTGTTTTGGTCCTGAAATGTTATTCTAGATTTGCGTTACAGGGCTGGGGACAAGAGGAAGTAGAGGAGGTTGTCTTATATTTGGAGTTCGATTATATTTTTTAGCTTTTCAAAAGCATTGGAAATATCATGAAAGTGGAACAGCGTCCTTTCTAAAATACATTCCTATAAGTAGGTTCATGTCACAAAAAAGAGAAACTAGACTAGTAAGACTGATATTAGAAGAGGGATTCTGTGAGTAAGAGTGAGATAATACAAGCACTCCCAAACTTCATAAAACATATATGACTTCAAATAACAAATAAAGAAATTATTATAGGACAGAACAGATTTGTAATATAGAATACTATTTTCCAGGTAACTCATGTTTGCAAAGGAAGAGAAGGGGGTAAATAAAACCCTTTCATTATTTTATTGGAAAGATTGAATAAAAAAAAAATTTGATTGAAAAAAAGTTACTCTTTCCCTTTCACCTCCATCCCCACCTGAATTTTTGTTACGGTAATATTTAGATTTCCATTCTTGCTTCATTAATTTAAGCCTAACTAATTCAGAATTTTTGATACTTCAGATAATTTCAGGACTCAAAGTGATTTTTGTACTGTAGGAAAAAAGATTTAGTGAATAAATAGTTTGCACCAAATTTAGAGGCTTGATCTTTAAACACTTCAGAGAACAAACTTTCCAATCATTTCACTAGCATTCATTACTCTAAACCATCTCTTGTGCTAATTGTGAAGAATCCATCTCTGCTCATTAGAGCAAGGCCATTCCTTCTCCACATTCGTTACCCATCTTCCTATTATGATACATAGTTGAAAGTAATAAAATTGTGTTTCTTTTGAAAGAAATTGCAAATGAAACTTTCCTCCCAATTAGTCTGACTTAGTGGGGTTGTGCAGTACTGAAAAAAAATATGGTGATATTGAAATTCAATGGACATAGTTCCTATAATTAAAATTTTATCGATGCAAATAATTCTGGAGTATCAGTTATGCATTCTCTTGGTTCTGCGGGCAACTGAGAAAGAAAAATTAGAGCAAGTTAAGCTTTGAGATACAGAGAGCAAAGTCAATGCCATTTTTTCTTACACTAGATCTTGTAAACAAACATAATCTCTAATTTGCTCCCTAAGTATTTATCCCTGTACTTTAGACTGGATATAGTTTCATTCCACAAATGGGCAGACGAAATTCATGCTAACTGGAGTTGTTATGATGAAAACTCATTTGCTGACTCATGGCATAAAAACACTTTTTCTCTAAAGTAAATTACTGCTGCAGTACAAACTGAAGCTTGGAGCGGGGATTGAAATTGTAGGTGGGCAGAGAGAGAGGGTCATTGAATGAAAGGTATGTTTGCAAGGGATGCTTTACTAATATTTTGAAGGAGCCTTTCACACAACATACAACAGGCTGACAATGCTTAGGCCATCATAATATATATCAATTTTTAAGGAAATTCCTAGGAAAAAAATAGTCTTTTTCAAATGGTTAAAGGCAAATGTGTGGCAGTGATAAATTCTCTCCCAGTTTTCTTTTTTAAAGGAGCCATGAACTTCCTCTCATATGCTAGTTCTTAGGTAACAGTTATCCCCAGTGAACTGTCATGGAAGAAATGAAAACAATGGGTTGTGATATAATGCTCCTTAAAGATAGACAATAAAATAAATGATTTGATTTCTGCTTTAAAAAAAATCAGATATAGGAGATAATCTCAGGTTTTAATATTTATATTTTGATCTTTGGACTCTCATTTATGTAAATCTTATATTTAATTTTGAAATGCTACATTTCAGTGAGATTTTTTACAGTATGATTTCCTAGTTGAAGATTTTAATCAATAGATGGATATGTAGAGCAAACACAATTGTGGGGGGACAAGTCAAGGAAGAGAATGAAATAAATGGAGGGAAAAGTGGTCAGTCTTTTGCAATATGACTGCTATGGAAGTGTTTTGCATGACTACACATGTATATCCAATTGCTTGCTTTCTCAATAAGGGTGGTGGAGAGGAAGAAAGAGAGAGAATATGATACTCAAAGCTTTAAAAATGAATGTTGAAAATTGTTTTTGCATGCAACTGGGAAATAAGTTGTACAGGCAATGTCGTATAGAAAGCTATCTTGCCCTACAGGAAAATAGAGGGGAGGAGGATTGGGGAAGAAGGGGTGATAGAAGGGAGGAAAGATTGGGCAAAGTGTAGTTGGGGTACACATTGTCCTGGGATGGGGGTGGGGAAGAGGAGAGGTAAGGAGAAAATCTGGAATTCAAAATCTTGGGATAGTGAGTGTTCAAAACTGAAAACGAACAAATTATTATTCTAGGAATATATAACTCTTTCCCATTCTTTTCAAACATATCTTTGGAGGTTGAACAACATAGTTCAGGTACTCATATTCAAAGTTCCTTTCTGCTTACTAGCAACTCCAGGCTAAAGCTCAATTCCTTTCCACCATTTAGATGGCTAGTCTGTGTCTGCCCTGGGGCTTATTCACTTGTGGAAAACCCTCTCCTTCTGTCAATGTGGTTAGCTGAGGTAACTCAGGACTCAGTTGACAAGATATCATTTTCAAATCGTTGACTCTAACAGTATTCTGTGTTGTATGCAGTTTACTCCTCCAGGCAGTACCAAGTTCACTTGCTAGGGCTAAGGCAATCATACTCAAAGAGTTCAACATCAGTTATAGAAAAGTGGTTGCACATAAATAGGTAGGATGCCTCAGGCTTAATGTCTTTCCTCTACAAAAGTAGATCTGCAGAGATATGACTGTTACATTCTCCCTACCAGTAAAATTATTGTAGTCCCTTGAAGTTTCACAGAAAGTACTTGAATGTCTGTGAGCATACATCATAATCAAAATTTAATACATACATAGTCACAGATAATCATCGCAATCACATAATACAATACACATATGTGTACCCACTATGCGACATTCATACCTGAATTGTACGTAGCTCATACTAGAACACAACACAAAATAAATTCATAGCTCACTTACAGAAACATATTATACACATGTACAATGACAGTATATACATGTCATTTCATGCAAGCAGATTTAGCAAAGGAACATAATACAAAAGAGAAGTTATATTACATAGAAATGTATAATATTTAGCAAAGGAGCAAAATACAAAAAAGAAAAAATATTAATGGAGCAAATATGTATGCCCTATTCAACATAGAATTACAGGCATGAACAAAGAACACATTGCATGCCTTCCACAATGGACATTTGTGTGCCATGGTTAAATAATTCTCTTATTTCTCCTAAAATATTAAAGAAACTTGGCTACCAGCCTAATAGTTTTGAACCTTCTATTATATTCTCTTCAGCTTGTGTTTTATATAGTTGTCTCTTGGCATCCAAGGAGCGGTTACCGATTTACTCTCCCAGTCTGACTTATTGGATGGTATAGTATCAAGATACTTATAATTTATGTTTATCATCTGTTCCAAAGTGGGGGCTGTCTCCACACTGAAATATTAGGATGGAAAAAAGCTGAATTGTATTTCTGCCTTCTACCTTCCAACCTGAACACAAATCCCTCTGGCTCTACTATATACAGAGTTGATTTCCCTGACCACCAGCAATTCGGTCCCCAAAAGCCTACTCCTGCTCAGTCTTCACCAGTGTGGCAGAACTGCACTCTGCTCCCAGCCTGATGTCAAAGCTTGGAGGAGAAGTGAGGCTGGTGACCTGAATAACCCTCCCTCACTCAAAACAAAGTGAAGTTCAAGTCATGTCATCATTTCTCTGATGGCATGGTCTTCTTTGGCAACGAAGGACGAACACACAGATGGTATTCTGAGTCATGCCCACTCTATGCCAGTCCAGTATTTCAGATTCAGGTGTTAAAATGCAGTGAGGCACAATGTCATAAAATGCAATTAGAGTAATTTCACCAATCAGAGAACAAAACAGTACAAGATGAAAACTAAAAAGGATGTGAAAGATTACTGCCCTCTGCCTCTAGTCAACAAAGAAACTAGTCAGCTAGATCAGGAAGGCATTCCTGGAGAAGAGCAGATGCTCAGATAAAATGCATGACACTAAATGACACTGGCCTGGGTCTTTGTAAGCCTTAGAATCTTAGGCAAAACAAACTAACTCCTTAAGAGATTGACACAGAGTTAATATTATAACTTGTTGTCATATTGGGCCTCCAGGAGGGAAGAAAGGAGAGAAAAAATCAGGGAAGGATGGAAAAGGAAAGAGATGGAGGATCTGGACAGAAATTGGGGGAAAGTGGATATACTATAATACTAAGGGGGGCGGAGCCAAGATGGTGGAGTAGAAAGACTCACATTTGCTAGCTCTGAACCCACAGCCCATAGATTCCCTGTAAAAAGAACTCCTGACAAATTCTGGAACAGTGGAAGCCGCGCAGCAACACAGTGAAGGAGATTTGCGTTGC
>CM053770.1:343770783-343831366 GCA_028658325.1 Potorous gilbertii
AGAGGGCAGATTGATGATATGGGTAATTAGAATGTCCAGTGTATTGGGGAGGGGGGAGGGGACAAATGGGGAGAAAATTTTGGAACCCAAAATCTTGTGAAAATGAATGTAAAAAGTGAAATAAATTTATTTAAAAAAAAATACTAAGGGTCTACTGTCCTTCCCAAGCAATGTCCCTAGCATCCTGTCCTACCTACTATGCCTGTGGGGTCACCTAAAGAAACAATAGCAAAGAAAATGTGACAGCAGTTGTATGAAATGAACACTGCTCTAACCACAAGTATAACAAAAACGTATTTGTCTTTATAAGTCACATTGTCATCTAAGGTGTTATCTATTAAAGATAGCCTTTCTACAATTGGTTAGTGGGCCTTTTTTTTTCTTGTCATGTGTGTTTGGCTATCACTCCTCTTTTCTTTCTCACCAGGAGTTTAATAGGAAAGAGATAGTTTTGATATATTGTAATTGTAGGGCTCCAATTATTCTCTGAGCTTTTTTTATATATTGGCAACGATTCATCAAAATTCTACTGTTGTTATGCAATCAGTCAATCACTTAGTCAGCAGGCATGATTAAGTGCTTAGCATATTCCAGACATTTTTATGCTTCCAGACACAATGTGCTTGGGCACATTGGGGTGCTATTCAAATAGTTTACTATGTTTCCCTTCCTACAAAAAAATTTCTTTTAAATAATAGATGTTGGTATATTTTAAAATCATGTAGAGTTTCCAATGTAAGTATAACAATGTAATTTGTGAGTAAAAGGTTATGAAACATTGTAGTAATTTAATTTGCACGATTCTGATTCGCTTTCAAGAATAGTTATACCAGTTCCTGATTCACATCACCATAAACAGTGCATCAGTGTGTCTACCTTCTCAAAACTCCTCCCTATATTGACTATTCCCAGCCTTCATCATCTTTTTACATTTTCTAAGTTTGCAGTAAATTACTTTTATTTCTATTATTCTTAGTGATTTAGAATATTCTTTCATATAGTTATTAATAATTTACAGTTCTCTTACCACTTGCCTATTATAAAATGGCTTTTGTTGAAATTTTTCTGTTATCTGTTTATGTTGGACATTAAATGCTTATCATAGATATTGAAACAAAGATTTCTTTAGAGGTGATCATTGTTTTATTGTGTGTGTGTGTTCATGTGTTGGTTACATTAATTTTGTTTATGCAAAATATTTTTGATTTCATGTAATCGAAATTATATTATCTTTTGCAATTGTCTCTATCACTTGTTCAGTTTAAGAATTCATCCTTGCTCCTTATGTAGATGAAGAAGTTGAGGTGCAGAGAAGTTAAGGGACATGTATAGGGTCACACAGATAATATCTTACTGAGGCTAGCCTCATGTGATCAACATGATGGAGAATTAGACTGTTTCCTCTGATCTTAGTGACCTTTTAAACCTCTTAAAAAATGAATTATGTGCAGGACATAAAATGATTTCGACTCTCTCCATGGTCTGGTTTCCCAAGAATTCCAATAGGACCCAATGAACTAAAGAGAAGACTAATATTTAACCCCTAAGATGCACCCACTTTTCCAACTCCTACCATGCTCTGACAGGGTTACACAATCCAACTGATGATCTTGCAACAGAATTCAATTCTACCATCTTTCTTCAATGTCATGGAAAATCTAAAGATAGAAGCTTGCTCTGGCTCAGAATACAGTAATCAGCTAGAGAATTAAAGAACAGAGGAAGTTGTGTTCATGGCTCCACCCTGTAAGGTTTTTATTTTTGTTTCCTCCATTTGTGTCTATAGTATGTTTAATTGGGGGTTTTGTTGTTCCTTCCCTTCCTCTGTTAAGTGAGCATATTTTCTCTACAATCAGGAATACTGGGCAATTGTCTTATATTGTTTCCTGCATCAGGATGTTCAGGCTTTGATATTTGTCATATGATGTTTAAATTGCCTCTATCCTATCTTCGTGATTACCTTTTACCTTTATATGTGTTCTTTCAGATCACATTTTCTTTTAGAATTATTAGCATTTGCTTTTCTTTTTATTGGTTGTCTTTCATTGTGCAATATTTATGTTCAAAATATTTTGCTTTTTTTCATTTTGGGTCAAACTTGCCAAGTTTTTTCATCCTGCTAATTATTTCTGCCATGCAGTATAAGCATTCTAATGTTTGTTCCTTTTAAATTTTTGTATTGTATTGGCTTCTCAATTTTTGTATTGTATTGGTTTCTCAATCCATATTTCTGTATTATGTTTGGTGTTTTGTTTTTCTGAGAAAATACATTTTTTTCAAAAATAATTTATTATTCTTTAACAGGAACAAAACATTGTGTTCAAATGAGGGAAAAAAAAATCAGTTAAAACAGTAAAGTACCAGCCTTAAAGAACCTACAAACAGCATACTTGGGATGGAAAAAAAAATTTTTAACAGCAGCAAAAAGTGAATTATCTTAAAAATATTAGTTGACAGAATACAATCAAATTTGACAGAATACAAATCAAGTCAACAACAATTCAAAGAATTTTTTAATGTTTTTCTTGAGATGCAAACAATTCACTGTTACAACGTTTCAAGTGACCAAATACTGCTTCAGTTTTTAAAAAGGCCCCTGGTATATCCATTTGATTGCAAAGGATATTCCACCACTGCTAGAAAAATCTGCTCCCAAGAAGTATATGTCATATCTCACAACTCATCTTTTCCTAAGTCATCAGGTTCTACATCACCTGAGGTCACTATCATCTTCAATGAAAAGCTCACCATCTTTTCTGTCCCAGGGGGCTACTGTAGTTATTTTAGGAAAACACCGCCACCTACTAGTGCTGTAGAGCCCTGGCCAACAGAAAGCTCTCTCAGAAACTCATTGATTCCTTGCTCACTGAAAGACCTTTTCAAAAGAGCAAATTTCATCTTCCATGTATTGACAGCTGCCATTGCAAGGTACCCCAAACCTCCAATTCCCAATGCAGTTTCAAGCTCATGCTGAGCTCCAGTTTTTGTCTGCAGCTATCCCCACAATTTCTTTTTGTATTTCTTTGCCAACTTTAGTAGAACTTCTAAGTAAGAATTTCTGCCTGCTGCTCCAGTGTCATAGTATCAAGGACATGAGGCAAGTTACATGAGGTAACTACACAGTGCTGGTGGTCTTCACAAGTTTTCTTTGCCATTGCTTCATCAACAATCTCAAGGAGGTCAGATGGTAGAGCACTGTCAGAAAATAAATCTAGAGTTCTGGAGGCTGCCAGATCTTGTCCTCTCACCATTGTATTCCATAGTTGATTCTCCTTTCTAGGAAATGTTGTTTGTGGGAAATCCTCCAATCTCATCCTAGATATTCAATGCTTCATTTACTGTAGTATCTATAGCAGCTAGCTTCGTCTTTCCATTTGTCTGTTCTTTTACTTCTATGGCTGCAGCTGCCCACTCTGGTTCTAAGTTTCTGCAGTGTCCACATCAAGAAGCATAAAACTCCATCAACCAAACATCATCATTGTCAAGCACATTTTTATCAAAAGTGTCATCTGTCAGTTCAATTACATCCTTCTTGCCTGAACTTTCACTTCAACTAGAACTATATCCACCATTTTTTCCACCAAGGCATTCCTTTGCTAGTTGTAAATAATTAAGAGCAGCATGTATTATAACTTCACCAGTTCTACCACCATGGTAATCTTCTGGTCTATTTTTGTTGGATCCAAAGATCTTAATAGTGGGAAATCCTTGTACTCCATATTATCCACCTAGGGACTGATGTTTATCTGCATCAACTACACCAACCCTCATCATATCTTTTAAGGTAGTTGCTGCTTTCTTCCATTCTGGTGCTAACGTTTGGCAAAGACCACACCATGGAGCATAGAATTCTATAAGCCACAAACTGTTACTTTGAATAACTTCATGGTTGAAATTGGAAGGGGTCAGTTCTATTACATCATCACCAGAGGAATATAAGCCACTCAGACCCAGAAATAAGGTACAACTTATCAGTCAGAATGGTCATATTGAGGAGTACCCTACAGTACTACTAGAATAAGACCTGCTGCTGCAATAACTGCTGGCCTGCTCCCTCTGCCTCCTGTCTGCTTTCTCCTCAGTAGCCCTGTTGGCCCAGCAAATCCCTCACTTCAACCCAGAAGGGGGTCACATATTTTTTTAGCCTTTTCAGGTTGAAATTTTGTACTCAACTTTGACTCCACTGGTCTTCTAGAATGAGTTGTTTGCTTCTGTCATGTTTGTATTCTTGCTGGCACTACCACCATCAATCTGGATTGCCTGTCTAGCATTAGGCTGCACTAGCTTCTTTTTAGATTATTTTAACATTGATCTTTCATGACTTTAAAATATTATTTGCTGTTGTCTGTGTGATTGAATCAGATATTTATTGGAATCTATGTATGTGACAGAATTGGACTGCTCTAGGATCTCTCATGATATAGGAAGTCTGCTGATTCCTTTTCTACCATATACTGGAAACTTCTTGAAAACATAATCATCTTATTATATCTACCTGTCTCCCTAGTGTGTGGCATTGCACTTGGAACAGAGATTGAGTTCTAGAAGAACATACAGGTAATTTAGTGCAAGTCACTAAATTTTCAGGTGAGGACCAGGGAAGTTGAGATTTGCCCAAGTGTCAGAGTTGGAATTAAATCCAAAGTCCTCTGATCCAGATCCAGATCTTTACACAGCACCAAGCTACCTCTACTAGCCAAGATTTAATAAATCTTAGTTCAATTGAGATGAGTTTAAATTGAACCAAACATTACTTAAATTATTATATACAATTCCCGTGAGATATCTCATTGATCTTTACTACAAAGCAGAAGCATTTTGTCAAAGGCTTTTTCTGTATCTATTGATATAATCATGAAGCCTTAGAGGGTCGATTTAATTTGATTAATTACGTTAATTGTTTTCTTAATGTGAAACTATATTTGCAACACTGACATACCAAATTATTTTGTTCTGATAAATTGCTTTAATTTTATTTTGGCCAGGATTTTATTTTAAACTTTTGAATCATGACTCATTAATGATATTGTTCTCTCTCTCACCTCCCTCATTCCATCTCTCCCTTTTGCTTTTTCACCCTTATCCAATTCTAGTATTAACATTATATTTGTCTCATAAAATGAACTTGGTACAGGACTTTCTCAATTTTAAAGAATAATTTATATGCTATATAGATTAACATTTTTTTCTTAGTTTGATAGGATTCTCCTGTAAATCCATTTGAGCCAAAGTGTTTTTTTTTTATTCCCTCATCATGTTTTGCTTGTTTCTTTATAGCTAGTTCAATTTTGTTTTCTAAGATTGGATTATATAAGATCTTTATTTGGTGCTCTGCTAATTTAGTTCTTTTATTTTTTTTAGATAATCCTCTTTTTCTTTTGAATTCTTAGCTTTGTTGGCCTGTAATTGTGTTTATTAGGCTCTGATAATTCTTTTTTATTTCTTTTGAGTTTTTAGGAAGCTGGCTTTGTTTTTTTAAAATTTTATTCCTTTGATTCTCTTCCCTCTTCCATTTTAATTAGGTTAGTTAAATGTTTACTAATTCTTTTTGTCTTTTCAAAAAGACAACTTTCAGGTTTTTTTAATCCATTCTATAGGCTTTATGGCTTGCAATTCACCTTCCCTACACAATTTTAATTTGTTAATTTTTTTTTCCTTTCAGGGGATTCATTTAAATTACCAATTATTTTTCATTCTTTTATTCATTTAATTATCTGTTTCTTTCCCTCTCCTCCCTCCCTTGTTTTCCCCCTGGTTCACTGGTTAATTCAAAAATCTCTCTTTCAATTTCTTTTTGTTAATTAGGACCATTTTGCTTAGTTCTATTAAGTATTTCTTTGCTTTATTCTCATTCTTAATTTTCTTCCCTTCCTATTTTGAAATTTCTATTTACTTATTCTTATTTATTACTTCTTTAATCTCTATTTCTCATAGAATAAAAGCTTCTGAAATTTCAGACTTTTAACTCCCTCTTCCAGACAATTTCTATTATTGCTTTATACATTTTGCCCAATCATCTTCCCTTTTTCAATATCCTTCCCTCTTAGAAATATCAGTTATATGGAGAAAAACCATGCCCCATGGTAAAAGTAACCCAGTCTCAATTATTGCTATCCAATTCTACCCTCTGCCATCCTTTCCACCCTCTCTTCCCCACCCCCATCCCCAAATTGATTGTTCTCCTTCCTATTAGTTGTGCCATATTACCCTTGAGTCCATGCCTCTTCTAGACCTCCAGTCCCCTACACATACCATTCTGGATACTGCCTGCTCCTAGGATCTTTCATGTACTTTTTCCGGGGCCAGAAAGTTATTCATGAAGGCACAGAAAAGGTTGTGTGGCAATGCACCAACTTCCCCAGATTAAGTCTGTTATGAAACCTCCACGGCTTATTACTGGCATATTTCTCTTTCCCAGGGGCATGCTTTCCATTGGAGTCCTTTCCTTCCACTGAGCTGAGATCGATCTTTCATTCTCCAAGTTTCAATCCCTTCTGACTTTCCTCCCATTCTCCTGCAATGCCTTTTATTGCTGAGAGTCCAGAGGAGTCCTAATCCCCTCTTTATTCACCCAAAGTACAGCTTTCATTCACCTCTGTCAGCCCCTCTCTCCACCCCACAGATGCATCCATTCCTATAATTCAGTCTCACACAATACATTGACTTGCCAGGACAGTGGAGAACAGAGCACTGGTCTGGAGTCAGGTAGACTGGAGATCAAATCTGACCCCAGACACATACTAGCTGTGTAACCCTGGGCAAGTCAGTTATCCCTGTGTGTCTCATTTTCCTCATCAGCAAAATGAGCTGGAGAAGGAAATGGCAAACCACTCCAGTGACTTTGCGAAGAATATCCCAAAAGGGATCAAGAAAAGTTGGGCACGACTAAATAATTACAACCAATGCATTGATTCACCAATAAGGGGCTGCTCCCCTATCTTCACTCTTCCTTTCCTTTAAATTCCATTGTCCTCCTTGTCTTTTTGTTTGGTTTTTATCTCCTGATCATCACTCATTTTATTTTCTTTCCTTGCAGGTTTTCTTTGTGTTTGCCTTTAAATAAAAACCCCAAAACATCAAAAACACCTTTAAACTTGAGGTCATTTATATAATTACTTAGTCTTTCCTTGGTAACCGCTCTTATTTACCTTTCCTGTGTTTCTCATGTTGATATTTTCAAGTCAAATATTTTATTGACACTTCTCTATGCCTCCCCTTTTATTTTCAGGAATATCCGAAATGCCTCTCTTTTTAAGCACTCCTCATTTTACATTTATGATTAGACTCAGATTTTCCTGGTACGTCATTTTGGGTTGCATCTTACATTCTTCTTTTCTTTTTCAGAACATTGTTTGATTTCCTTCTACTTTTTACTGGGCATATAATGTTCTTGCGTTCACATTTCCTTTCATTTAAATTTGAAGGTTTTTCTTATGGCCACATGAAAGATTTGTTGCTTGTATTCAAATTGTCAAATTTCACAAGTATATATCTTGAATTTAAAGTGTAAGTTTTTCTTTTTTTTCTGGAAACAGTGAATACTGCTTTTTTTATTTTCTGGATTCAGAAATTCTGGTCAATTTTCTCATATTATTTCTTGCGTGAGAGTTGCCAGGTTTTTTTCCTCTTTTTACAAAATTTGTCCTGCTATATATGATCCTTAAGATTTTTCTGTCCATGCTGTCTTTGATATCAGTGGCTATGACTTGTACAGTGATCATCTATTCTTTTCACGTTATTTATTTTATTTGCTTGTCTTCTGCCAGATTTTTCCTCCACTTCAGTGGTTTTATATTCCACATCTGTTACTCTCATTGGCTTCTTCGGAGAAACTTTCCAACATGAATCAGATTATTTATCTCTTTGTTTTTTAAATTCTGCATTGAGATTTAAAATTTTTTACATCATTCTTTACGGTGGATTTCATTTATCTTCTGAATCATCCTGCGATTTCTTGTTGATATTATATATTCTTATGGTGTTATAAATGCTGCTTTTTCATTTGGTGTTTGTTCAATTTCCCTTACCTGTTATTCTTTGTCATATTATTCTTTGTCTTTGATACTTAATCATCTTCCTTCTAGTTTTAGGACTTTATCTGTTGATTTATTTCTTTCTTCTCTGAGCTTTTTTTTTTTTGGTCAATTTTACTTTTGATATTATTGATGGTAGATACATTGCCAGGGCTGAATTGCAAGTTTTCTTCAGCCTCTTCCCACATTAGGGGAGCTCGGCCCCACCAGTCTCAGGCCTTGTTCTTAAAGAGCTTGTCAGACCTGGCTCTGCAGGATTCTGTTCCTTTCTTTCAGATTTTGGGTAGCCACTCATGTCAGTCCTTGCCCATAGTTCCTTCCTTACACCTTCTTCCCTTTTTTCCTTTACTGGCCTAAATCTGTATTTGTTTTTTCAAGGTTTGAAGAGAGTAGAATAGGTATTCTTCACAGAAATCTTGGGAGTACCTAACTTAAAAACCACCCCAGGCAGAAGACAGCATGGGTTCCAACTCCTATCCTCCTCACACAGCTGGGCAGAAGCAAAAGCTATCTCTTTTTGCAAAGTGTAACATTCATCCAGATCTTCCTGACTCTAAAGATTACTCTCTATTATCTGCTTTGTCTTTCTCATACATAGTTGTTACTGTAACTATGTGGTATATGATATAGATATAGTTAGAGTTGATATAGTTAAAATTGGTGTAGGTACTGCTGAAAAAGATGTTGATATATATTTATACTTTCTATAAGTACATAATACATACATTATGAGCATAAATGTACACATAGTAAATGTGTATATCCTTATAGGACACTGAGAAACTTCATTATTCTGATTTTGCAATCTAGAAATAAGTGAAACAGCTTTCTAGATATTGTAACTCTTTCAAAACGGTTTTATATTTTTTTTGGTAGGATTGCTGATTAGGATAGCTACAGATGTGTCTGGATTAATTCCCATTTTGGCAAGAGATACAGTATGTAATCTGAATTTTGGAAGGTGAACGTGTTATGCTTATGAGTGAGGGCTTTCAAATCCTCATTCTATTTAATAACTTTAATACTAAACCTTTTGTCAAAGTCATCTGGATTTATTGGACACTTCAACAAAGGCCATTGTAAGGGAATCATGGGAACATGGACTAGACAATACCCTGAAGAATCTTACATCGTCTCATGGGCTCTTCTTTTCATAAAGAAAAAAAATCTAATTTTTTTTTGTCCATAATTGTGGCCTGAATTTGGAAGGTTCCTATCAGTTTCAATTATTTTAGCTTTGCTTTGGGTTTATTCTTGTGTTGCCTTTCACAATAATGTAGCTCCTATAGTATAAACATCACAATTTAGGTGTTTTTATGTGGTATATGGAAAAGTTGTAGACAGAGCAACTTTGATGCAGTATTACTTTTCACTGTTTTAATAATTTTTATTTAAAAGCCATTGTAAAGATGTTCCTGAAACCATTTTTCATCAAGTGTTTTAAACATTGTGGGGGAAAAATGACTCCATCAAAAAAAGAGAAACCATTACATCAGACTTTTTTTGTTAAAAGGCCTTAAAGAAGCATAAAATAAAGAAAAATGGCATTTCATCATTTATAACTCTTCATCCAGTGATGAAAGCATTTTATAGTGTCACAAAATGTATGTTACAATAATTCAGTGGAGCTAGCTAGCTAGTTGCACAGTGATTAAATTGAAGACCCTTCTAAATTTTGGGGGGTTTTTTATTAGTGCAACATAGTAGTTCTCCCTTTCCAAAAGACACACTTGTGTCAGCAGCTCCATGATAAGAGCATGATGAAATATTCAGGTGATTTTGAAATATTCCATGCTGGGTCTCAAGCATTCTAGGAGTGCTTTTATTTTTATAAATGAAGCTATGTCCCAGGTCAGCACTTTTTGGAACCTATCATCTGTACTCTGAAGCTATTGTGCTCAATGGATGTGATAACTTTAGTTTAGCTAGTAAACAATAGACTGTATGATTTATCCGAGTGTCATGTTAGCATGTTGATAGGTACTAAAAAAAAAATGTTCCTTGGGTAAATTTAAAGATTGTTCTCTGAAAGAGGTTAGTCTCCAGGTTATCATCTTCATTTACCACAAACATCAAGCACCCATAGCATCCTTGATGGTTAAAGGAATTTCTTAGTTTTATAATAACTGAGTTTAATAGCATTTGCAATTTGCATTACCATGCAAATAAATATTGTGGTACAATAAGCATCAATAGCGTCATTATTTGCCCAAACTAAAATCTCAGGGTATTCTCTTCTTGAATCTCTCTCTCTCTCTTTCTCTCTTTCTCTCTCTCATTCCCTTCATCCACTTAGTCACCAATTCTGCTGCTCAGAAATCTCTTGAATCCAACTTCACCTTGTCACTCTTGCCGAATATCACACTAATGAGATTAAAGATCTTTACCACCCATTAATGGGCCTGCCCTTTAAGGGGAGTTTGAGTTGGGCAGATTGTAGGAAGGCCCAAGTCTTTTGTTAATGAGGCACTAGTTCTCAAGGGTTGTGATGCCCTCTGGCTCTGAAAAGTGTATAAATACACGGAGGTGATGTTTTACTTTGGGGCTTACTTATTGGAAGTGTTTGTTTGGCCAGGTGAGACTCTGGGTAGCTAAGGAATCTCTCAGCTTTGAAAACCCAGATGTTGGTGCTTCTCTCCCTAGTAACTATGTATGTATGGTCAGACAGTGGATCTGTCTGTTGATCTGTCAGACAATTGGAAGCTCTGTCTGTTGGTTGATCTTTGTTTCTCTGTTTTTTCTCTGAAGTTCAGTTTTTCCCCTGAACTAGGTGAGTGATAAATATGCCTGATTTAAGTGATTATTGACCCCTCAGAAGTTGCCTTTCATTTTAGGAAATCAGATCAAAGAACCTGTGAAAATGCTTGCTTTTACACTGCTTTTTTAAAACCTCCTCCTCATTGGCTTTTTGGACCTCTTTTTCCAATTGAATTATCCTCTTTTTTAAAGCTGTTATTTTCCTCAGCATTTTTTTGGTTCTTCTTTAGTAAGTTGCTAACTTATTTTTCAAGATCTTCTATTGCCTGAGCCTGGTTTAAGTTCCATTTGGAGGCAAAGGCCTTGACTTCCTGACTGCATGCCTTGTTCTTCCTCATCTGAAAGGATGTGGAGGAGACACTTGTTCCCCAAGAAAGTAACCTTCTATGGTCTTATTTTTTTTTCCCTTTTTTGGCCATTTTCCCAACCAGTTACTTGACTTCTGAGTTTCCTCTTCATAACCTCCTGGCCTCCAGCTCCATCCAAGTCAGCACTGGGGGCTGAGATTCAAATGAGCTGCTCCCAAGCCTCAGGGGTTTTTGGTAGGGGCAAGGCTTCTATTCAGTGTGAGATTAAGATCAACTGCTCAGGTAGGGGCAGGGCCACCATGGGACTCAGTTTCCTCAGGGGATTTATGATGAGACCTTCAACAATAGATGTGGGCTACTGCCTGCTTTGGGAGCCCCATCTGCTGCTGCCTCCACTGCTGCCTCCTGAGGAGACTTGAGTTATAGGGACACCCTGCTCCCCTCTCAGCCAGCCGAAAAGACCCTCTCACTGATCTTTGGTGCCTGTGGGTTGAGGAATCTGCACTGCTGCTGGAGATTCCGTCCCTGAAGCCTTCTTGGATCTGCTCCTTTCAGTGAAGGGTGGCCAAGGCAGGGCTGGGCTCTGCTCCACGTCAGATGGGTGACAGACCTTTCCTGTCAGTCTTTCAGGTTTCTCTGGGACAGAAATCTCCTCCACTCCATTATTCTGTGGCTTCTGCTGCTCCAGAATTTGTTGAGAGTTCTTCTTTATAGGTGTTTTATGGGCTATGGGTTAGGAGCTAGCATATGTGTATCTTTCTACGCTGCCATCTTGGCTCCTCCCCCACCCCCTTTCCCTCCCCCCCCAACCCTGCTTGCTTTTACACTGAATCAAACTCATGTCCTTATTTGTCTCTGGTCCAGATTTCTGTAATCAACTCCTAACTGGTCTGCTAGCCTTCCTCTCCTCCTTCCCTTTGTAATTCATCCTACACATTACTACCAGGGTAGTTTCATTAATGCAATGTTGTGATTCCATTACTTCCTAGTCTTCCTATAAGGTTAAAGTCCAAGCTTCTTTTCAAGTTCTTTGTAGAACTTTGCCTCACACTCTGGCCCCAGGCTGCCTCAACAAACATGTATCTGGTGCTGTAGTCAAATTATGTGATTTGTCATTCCTCCAACCTATACTTGGCTTTTCTGTCTTTTTTTCTCTCATTCCATTCTCTTAGAATTCCCACCACTCACCTTTATTGCTTGTTTCCTACCTATCCTTCAAGACCTGGTTAAATGATTTCTTTTCTATGAAGTCTTCCTTGATTCCTTCACTCAGGAAGTAATTACCTCATCTGATGTCTTACTGTACTTTGTGACTGTCATGCATTTTTCTTATTTCTTTTTCTCCATGTATTCCTTGATTTTAGACCTTTTGAAAGAAAGTGACTCTGGTACCGAGTGATATTTGGGGTCCACTTAAAAAAAACTGTAGTTCTGAATCCTTACAACACTACCACATTAATGAAAAACAAAATATTTAACTAAATAATATATCAAAATAATTGGCAAGCGAATCCCTTCCTCCCTCCCAACCACCACTACACACAGAGTAATACATCCCCCATTGATTCAATCACCCCAAGTAGAAAAGGAAATATATTATGTAGTTAGGGAACACATGTGGGTAGGGACACATAACAGAGAAGGGGCAGCATAAGCAATCCATGTAGGCAAGGCAAGTTTTGTTTCTAAGCCTGTCTCAGTACTTAAACCTGCCACCATGAAGTGCTGAAATTTATTACTGTGTTGAGTGATACCACTGAGTTGGATTGATATACTAGCGGTATCTTTCTATGAGCTATTGAAGGGGTGGGGAGCCTAAGCATACATGTGACCCTCTAGGTCTTCAAGTACAGCAAACTTCCTAGATTTGAATTCAGTCAAGGGTCACACTTGAGGATGTAGAGGGCCAAATGTGGCCTTGAAGTCACAAGTTCCCTACCCATGAAATACTGTTTTCTCATCAACGTATCTGTGAGAAATTCTATCTACCTGAGTATGAGTGGGCTGAACATTATTTCATTGCTTTCCCCATCTGTTACACACATTGCTAATATGAGTTACTTAAATACTTTGCCATTTGATTTAAAATTTTTGCCTGGACTTTTGGTAAGGAATACCTTGGATAGGGCCTGGATATAAATATTAACCTTTTCATTCACCCCAAGAAACAGTGTGATCCTAGAGTCTGGAGAACACAAATATTATACTCACAGGTACATTCAATTAATTCTACTTTTGAAACATCTTTTAAGATATTCTTTTAGAAACAAATTCCTAAGTACTCCACAGAATTGCTTTGTTTAAGAGAATCAGTTCAGTATTTTATACGGCACCTAGCTTTCAGATTAATGTAGAAGAAATAATGTTATTATTGAAGGTTAGATGAAACTTGCAAAGTACAGATTTTCTGCTTGCTCTTTCTCAATTAGGATGAAGAAAGAACATTTAGCAAAAGCAGACTCATGTGAACAAACTTCTACTTTTTTCTCATTAGAGTAATGACATTATTTCTAAAAGAGGAAAATATTATATCTCATTAATTGTCATGGACCAGAGAAAGCTGATAATCTTCTAATATCCATGGTCTTGAAAAATAAAAATAATGGATCTTTTTGCATTACAATGCAATTCTTCCCACTTTTTTTTCATCTCACACCATATTTTGTAGGTTACTAAATTTTTATTTGGTGGGTGGCCCTAGGCCTGTTGAACATTTGTATAGAGATATGAGGATACTGGATTTAGAAATAAACATCAAGAAGCAAATGTTTGGTAGAAATAGAGATAGAAAAAAGTAATCGGATCTTATAGCCAAACCATACATATTATATAGGAATGTGTGTGTGTGTTTGTGTGTGTGTGTGTGTGTGTGTGTGTGTGTGTGTGTGTGTGTGTGTGCTAGATACTGAGTGGTAGGTTCTGGGGATACATAGACAGAAGCAGAACCATTCTTGACCTCAAAGAGATTAGATTCTTTTAGGTAAAACTATCTTTCAATGTGTAAGTAAATTTGAAATACATACATATTAAGTACAAAAATGGTTTGTTGAGAGGAGAATGGAATTTATTAGCATCAAAAGGGGATCATGAAAAGTCTTAAGTAGTAAGTGATACTTAAATCACGCAAGCTATTGGCCTCAGTCCTAGAAAACTTACCGTGCATCTGTATCCACGCTTCGAGAAGCATTGTCATGAGAGTGACTCAGTATGATGACATAAAAGAGTGTAATCAAAGGGTTACCAGGACATTTTAACTCTCCTATCTCCCTTTGGTGTTTATAAAGAAATTCAACTCGTGAACTAGTAACATTGTCATTACCCCACGATCAAATGATAGATTCTTTTTGAGTTAGCAGCCACAGTATTCATACCACAGGAGAAGGGAGAATTATTGACTACTACTTGGGGGATAGAGTTGCATTGGTGATGAGGTCTGGCAAAGTATATAGTTTAGATTTACAAAACTGAAGAATTTCATCATGTTTACTTAGATCTAAAGGATCCTAGCTTCTCCATTTTATGTGCAGTAGTCTGTGTCACAGAACTGGGTGACTACTCAGTGACAATACTTTGTTAGTTTCCAAGCTATTGACTAATTGAGCACATTTTTGCAAAGCATCTGCCTTATCACTGCAGTGAGGGGCATAAGTCAATTGACCTGTGGGGTCAGGAAGGCAATCCCTGCTGCCAACCAATCAATAAATATTTTTTACTTACTTTGTGTCAGACATTTTGCTAAGCTCTTGAGAGTGCCTTGGGGAAGATAGATGGTACAGTGGATAGAGTACCAGTGCAGGAGGCAGGAGGACCCGAGTTCAAATCTCACCTCAGACACTTGACACTCACTAGCTATGTGACCCTGGGCAAGTCACTTAAACACAATTGCCTCAGCTTGGGTCATCTCCAGTCATCCTGATGAATATCTGGTCACTGGATTCAGATGACTCTGGAGGAGAAGTGAGGCTGGTGACCTGCACAGCCCTCCCTCACTCAAAACAAAGTCAAGTGTAAGTCATGTCATCATTTCTCTGATGGCATGGTTTCTTCAGCAATGAAGGATGAACACACACACTGAAAGTGCCTTAATGAGAATGGCAGATTTTCTCATATTCCCAGGCTGACTGTGGGCAATATAGTAGGTAGAGCATATATGACCCATGTCTTCAGATTTACATCTCTAAGTTGCCTTTTATAATATACCTGTGGAACTGAATGTCATAATAAGAAGAAAGAAAAAGAGTCATGTGAGACCTCAATTAGACAGAACAGTAAAACTCTGAGCAGAATGGAAATGTGAGTGCATTTGTCATTGTACTCTTTACTGTTATTTGTCCCCTTAGGAAAAGTCCTATGCACTGGATTCTGCAATAAGCAAGTTGAGGTCTTAAGCACAGAGAAGACATCAAAGGCCCAGCTCAAATGTCACCTCCACCATGAAGTTTCCTTGTTGCAAGTGTCTCATTCATCTTTAAACTCGAAATAGTTGTCTTAGGGCTATGTCAAAATTCATCAGAATTTTTATACTACAAAGGAATTTTCCAAAAGCCAGCATAATAGAGTATAGAACATAGAGAACTAACCTTGAATATGGAAAGACCTAGCTTCAACCTTTCCTGTTTCCCATACTATTTGAGTGACCCCAAGATCACTTAGCTTCTTACTGTCCTAAATTACTAAGCCTGTAACTTGCTGATCAGCTCCTGGTAGGCATTGGTAGAAGAAATTCCTCATTACCAACTCCCTATAATGATGAAATCAGAGGTCAAGCAAACAAATTAAAAATAATCATTGTTAAAATACTGGATGTGAGGAGAAACCACAGAGTTGTTTTAATTTAAATTTCTTTTATCACTAATAATTTGGAGCATTATTTCATATGGTTACAGAAACTTTGTACTTTTTTTTTAAGCATTGATTGTATACTTTGCGCATTTTATCTATGGTCCCTTCCTTCACATCCATGTTGCTTCATGGGGCCTTCCCTTACAACTGCTATTAAAAAAACAGTGGAGAAAAAACAACAAATTCATCAATATAGGTTGACTATATGGTCAATCTTTCACATCCATAATCTACCACTAAGGTAAATAACAGAAATCAGTGAGTTAACAAGAATTTTTCTTATCTTTTTCTGAGTCAGTTCCTCATTTTCTTTTATTTTCTTTTTAGTTTATGAAATAAAACAAGTGCTTTCATAACATAATGGAATAAAAAGTATTTTTTCAATTTCACTGAAATATATATATAAGGCCCTGTGCTAAGTATGCAGAATAAAGATAAGAAAAACAAAGTCCCTGCTTTCTATGAGCTCATAGTCTAATGGGGAAGAAGAAGAAGCAAATAACTATGTATAAACAAGATATGCTCAAGATAAATTAGAGATCATATAGAGGTACACTGTTGAGATTAAAGAAGGTTGAGAAAGACTTCTTGAATAAAGGTGAGATTTTTGTGGATATATTAAAGAAACCATGGAAGCTAAATGACATAGATGAGGGGGAGGAATTCTAGACGTTGAGGAGAACCACTGAAAATGTACTGAGTTGGGAAATCCAATAATAGACACAAAAGAAAACAAGAATGTATTGTCACTGGATCTCAGGGTACATGGAAGCAATTGAGGTGTATGAAGACTGGAAAGATGGAAAATGGCCTGGTTACGAAGGGCTTTGAAATTCAAACTGAAGATTTTATACTTATCCTTGAGGGAATAAAGAGTTACTAGAATATAGAATGGAATGGATCACATGGTAACATCTGCACTTGGTAGCTGAATGATGGATGGACCAGAGTAGGGAAAGAATTGTGAGAAGAAGACTAACTAAAAGACTTCTGAAATGTTCCTGGCAAAATGGCAGAGTAAAAAAAGATAACTTGGAAGGTTGGCAGGAAAGGTCTGTTGCAGCAGACTGAGAGAGGGGCACAGTTCATCACAGGCTCCATCAGCACAGACCCAGCCCCAACAAAGACAGAGTTGACCTTGGGCCATTGACTCACTTGCCACAGTGGCAGTTTCCAGACCTCTCAGCCTATAGATGCCAAAGACAAATTAGAAGGTAGGATGGAAATGTCCATCAAACCTGGGTGGATCATCATCACCTTGGACCATAGTCCAGTGCAGGCTGTGTCAACCCAGCCCCAATCCCAGCAAACAAAGAACAGGCCTTGGGAGTGACTGAATCTGTAGTGGCAGTAGCACTGGCAATGTCTGCTTCAGGCACTCTCAGCCTACAGAGAGCAACAGGGTCAAATGATTGGTCAGAAGGAGATTACAGGGACCTTTTTGCTAGCACTTGGACAGGACTCACTTGCTTTGTCCATACTTGAATCCAGGTCACAGTTGTGGGTGGCAGTCCCAGAGTGAAGAGGAGCTTTAAAATAGCAGAGCTTGCAGCTAGAGTGCAGGCAGGATCTTCCTCACAGTTTCAGGGCTAAAAAGAATGCTTATGGTCATTCATAGACCAGAGCACAGGCTGGGAGAGGAGTAAACATCTCTCCTTAGATTATGCCACCTTGGAAGTACTGAAAATTTACAGATTCCTGGGAGTATCTCTAAAAACAACTGCACAAACCCCCTGAACCTTGACACAGTGCAACTTCCATCCTGGAAGCACAATCCTACTTTAGCAAAGACTTAAAAGTCAGTTAATAAGCTAGGAAAATGAGCAAAAATGGAAAAAATACCTCTACTATAGAAAGTTACTATGGTGACAAGAATGGTCAAAATATGCCCTCAGAAGGAAACAGCAAAGTTAAAGCTTTGACATCCAAAGCCTCCAAGAAAAATATGAATTGATCTCAGGCCATGGAAGAGCTCAAAAAGGATTTTGAAAATTAAGCAAGAGAAGTAGAGGAAAAATTGGGAAGAAAAATGAGAGTGTTGCAAGAAAATATTGAAAAATGAGTCAACATTGGTAAAGGAAACACAAAACAGTATTGAAGAAAATAATACCTTAAACAAAGACTAGTTCAAATGGTTAAAGAGGTTCAAAAAGCCAATGAGGAGAAGAATGCTTAAAAAGGAGCATTGGTCAAATGGAAAAGGAGTTCCAAAAGCTCACTGAAGAAAATAATTCCTTGAAAATTAGAATGGAGCAAATGGAAGCTATTGACTTTATGAGAAATCAAGAAATGATAAAACAAAACAAAAAGAATGAAAAAAAGTTGAAGACAATGTGAAATATCTCATTGGAGAAAACAACTGACCTGGAAAATAGATCTAGAAGATACAACTTAAAAATTATTGGACTCCCTGAAAGCCATGATCAAAAAAAGATTCTAGCCATTATCTTTCAAGAAATGACCAAGGAAAACTGCTCGGAAAAATCTACAACCAGAGGGTAAAGTAGAAATGGAAAGAATTGGAGCAGGGAGGAGGAGTGCACATTCAATGAGTTAGAGAATTTTCAAGCATTCTTGATGAAAAGACCAGAACTGTATAGAAAATTTGACTTTAAAATACAAGATTCAAGAGAAGCATAAAAAGAGAAACAGGAAAGGGAAATCATTAAAAAATCATCAAGTTTAAATTGTTTGCATTTCTACATGGAAAGATGGTATTTGTAACTCAGAGGGAAGAGGAGTGAGTTAAATATGAAGGGATGATATCTAAAAATTAAAATTAAGTGGTAAGAGAGAGGAATGTACTGGGAGAAGGAGAAAGGGATAGGTAGAAAGGGGCAAATTATCTCACATAAAAGAGACAAGAAAAAGCTTTTGTAGTAGAGGGGAAAAGTGGAGCAGTGAAAGGGAGTGAGTGAATTTTAATTTCATCATAACTGGCTCAAAGAGAAGGGAATAACATACACATTCATTTGGGTATAGAAATCTATTCTACCCTACAGGTAAGTATGAGGGAAAGGGGTTAAGAGAAGGTTGGGGGGTAATAGAATGGAGGGAAGACTGGGGGAGGGGATAGTCAGAAGCAAAACACTTTTGAGGAAGAACAGAGTGAAAGGAGAGAGAGAACAGAGTAAATGGGAGGGAATAGGATGAAGTGAAATACAGTTATCAACAGCAAATGTGAAAAAAAGTGAAGTAATTATCTCTGATAATGGCTTCATTTCTCTAATATTGTCAATTAACCCAGTGCTTATGCTTTTAGTTATAGAAATGAATATTATTTTTAGGGGCATGGAACAGTATGTTAAGTGACATTAGATTTTCTAACCTGCATCAAGGATGATTGACTATTGAAACATAATTATGGAGACCATATGTAAAATGAGAAAATAGTTATGAAGCAAATTTCATGAATTGTATTGCAAGTCAGGCACGACTTGCTAAATCATTGGTTCATGTTCTGGATTGGAATGAAACAAGATACTTGTAGCCCACTGAAAGGAAAAAGATCAGTAATCAATGCCTTGAGTAAAACATAGATTTAAATGTCTAACATAGAAAATTTATGGTGGAATCCTTTGTGGTAGCAAGTATTTGGGAAAAAGGAAGGGAACTGACAGTTGAGTAATTGCTGAAAAAAACAACTATGCTATAGGAATGTAATAAAATATTATGATGCAGTAAAAATATCATAAATATCAAGAATTTGGAAAAGTTTATAAAGACACATATAAATTGATACAAAATAAAATAAGCAAAATCAAGACATTTTATGACTTACAAAAATGGAAATGTACAAATCATTAAAGGAAGTAGAATTAAGAAAAAAACTGAATCTCCCAGAGAACAGAAAATAATTCTCTTTCTTTCAGAGATAAGAGACCATTCAGAGATAATGGACCATTAAGATGAAATATTGTATACATTTTTAGACACAGGCTCCTTATCAGATATTTTGGCTCAATTATTTCCCTTTAGTCACAAATACAATTGCAATTGACCATTTTCATAAAAATTAAAATTACCTGCAAAAGTAGTAATCTATATACATGCAATTTTTCTAATCTGTTAGCCACCTTTAAAACATTTTCAGACTCACAAACACTTGACCAAAGTGTTTGGAGGATATGATAACCCATTCTATATATTTTTGCCAACATAAAAAAGCAGATTATTTGATAGAGCAAAAGGTCCTTTTGAAGGCTACCCTCCAATAACCTATCTTTCATAATGTGTGACTTCATGAAAGGAATAAAGATAAAAATGATTTTGATGATCTCTTGATTATTAATATTGATTGAGACATGTAATATGATCCTCACAAAAACCTTGACATGTGGGTGATATTATGACTTCTATTTTACAAGTATGGAAACTGAGGCAAACAGAAATTAAGTGACTTGTCCAGTGTCACACAGCTTAATAAATATCTAAGACTGGATTTGAACTCATTTCTCACTGACTGCAGGCCCAGCACTCTCTTCCTTGCTTCATTTAAGTGACCCTCCATAAGTTGAGAAGAGTGGATTGAACAGTAACTAGAAAATTATTCTGTGTTTTTCATGACTCTCTAACTTCTTCCTTGAAAAAAAAAGATTCATCTTCCTTTTAGTTTTTTTATTTATCTTTTTATCTTATTTTTCCCCAGTTACGTGTGAAAAACAATTGTTAACATTCATTTTTTAAACTCTGAGGTCCAATTTCTCTCCCTTCCTCCCTCTTAACCCATCCTTATTGAGAAGGTAAACAATTCAATATAGGATATACATGTGCAGTGATGCAAAATACTTCCATAATAGTCATGATGTGAAAAACTAATTATATTTCTCTCCATCCTATCCCTCTCCCATTTATTCTATTCTCTCCTTTGACCCTTTCCCTCCTCAAAATTGTTTGCTTTTGTTTACCCCTTCCCACTATTTGTCCTCCCTTCTATCACCCTCCTCTTATCCCTTCCCCCCTGCTTTCCTGTAGGGTAAGATAGATTTCCATACTCAACTGAGTGCGTTTGTTATTTCCTCCTTACGTTAAATCTGATAAGAATAAGCTTGACTCATTGCTTCTCACCTCCATCCCTTCCCCTGCATTGCAAAAGCTTTTTCTTGCCTCTTTAATATGAGATAACTCACTCCACTCTACCTCTCCCTTTCTCCTTCTGGTACATTACTTTCTCTCACCCCTTAATTTTATTTTTTGGATATCATCCCTTCATATTAAACTCACCTTATGCCATGTGTATATACATACACATTTATACACACATGTAATATGTAAGTTGTTATTTTCTTCAGTATTTTGGGAATCTCTGAACAACTGTGGGCTCATTTTCCCTAATTTTCTTATATCACCCTCATTTCTCTTCCCAATTTTTACTCTACTTCACTTACTTGATTTTCAGAATTATTTTTGAGCTCTTCCATGACCTGCAACCTATTCACATTTTTCTTGGAGGCTCTGGATGTGGGACCTTTGACTTTATTGTCTTCCTCTGAATATATGTTTTGATCTTCCTTGTCACCAAAGCAAGATTCTATAGTCTGTCACCAAAGTTAGTTATTAAGTTTAAATAACCCAAAGTAAGATACTATATTTTGATATTTTCTACAGTTTGTTCATTTTCCCAGTCAATTACTTGACTTTTTAATTTTTTACTAAAGCAAGACTCTGCTTCCAGTGTAGAGGGTGTACTGTCCCAAACTTCAGGGGTTTTCTGAAGCTCTTTTCAAGATACTTCTAGGGACCTGTAAATTTTCAGTTCTTCCAAGGTTGTGTTATCAAAGGAGAGTTGTTTACTCCTCTCCTGGTCTGGGCTTTGGTCTGTGAGTGACCATAAGCACACTTTTCTGCCTTGGAACTCTACCACTGCCATAAACTCCACCATGCCAGTGCTCCTTTTTGCCCCAGGACCACAATCCAGGTCTGTGACCGAGATTCAAGAATGGGAAAAGCAAGAGAATCCTGTTTCAGCACTGGCAAAGAGATCCCTGAAATCCTCTCTGATCAGATTCTTGATCCCCCCACTGTCTGTAGTCCGAGAGTTCTGGAATCATCTGCCACCATCACCCTGGCTCTGGGACCAGACTTCCCTCTTCTCTCACACAGATCTGACAGATTTTTCCAGCTGACCTTCTAAGTTTTTTGGGGGGTTTGCTGGTTGAGAAGTCTGGAAACCACTACAGCTACCAGTCATTCAGTTCCCTGATGTCTGCTCCAGGTTTACTAGGGTCTGGTCTATGCTTGCACAGTCCACTATAGAGTGTGGTCCTCTCTCCTGTTGACCTTTCAGGTTGTCTTGGCTGGAAATTTGTTTTCCTCTGCCATTTTGTGGTTTCTACCACTCTAGAATTTGTTTAGAGTCATTTTTATAGGTTTTGGGAGGGGTTTGGGAGAGAGCTCAAGCAATCCCTGATTTCACTCTGCCATCTTGCCTCTGCCCCAAGATTCATCTTTTTAGTATCAATTTTTTGAGGTGATAAAATCACAGAATACAGTAGTCACCAAATAATTGAACTTGCTTATCACTCAAAGGGCAGTGTAAATGTTTATATGGATGTTAGTAAACTGAAGAATGTTACCAACCAATAATTAAAAAGATGATATCACATTATCATATGGAAGGATGACTGAGAAAACCAGGTGACCAGTGTTATAGGGGCACACTAAGCTCTGAATGTTGCAATCCCCTTAATGGTTTCTGATTTGTAGTTGCTATGACTTTTCTCTTTCTAATGCATATGAGAATGTTATTTGGAATTTTGGTATCTGAAAGTGTCATCCATCCTCTGAAAATGCAAATACATTTATATTGCTTGCTATGGAATATGTACATGTACGTATATGTATATATACATGCACACAAACACACATGTATATACATATAGACAAACATATACATACTTATAGGCAGTTTTACTAATAATTATTCTTCACAAGAAGTTTTTCATTTTTCTCTTCCTCTCTCCCTCATGTAACTTAGTATTCATATATAGCATACCTCTGTGCTGCTGCTATAGGAAATAGTCCAAGGCCATTGTCCTGTAAATGCCTAAACAATTTCACCAAAGAGATACCTCTCTAAGAGTATTCCTGTCCAAAGCATTTTTTTCTTGATCTATTTTATAGTTTTAATCAAAACTTTTCTTTTTTTGCCCTTAAATAGACAGGTTATCCTTCTGTCCCCAAAATTAGACCTTCATAGATAAGTGTGTCTATCTTTGCCCCATATATCCCCATAGAACCTGTGGTCACAAATAATTTTTCATATATCTTTGTTACATGACTTTGAGCAGCAAAAAAGGAATGAAATGGAAATAGACCTGAACATGATTAACACAAGAATAGTAATACTCCCCATACCACTGACTCTGCTTGCAAAGTGATCCTTATAGACATCAAAAAGGGGGTCAACCTTTGTGGAGATGGGGCTTGCCATCCCTACCACTAGCAGCTGACACCTTTGAGGTATGTAAGAAAGCCTATCTAAAACAGGAAGGCATTTTGATGCAACAGATTTCATGAAAGAGGAGACAAGACAGTATGTTCCAGGAACACCAAAGGACAATCACTATTACCTCCTCTCAAATCCTGGTGAAGATAACACAATGCTGTTAATAGCCCAAGAGTCCCAGGAATAGTAGTGTTTCTCGACCATCTGCTTCCAGTTTAGCCCCCAAAATTACCACTGAGGGGAGTAACTCTTACGGAAAAGAGGCCCACTATCTACACAGTAGATGTGAGCCAAGAGCAACTGCCACTGACTGGCAGGTAAAAACCCAAGACTCCTGGAAACATCAACTGCTAGACCAGTGAAGTTGCTTCCAGAATGGCTCCTATAGTTATAATACAGGGAAACAATTCTTCAGGAGAAGCAAGCTGACATCCAACAATTCCCCAACTCCTCAGCAGACACAGCTACCAAAGACAAGGGAAAAGAAAGGTTTTATCACTCAAATCCTTGACACCATCAAATGGTTCAAAATCAGAAAGCAAAATCATTTGTTAATGGAAATCATATTTAACAATATGCATTACCATATACTTTGCTGCTGCATCCTATGAATTGTAGTACATTTTCATTCAACATGCAAATGGAACCTTGTATAGACTTTTCTTCTTCTATTAAACTATGAACTCCTCAAGTGCACTGTCTCTGCTTTTTGTTTTCTATCCCCAGAGTGTAACACAGTGCTTTGCAAATATCAAATGTTTAATTAATGTTTTTATATTCATTCTCATTATAACTCTTATCCAATATAATCATTTATAATACTCAAAGATCCCAAAGCATAGATATTTGTTAAATTAATAGAAAACAGTTTGACATCACTTCCCTGTCATAGATGGGACCAAATAGGAAGTCATTTTTGTAAATGCTCCCTTCTATTCCCGGAATCTCTTTGTCCACATTGTATTCAATACAAACTTGGACAGTATTCGCTGTAGTTCACTCTCCAGTTCTTGCCACAAACCCACATGCTTATTTCATCTGTACAGAATGTTCTTTAAAGAAATGACATTTAGATATATGAATTTTGTACATTTTTTTCCTGTTCCTTTATTAAGATGGCTACACAAGATTGCTCATTTAAACAGGCATTTGCTACCAAATGGAGAAGGGAGTTGATGAGTTTTTCCCCTTTAAGAAAAAAATAACCTTATAGAAACAGCAGCATGTAAGCCAATGATTTACAAAAGAGTGAAGGATAGTTATCAGTTAAATATTCCTCATGTATGCAAACAATGTCAAGAGGTTCTATCACAGTAGGTGAAACTCCTACAGAGAATTTACACATGTAAAAGATCCCCACTGGATAAGAAGGCATGGATAGGTTGGGAGTCCTGGTGTTAGAATGAAAATCCAAAATAATATTCATAGTATAGAGATTTACCTTTTGATTTCAAAGATGTAATAGGCAAAAATGGAAAGAAAAGTTCATTTTTAACAGAATGCTTTAGGGGGCAAACAACTAGGAACAACGTAGAAATGAAAATGGAATTTCATTGGCGTAAGGAACACCCAGATTAGAAAAAGTCTTTAACCACTGCAGGTTAACACTTAATGCAATTCTTAATTTTTGAGACCTTCTTCGAGTCATTAACTTGTTATTAGCCCAAGACATCCAGGAATATTAATGTTCTCCACCTACCTGCTTCCAGGTAAACCCCCACAGCTATCACTAAGGGGAGTAATTCTTGTAGAGAAGAGATCTTCTAACTCTTCACCACCAATGTAAATCTAAGAACAATTGCCTAAATAATTAACCTAGAGGTTAAGTGACTTACAGAAGGTCACAAAATTAAAATGTATTAGAAGCTGGGCTTAGATCCAGGTCTCAACATTTGTTCTGCCAGGCCCTTCTAAGTTGCTTTAGGCTTTACCATTTGCCTTATCTCTATGACCCATGGTACCAACGTGTTACTGTCATCTGATCTTCTTATACAACTTAAGGGGCTTTGGGCCATGCCATTTAATTTGTGTCTAAACCCTTAGTATATCTAGGCCTTTCCTTCTGCCCCACAGTTGAAATTTATTTTATACTGTCTCCTTCAATTAAAGTATGATCTTTTTGATATAAAGATCCGTTACAATTTTTCTATTGTTATTGTTAGAACTTAGCACAATACCTAAAATATAGTACATGTGTAAAAATGTTCCTTCCTTCCTTCTTTCTTTCTTTCTTTCCTTCCTTCCTTCCTCCCTCCCTTCTTTCCTTCTTTCATTTTTTTCCTTTTCTCCTTCCTTCCTTCCTTCATTAGTTTTCTTCTTTCTCAATTATTGGCCTGAGGTTGACTTGCTATCAACTTATCATGTTGCCTATCAAGACATATAAGAATCAGTTTTGCTCATGGAAAAGTAAGTATAGGGAGAACCTGCTAGACATCTTTAGGAATATGTAGGTTTAATGCATAGCTGAAGAAATATATTTATTCTTGCTAAGTATATTTATTCTTATATCTACTCTGATTAGCCATAGAGGCCAGAATTAATGATTATGAATGGAAGCTTTGGAATGTGGAGTTCTGACCAGTGAAAACAAGAACTTAGCACTTAGAACTGTCCAAAAATGAAATGTACTGTCTTGACAAGTCATGAGTTCCTTGTTAATGGAAATCTTTGAGTCTGCTCAATTAATTGCCAGACATATTGAAGAGGGAATTCATGCTGTAGGAAAGGATGGAATTAGATGATATATAAAATCTCTTCCAACTCTAATAAATGAACCATGAAGACTAATTTCAAATTCGTTCTCATTTCTGAGGATTTCAATAATATATGTTTTCAGTTATTAATCCAATAATTGCTATAACCTGCCAGTTAACTCACTTATTCTAACACCCAAGAAGAAGTTATTGTTTGTGAAATACTTGAAAAGTATATCTAGGGGAAAAAAACAAGTGATAAAATTAAAAAAGGATTATTGCTAGGCAAAATTTTAATTCCTTGAAATTCAAAAGTGTGCTTGAGGTCTCAAAGCAATCAGTAATTCTCTATAAGAAGACAAGGGAATGAATCTGGAAGAACAGTCAGTCTACAAATCCATCTAAAAGAAATTGTTGACCTGCATCACTAGAGGGAGATTCTCATATGGAAGTTCTCTAAATGAATTCAATCACAGATCCCTACTTACCTATTCCTATCCTAGTAAATGATATTGCATATCAAGGTTCCATTTGAAAAGGAAAACAAGATGTGGATGTAAACTACAGTGAGTTTTGAAATTATTTGTAGTCTTTGAAACATTTGTAAGAAAAATGGTCAATTGAATTTTTAATCAGTTGATTTGCCTGATTTATTATTATGTATCCTAGACATCTGCTACAGTCCATTATGAAAATCCATTTCAGGGGAAAAAAATCCATGTACATTCATAAGAAAATTAGTTTGAGCCACATGGACACAAGCTAAATTTTAAATGTTTTGAGAAAACACTCAATATCTTGTTTGTTTCATTTTTTCTGGATAAAAATGAAGGTGAAATCACATGAAAAACAAATTGTCAGTTTAAGAAGCCTTCAAAGCTCAGAAGAAGGAATTAGGAAAATGTATATGAAAAAATGGTTGGCTTTTTTCATTATCTATAATGCATGTGATTTCAATTCTGTTGTACCACAATGAAGCATTTAGTGGGTGTAGCACAGTTTGTTAGGTGATAAAGGACATATAAAGTTTATATAAATATATACATGTGCTTGTATGTATGTATGGGTATATATTTAAAATCTGTATATATACCATATAGAATCTGACCATGACCTTTTCCATATGTATGTGTATGTATATATACATACACATACATGTTAACAAATACATATACACACAAATATATGTGTGTATTTAGATGTAAGGCTTTTGAGGGCTCAATTTTCTTATTATAAAGTAAGATATTTGCACTTGGTTATTTCTATGTTACTTTCCACATCTTATATTCTAGATCACTGTTGTGAGTAGATTGGTAGCACTGTCAATTTCACTCTAAAGGGAAATACTTCTAAAAAGTTCTATAATATTTAAAAGTACAGTTTTTGCATGACCAATCCATTCATTTTTATCATTTTAAAGCTAAATGTATTTTGTTTTCTAAATTGTATTTCAGTGTTACGATTCTAAAGAATAGATTGGGCCCTTGATCTAGATTCTCTGCTTTATCTAGTCAAAGCAAAAATCTTGCTTAGATGGAATTCTTCTGATGCTACTGTTTATTCTCCCAAGAATTTCCATCTTTGACCATATGAGGTTCATAGGACCACAGACTTAGAGTTGGGTGGGATCTTAGAAGGCATCTGATAGTCTAACTTCATCATTTTATAGAAAAACAAACTGAGGCCCAAGCAGTTTGTGACTTAAAAATTAAACATGAAACTTCCAAATGAAATAAAATGTTCATTTATTTTGCTTTACAGATTAAGTAACTCAAGAAAAACCATATTTTCCTTGTCATTTGAATATCAATATATATTAGCATCACATTTGTAGTACACATCAATGAATAAGGTACTAAAGCTGTAAGACACATTCAGGGTATTCAGTATCCAATCCTACTGAAACAGGAATAAAATTAGGCATAGAGAAGCAGCTATTGAACTATATGTAGACACAGTAACCAATTAACATATTTATTGGAAAACAAGCACTTTTGGGTACTGAACTGCAAGTTGTTTAGTCTTTCATTTCAGTACAAATGTCCCCTTACCATTTCCAGTATGAGATACTAGTTTGCCAGCCATATGAATAGCATACTAAATTTTAGAATAGATGACACACCTCATAATAGTTTAGTTTTTCATATTTAATGACAATGGAGGGAAACAGGACTGAAACTACACAGACTTTATTACATCAGTGGCTTGCATACTGGAGAGTATTACTCATGAACTCTGGTGTTTTTTGAGGGATGTCTACTTGACACTGAGGATGTGCCAACATCAAACAATAGTAACAATGACCTTTTTTAATTTATATAATGTTGTAGTTTTCAAAATGCTTTCATATAAATTATTTAATTCAATTTGTTACATGTAACAGTGTGGCAAAGTGGTAAGAGCACTGGCTCTTGAGTTGAAGCATTTTGGTTCAAATCACACCCCTTGAATGCCTCCAATCAGATTGTATTTCAACAAATAACTAGGCCTTCTTGGGCTTAAGTTTTTGAGTGGGTAGGACTAAATGACTTCAGAGGATCCCAGATCTTGATCAACTATTACATACATTTCTTGGATGATGGGTAATTCCATTGCTTTACTCTTAGGTTAGCGAACTCATTTGGTTAGAATATGATGCAAATAGTTTGATAAGGAGGTCAAGAATAAATATGTAAACCCAAAATAGGCCAATGAGATTTATTCTATTTCATGACCATGTATATTGCACCCAACCCTATTTATGGGACATGGTAGTCACAGCAGAAACACAAGAGTGATAAAGTGGAAGGATAAGATTGAGTAATTCAAATCCATGATCACTATGGAGAAATGAACTACATACATTGTGTCTTACTGATTGATTGTTAATCATTGTAGCATTTTCGTTTGTGATATAAATATCAATATTGAAAAATAAAGCATATATAGACTTTTGTAAAGTAGGTAGAACTAATCGGAAATTTTATTAAAAAACTCAACATACCCCTAAACCTAAGAAGTATAATATGCATAAATATATTTCCTCTTTATCAACCAAATGTTTTATAATTTTTAGATTTTATCAATCAAAATGTGTTATGCCTTTAAGATTTTATTAAAAGTTACATGGTACTTAAGACATTTTTTGTATCATAGTCATCACAGAAAGAAAAGCCCCAAACTTTATGTTCCATCACGTCTGAAATCTTTTCATATTACAAACCATTCCATCAATTAAAGGAAGAAAACGGATTTGACTTCTGGGTCCTAAAATTGGCAGAAAGAAAGACAATTGGAATCAATCCAGCATTGCATTCTCACTCCAGTGGAAGACTTATACTTTATCAGAAGAAACAATCTGTATTAAGTGGAATGGGTACCAGATTTGGAGTAAGGAAAACAGTATTTCTGATGCTTACTAGATCCTGGGCAAGTTACTTAACATCACTGTGTCTCAGTTTCCTATAAAATGAAAGAGTTGAATCCAATGGTCTTTAAGGTTCCTTACAGATCTGTGATCATCCTTGACAGGGCTCTAAGACCACATGCTAATAGTTCAACATGACTTTTTGGTCAGAAAATACAATAATTTTAAGAGAACTTGGAAGGTTAGGTCAATTAATGTTTGAGGGATTTGAATATAGGATTTTTTAAAATCTAAAGATGAATGGAAAAAAATCACTAATTTTCCTTTCATTATTACCCCACTATCCAAATGCCTCAAGACTCCATCTTTTTCAACACGTTGAGACACTTTAACTTATTTCTCAAAAATACCTCTTATGCCCTTTCATAAACATTCCTTTGGCTGTTGATAGAAATAGAAGATACTAATGATGGACTATGAACTTTAATATCTGATGTGACAACTTTGGAATTTATTCTTCAAAACTTCATATCACAGCCTAACCTATAAAACCTTCTTGATCATACCTGGGTCTGAAGGTATTTGACATTTCATAATCTACTTGCAGAATCATTAATTTCCAAACATGGAAATATTTCTTTGTATATATGTCACATACATCCAAAATTTGAGATCAGAGAAGCACAGAACAACACAAGATAAATGTTATACTACACAAGAGAAAATGTGATCACTTCCTTTTTGTTCTTCAGGTAGCTCTGTAGTTCATACAAAGCCAGTCATTATCTGATGCTATTTCCTCAGAAATTTATCCCTGCATCCATCAGAAGTACCAGAGACAGAATAGACTAAATTTTAAAATGAAAGCTCTTGTGAATAATTTTAGTTGTGTTGCAATCATTCTCATAAAGAAAGGTAAAAGTGGCATTCTTCTCTTGGGTCTGATGTTCTCCAAAGGAGAAGCCTCTTGGGAATTGTTGCAGGTGTTTCTGGGACTTATTTGGTTGGTCTCTCATTGGTTTCTATCTTACAGCCTGAATAATCTGTGGAGAAATAATGAAATGAGAGTAATCAAGAGAGAAAATGCTAAGAAGGGCAGCAAAAAAGCTTTTAATAGAAATACCGGGGATGCCAACGTTATTGACATCATCATTATGTTGGCCCAACATAAATTGCATGAGTATATTTAATATATTAGTACAATTTATTTTACATGTAAAATAATATTCATTTATATACATATATACATATTAACATGTTTAACTCATTTTATTCAACAATTCTATTAAATTAAATAAACATCTATTAGGTACCTGTTATATGCAAGGTGCTGAAGATACAATGACAAAGAATGTTTGTTCCCTGCCCTCAAGTAACTTACCTTCTTCTTGAAAATTAGATGTCAATTTACCTTAGAATTTTGTTTCTGTATAGAAGGAAAAATATTTCCAGTATCAAGGAAAACAGAGAAAAGGGAGAGAAGCAGAAAGTATCATACTTAAGCCAAAGTTTTATAATAGGATGAAAAATGAAAGCTCTAGCATCTAGTGGGCACCAAGCTCACATTGAGAAGGTTAGAATTAGAAAACAGGGTAGCTTTTACAGAGCACTGTTGCTTCCTGATCATGTTTATAATTTCCCACTTTTACCTTTGGTAAAATGGGAATAATTTAGTAGAGTTGTTGGGTTTTAGAGTTGAAAGGGACCACAGATAACATCTATCTTATCCCATGGTTGATCAGGAATCTTTTCTACCACAGTCTTTGCTTGAAGATATCTACTAATGCAGAACTCATTCATATCAAGGCAAACTGCTTCTTATTTTTCCCAAGTTCTTGGAAGCTCCAATGAAAACCAATGCAGATAGCAGAGAGATACCTTTATCCCTGGAGTCCTAGATGAGCAGCCAGATAGAAGTAAAGCAACTCTGTCAAGTCCCAAGGTGGTGTTAGGGAAGGGGAAGTTTTGTTACCATGATGGAGTGAATGCTAACTGATCTGGGAATATAAGGGATGTGTGGTTACCTCCTTACCCTACATGTCCTCTAGTCTTGTATAGGGATGTGATGAGGAGAATGTTTGTAAATCACAAAGTACTATATTAGTACTATTAACAGTATTACATTCGTGTGCTGCTTTAAGATCATCCAATGGGAACTTAATTCATCCTCATCATTTTGAAGCTACTCAGCAACTCAGTCATCATACTTTAGTTTTGATATTGCAATTTCATTATATTCTCACCCATCTACTCCTTTTTATTTCTCAAAGAAATAACCATAAACCTGCCACTTGCATCTCTAATTAGTTTTTTATTCCATCAAATAATACCTGTTAAATCTTCAATCTCCTCCTCATCCTTCTCTTCTTCTCTTTCTTCCCCTCTTTTTGTCTCCCCTTTTCTCTCTCCCTTTATCTGTTTCTGTTTCTCTATCTCTCTTTTTGTTTCTGTTTCTGTCTATTTTTCTCTGTCTCTGTTTATCTCTCTGTCCTTCTCTCTCTCTCTGCCTCTGTCTCTTTGAATCTGTCTGTATTTGCCTCCATCTGCCTCCATCTTTCTGTCTCTCTGCCTCCTCTCTCTTCTCCTTTTTTCCTGTTTACTTCTTTTCTATACATAAAGAGAATCTTGTAAGTTCCCTAGTCTTTGAAAAAAAATAAAGAGAAGAGCCATTTTATATCATAAAAAAGTGTACACCTAAAACAGGTTAGCATTATTTGCAAAGAATCAACACTAGAAGTGTTTCCCAATAACTTCAGGAACAAATATAAGAAATAGGAATTTCACCTTTCTCCCACTGTTATTTGATAGGCTTTTACAACTGACAATAATAGCAGCAAAACAAAAAACAGGTTAAAAAAAAGCAAAGAGGAGCAAAAATGATATTTATTTTCTGATGACAGGAAGAATCAGCAAAGAAATCTAGAAAATTAGAACAGAAACTATGTAAGAATTAATAGTTTCAGTAAAAGAGCCAAGTACAAAACATATTTACAGAAATCGGCATCATTTCTCTAGAGAATAACAAAATCATGAGGGAAAAGAGAGGGAAATATACAAAATAAGAATTCATCTATCAAGCTGTAGTCAAGACATATAAATATAATTATAAAACACCAAAAAGAAATAATGCAAAAATATTTGCAGGGTTATTCATTGCTCATGATCAGACTGCTACAATATAATAAAATTATATCACAGTAATTAATTTACAGACTTAATGTTATAGCAAATAATCAATTAACTAAAGAAAGAACAAAATTAATTGGTGGAACATAAAGTCTAGCATGTCAAGAGAAATAACGACTACCTCAGTCATGATAAAAAAAAAAGAGCCCAGACATCATCTTTCAAGAAATTATGAAGGAAAACTGCCATGTTATTCTTGAACCAGAGGGAAAAATAGCTATTGAAAGAATCCACCAATAACCTCCTGAAAGAGATCCCAAAAAGAAATCTGTAATACTTAAAATCTGTATCATTTATTTGGCACTGAATTTAAAAAAATAATCATGTATCTACACAACTAAGCAATATATCCTTTTTGTATTCTCAGTACCTAGTGTACGTAGTAAGCACTTAATTCTTTAAGGAGAGATCCATATAAAATTCTGAGGATTTTCTGCAGATTGAGGAATTTTTTGTTATTGATTTCTTTTTCTAAGTTTGTTCTATACATATAGTGAAACAGAGGTGAGAGTTGGGGAGGACACTTGTCCCCTTTCTATCTACCTAGTCAATCTAACCATATGTAGCAATTCTAAATGTTTTAGATGTAGGTATGCATACATAAGAAATGTGAAATGTAGCATCTGAGTTAAACTCTCTAGCGTTAAGATAGCTTAGGAGAAATTGAATTGCCGTACCTAGTGTTTCTCTAAATGACTCTATGAGAGACCAGTATGCATTGATACATGCTCTGTTACTTTTACCATCTTGTAAAGCTATTTACGAACATAGGAAAATATTTTCCTAGTTTCTCCCTCTTCAAGTTCAAATGCCATTTCATAATTTTTCCATCACTCCTGTTAAAGCATCCTCCAATATAGTCAGGTGAGTTTCTTTGTTTTTCTCTACAAATACTATTCTAATTTACAAGTCTGTATTTTAATTCAATCATTCATATCACATTCATACCTATCAAGGATCAATCCAGGCACCCTCCTCTAAGAAACTTCCCTTTTTCCTGCTTACATTGGTATTTCCTTTTTAAAAACTTCTATTATATAATTAGTACCACATATTTTAGCATTTTCTTCTTATAAATGTCACAATCCAGTCATCTTTCTAAATCCCCTCCCATTTTAAGCTGATAAAAGAAGGAATAATCATGTCTTAACCTTCTTATCTATCCAGGTGAGAATACAAGAAGTATATTTGACAAAGCTTGACAAAGAACTTCCTACCATCATCTCCAACAAGACAGAACTCTTGTACTTCATCACGTGCTTCAGAATCTCATCATGTTGCAAGATCACATGAACCCTGAAAGTCTGGGGTCCCTCCCTCCCTCTGCTTGGAAAGGGTGAATGATGGACAGGGCAGAAGTCCTCTCAGATTTCTTACTTTAGGAGGGCACTCAGGACAGATATCATTTCCCTTCCAGTTGCACTCTTGAACTTCATCATGCATACTCCATTTTTCAACTTTCTTTTATGTATTGTCTTTCTCCATTAAATTTTGATGTCTTTGAAAGTAGGGACTATGTTTTGACTTTCTTTGTATCCCCAGTGCTTAGTGCTTGGCACATAATAGGCACTTAATAAAATTTTGTTGACTGAGCAGTTTACTACTAGATGAGAGGTTCTTAAGTTGTTTGTGTCATTGACTCCTTGACAGTCTGGTGAAGTCTATAGATTCTTTTTCAGAATAATGAGTTTAAATAAATAAAATAAAATATGCAAGATTACAAAAGAAACCAGTTATTATATTGAAATACAATTATCAATTACAAAAAAAATATGTTCAGAGCCCTCAGGTTGAGGACCTCTGTCCTTAGTGGCCCAGTATTATAATAAAGACTAGGTAAGGTGAAAAATCACTGAAATATGGGACAATCACTTCCCCCATGGAGCTTACAAGGTATGTGATATACCTCATGTAACACAAAATAGCATATAATAGATGCATAAGAATGCATGAATTCAATTCACTTTAATGTAATAATAATTTATCCTGCAACTACTATAAGTAAAGCATCGGTTTGAATGCTGGGGATATGATGGCAAAACAAAATCAGTCTTTGTCCTAAGGAAGGCAAGATCATGATTTAATTGAGGAATCAAGAAAAAAGATTTATGGTAGAAGTAAATTTAGTCTCGTCTTAAAAGGAAAAAGAGATACTTTAAAAAAATATTTTTACCCAAGAAAAACTCAGCTGAAATGCGTATAGATATATATGAGGCACTCTGTAGAGTATAGTCAGTCCTGGGTTGAGGATAGTCAAGCCAGGAAAAGAAGTGGGTCATTTCCCAGGGATTTTAGATCATTCCCCTCAATTAAGAGAAGAAGTGTGTGTGTATATATGGGGCAGATAAAGATGTGAGTAGGGGAATGCATACCCCAGGAGATGGATGCCAAAGTGACAGGAAACTTGGATACATTGTATTGTATAACACGGACTAGTAGAGAGCTGTGAAGCATGGGGACCACAGGCTGGATCCTACTGTAGGAGCTAGTGAATTCCCCTAGATGCCATTGATTGAGATCAAAGCCCTTATTTCTTTGCCTTAGCTGTGATTCTCCACAAGCTATGGATGTGGTTGGTTTGAATAGGTGCAGGTGGGAATAACAAGGCATGTGCACAGGATAATAAAGGGTTTCAATTACTGATTGATACTTGTGTATAGATGCATAAAATTTCTATTTAAAAATAATAAAAATTTACTAAGAAGTTTCCTAACTTTTCAAATTCCTAAAAATTACTAAGGAAAAATAAATAAGCCAATTAAATATACCTTTAAACTAATACTTTCAAATGAAATCCAAGATGTAAATAACAATTGATACTATCTTAGAAGATGGGCTTAATTCTTATCATTGACACAGTTTGCCAGTGTGACCTTTGGCAAAGTCACTTAATATCACCAAGCCTCAGGTTTCTCATTTGTAAAATCAGGTGATTGGAATAAATGACTTTTGAGGACCCTTTCAACTCAGATTTATATCTGATCTCATGTTCAGTTTTAGAAGGAAACGCAAAACATAACTTAGTCTATCCATCTAACTCTAAGCAGAATAATTTTAGTGAGCTATCATTTCTATCCAAATATGATATAATCTTTAGTAGATCATGGATTTTGGGTGGGGAGTGGATCTATGAGATGTCTCCTCCACTTGACTCATTGAGAGCAAGGACTGTTTTGCCTTTCTTTGTATATCTAATGCTTGGCACAGTGTCTAAGTGTTTAATCAATGTCGTTGTTCACATCTGAATATTATTTAGTCATATCCAATTCTTTGTGAACTCATTTGGGGATTTCTTGGCAAAGATAATGGAGTGGTTTGCCATTTCCTTCTCCAGTTCATTTTACACATCAAGAAACTGAGGCAAACAGTTAAGTGACCTGCCTGGGGTCACACAGCTAGTAAGTTTCTGAGGTTGGATTTAAACTTAGGAAGATGAGTCTTCTCAGCACTCTATCCACTTCACCACCTGGTTGTTTAATCAATGCCTAGTGATCAATTGATTCAGTTACTCTTTCATGCTCACTCTCGCTCAACAACAAAAGTATACATATATCTAGGAATTCAATTTGTTCTCATCTTCTACTCCAGATTCATTACTCTACCACTTTCTGGTTTTTCTTTAAAAACTCTAATTACAATACTACCTTTGCTTTTGGGAAGGGTGTATCTATCATCATTTACTCTTCCAAGACTCCATTCAACATCCCTGTGCCTTTCTAGGCCAAACTCCTCTCTGGCCATCACTTCCCAATATTCATTTCCTCCTAGTAAAATGTAGGTTCCTTGAGGGTAGAAACTATTGTTTTTGAAATTTACTTTCAGATAACACAATTCCTGGCACATAGCAAACTTTTAATAAAATTCTTAAAAATTCATTTGCTCATTCAAAGTTAACAAGCTCACATGCTGATTTTGACAGAGCTAAATGTCCCAAGTCCATAGACTTTCTTAATTGGAATTAAGCAATGCTTAGACCTGTATTGAAATTTATCATTGATCTCAGGGACTTTTGCAAACTCATTTGGGAACCTCTGGTACTTTGTGACCCCACCCATGAAACAATTCTATAGAATTTATATCTCTTTGTTCCTCTTTGGAAGGTAAAAAGAAGGAAAATAAGTTGTCCAGTGTAGTACTCTGAGAATGCTAATTTTGGCAAGGATATGGGTTCAAATCTTGATTCAGCCACTAACTGCATGATTGATGTTGGGTAAATTACTTACCATTTCTGTATCTTGGTTTCCTTTAAAATGAGAGGTTGGACTTGATCATCTCAAAGGGTCCTTCCACCTCCAAATTCATGAACTCAAGATTTCAGTCATCAATCTGAATTAAATATTCCTTCAATACAGTCATGTCCTAAAGGACCAAAGAAATGGTTCTTCTATGAGCAAATGTAAATTCTGGGTAAGTTTTTACAAATGAATATTGAAAGTTTAAAAAGCTTATTGAACTAATATCTTCTGAAACACAAGTTATACATTGTTTTTAAAAGTTTTATATGTTCCAGGCCTGGCTGATCAATGATGATCCACCAAAACAAGGAGGTTATAAATCTGAATTTTGAAGTGCTGAATACTTAATATGAGGATGAAGAAAAATGTATTTGAAAACACAGATGACTAGCATGGTGAAAACTTACTTCTCTGGAAAACTCTGTCTGATAAATCTCCAATCTCTTTCTACATTTTCACATTATTTTTACTTATTGTCAGTGGAAATACATTTTTACAGATCTTGCTCTGGCAAGTATAATCTTCTAGTGGTTCTGTATTCCTAAATTGTAGATTAATGGCTGCTCTCAAATAGTACTTCCCACCATTTACAGGTTTGCAGGTCAATAAGCATTTTCAAAATGCTCAGCAAGAAAATTTTTTATTAACTCCTATCAACCCAAAGGAATCGAAGCAGTAGCAGGCCTCTGTGTGGATAGCACCATCTACAAAATGACCCAGTGATTGAAAAGGCAATTCCCTTTACTAATCTAAGCATTCCATGGGCCTCTGAGGAATTCAGGATAAACAGAAATAATGCAGTCCTTTATATGGAAGAAAGGGTAGCATCTTTGGTAGAGTAAATGACCCATACTAGGCAAAAGAGGAATTCATGTGTGGCCACTGTTAAATAAGTTTGCTTATTCTGTAGTATGGGTTCCAAGCTGAGGTAAAATATAAAACAGTTGGTAAGATAGGAGATTGGATTTCATGTACTAGATAAACACTTTTTCATCTTGGGAAGTGTGTGTGGGGGTGATATAATGATAAAAATATATATTTGAACTGGAACTGTGTTTGCATTGGAAGGAGTTTAAACAAGGAAACTCCATTTACTAATGCAGATGGGAGCCTACTCTGCAATTTGTGGTCTTTGAAAATGGCCTGGGGAAACCAAGAAGTTATATGGCTCACCCTAGATGAAAGACTTGAACCCAAATCTTCCCAGCAGAGGTCAACTTATTATCCATTAAGATTGTCTCTTATGATGAAAATCATATTTAAGAAAGGTTTTATTAGCATGTATATGTAGAACAGTTTGGATAGGGAAGATACTACAGACACAGAAACAAGTCAGAACCTGGTTATAACTGGTAATCCAAATGGCAAGTGAAAGAGGACTGGAACCAGGCTGCTGGCTTAGGAAATGGATAGAAGGGGTAAGATTTAGAAGATACACAGATGCCTTTATTCATTGACATTTAATCATAAGATCAAAGGTTTATGACTAAAAAGGGACCCTAGATGTCTTCAAGTCCCCTTCCCTCAGATAAAACTGAAGCACAAATAGGTTAAATCATTTGCATAAGGTCACATAGATAGTAATTGCTTAAGGCAGTATTCAAATTCAGGCTTTACTGGCTCCAAGTCCAGAATTCCATCACCTAACTTTCTTCTATTTTCTTTTCCTATCTGTTATACAATAATTAATCAATAGATAAGTGTTTACCAAGTACCTGCTATATGCACTTGGCTAAACACTGGGGATACAAAGACAAAAATGAAACATTTTCTACCATCAAGAATCTTTATTGTATGTATGCATAAAAGTATTTCTAAGATATACACAGGGTAATTTCTAATTGAGTGGGGAGACTAGAGAAGGTGATAAAAAACATTATTAGCCAATAATCCAATCAAGATGACATACCTAGGAAGCTAGATTTGGAAACCTTTGCTGATGCTTAGGAAGAAAAACAACTAGAAATAATAATTAAAAGACAAGTAGAAGAAACTCCGAAATTAAGGTGCTGCTGTCTACTACCCTATGAAAGGATTATGTCCCCATCCAATATTTTTGTTTTGTTGCTGACACATTGAGAAAACTGAAGTGTAATTAAGACAGGAGATGCTTATAAAGATATAAGAAAACTAGGATGGGAAAAATAGTAGATATGAGGCAATACTTTTCCCCCCAGTATATATTTTCAAAGTGGGGAAAAATGCATTCTCAAAAAAACCAAACAAACCAAAAAAAAAAAACATGTTATAAACCACAAACTTCTTGGAGGAGTTGAGAGTTTATTTTTCATTCTTTTTTTTCCCATAGGAAATCGTGGTTAATTTAGTGTGGTTTCTGGGTTCTTTCCTTGGACCACAGATAAACATAAAGTAACAGGACCTTCTAGAGAAATTTTGACCTGTTTGTATACAGACATACATATAGGAAACAGATGCCCTGACTTCAAGACCAGGATCCTAGAAACAGGTCAGGTTCTAGAAAAGAGAAATGAAACTTGCACAAAAGAACCTTTTAGGGAAAGGAAGACAGCTCTATGCAGCGGAAAGAACCTTGGTTCTGGAACCAGAGGAACTGGGTTCAACTACTATATCTGATTCTTACTATCTATGAATCTTCGGGAAAGTCACTCAAATTCTTTGGGCCTCCGTTTCCTCATCTAGAAAATGAAGAGGTTATGACTAGATGGTGTCTAAAGATGATTCTAGCTCTAGATCCGTCCCTGTGGGTAATAAGGGCTATAGTTATAAAACCCATAGCTATACACTTCAAAGTGCCTATATTGACAAACTACCAGGAGAAACAAGTTTAACCACCCTAATTATCAGGGAAAAAATCCTTTTCTGGACAGGGAGAACTGAATCTTTATCGCATTCTGTCTGTGTCAAGGATGATGTCTTGGTGTAGTGTCTAGGAATGAAGTGAGAATAAGTGTTTATAGAGCAGCCAGTAGTATCTCTCTCTCTAATTGTCCTGTCTGTCCTCTATGCTTACGTAGTACAAAGGGGTGCCTTCTTTCTGTGTTTTTCTTTTCTTTCTTACTATGTATCTTCTGGCAGTGCTTCTCTGCCTGCACCAAAGCATCTCTTCCTAACATTTTTTTCTGCCTGCTGTCTGTGATCATAAGGCAGATTACACCACCTGTGACTCTGAGTATGCTTCTCTTCTGTCCTATCTGCCCTGTGTGTATTCTGGCAGTGACAGTGGCATTGGGGGAAAAAAGGAGGACCCAGACAATTATAGCAGATCCAACAGATATTTCTGTAAGCCTACAGACTCCTACAAGTGAGCTGCAAGACTGATTTTAATAAAGTTCTACTTTTTTTTTTTCTGGTCACTTGATTCTCCTATGTGATTCCTCTTTTGCAATTTGGTTAAGCTTGCTCATGGCCTCTGCACACTTTCCCATTGCCAGGCCTGTATTGGGATTGAGTAACAACCAATGGACATGTTGTGTACTCCACTGAATGGCATACAAGGTGAAGAGAAAAAGGGGAAGAACTTCCACAAATTGAATGCCTCCTCCTTGTGGTGGATTTATGGAAGAATATGGACAGAAGTGGGACAAGATGGGCAGGCATAGATAGAATTAGATTTCTTTCATTCAAAGGAGTACCCATATTGATGAGATCCTAAATCTGTTGACGTATTGAAAAAGGTAGCGTTAATGATACTTCAAATAATCACATCTCCTAATTGGGTCCCAGTCCCTCTTTCCTCCATTACTTTATGTTTAATGGGTACATATTTTTTATTTCCTTATCTATGCACATATTTTCCTTTCCTCCTCTTTGAAACACATGGTCCTTGAGGAAATGGATTGTAGTCTTTTGCAACCCTCAGTGCCCAGCAGTGCTTGGAACATTTATTATTCCAAGCTTAATAAATGTATGGATAATCGTATTAAATAAACATGTAATAGGGTCATAGAAAAAAGATAATTTTTCACAGAATCCTAAGAATTGGAAGCGTAGAATGTTTTGTTTCTTTAGTTTCTTTTTTTCCTCTTCTTATTAGCCTAATTAACTGGTAAGAACGATTGATTTGTTAATTGATTGATATTAGATAAAAAATGATAAGGGATGGGAAAAAAATCAACCTCATTTAAGGCATATACCTTCTTCTGTTTGACTTCTAAACTCCTCTACAACCTACTTTTATAACTTTAACATACATTAATTTCCTTTCCATACTTTTGTCTAGCCAAATTAGATTTCTTACTGTTTTACTCATACTATATCTCCTATCTCAATGCCTTTAAACTGGCTATCCCCAATGCCTAGAAAACACTCTTTTATCCCCACCTCTTAGAATTCCTCGTTTCTTTCAAAACTCTGTTCAAGCAACACCTTCTCCATGAAGGGCTTGATCTCCCAAGACCCTAGTTACTTCCAAAAACTAGTTTGCATCTATTTTGTGTATATTTTATTTATGTACATGTTGTCTCTCTAAGTAGAATGCAAACTCCTTGAGGTCAGATAATTATTCCATTTGTATCTCTGTATCACAGCACTTAGTTCAGTACCTGATACGTACTAGGTGCTTCATAAATGTTTCTTGGTGAATTGATTGATTTATAAAGAATAAATATTTTGATCACTTTTCTGAGTTACTGCATACATAATATACATATATATGTGTGTGTGTGTGTATATATATATATATATATATATATATATATATATATACATATATATTCCTGAAGATATATGCATACTGCCTTAGTTTAATGCTTGTGGGTTGACTCACATGGCTAAAGCATAATAAATATTTTTGAAGCCAGGTTATTGGTTCATCTCCCCTAAAGATGAGCTGTTTTTCCTCTGTTCCCATGGTCGCAGATCACGTTTCTGGCATGAATAGCTATAGTTGATCACAAAGGAGCTGCTGAGGATGCTATTGGTTCAATTTATTTCTATCATTCCTGCTGGGAAAGCAACTCAGATTATACTCTCCTAATTTCAGGTTAGTCTAATCATGATAACTACAAATTTGTAGCCAATAAGTATGGAACCTGATTCTCCCCCTCAAATATTCTATTTTATCTTTTCATTATATTTTCCAAGATTATCTATAATTTAAAGCTTAAAGAAAAATTGTCATTACATAAATACAAACTTACATGCAGTACAATAAATCCTATTTAGATATGTAGTGGCTGTTTGGGAGTGCCAGAGTTTGGGAAAAATAGAAGCTTCACAGAAGCTTAATTTATTTGGAACTCAACAAAATCTGACTCATTTACAGGAGTAGAAAATACAACTTAGGTTTTCAAGTTCTATTTCATTTTTTTTCTCCGGGAGCAGAGAGGTCATTGACAGATAAGAAAGTGAACTGATCACAGACTCATATGTTTAAAAAAGAAAAGAAGTCCTTTAGACAGCTGACTCAGAAGGAAACTTTACAAGTGAAATGTCTCTGATTTTAGGAAGAAGTTGCACCATTAAAAAAAAAAAACTAAAGTAGACTTCCCAATAAATCCAAATGGAAGAAAATATAAAGAGTGATTATATATCCTATACTTGTTGGAAGTAATGCAAATCAGTCAGTGAAGACAGATTTACACTGTAATTTTCTCCAGGTAGAGTCTAATGGGAATAGAAGCTCATCATGTCAAGATCTTCCAACAAACTGAAAGAGATAAGATAGCATCAAAATTTGGGACCATCTGGAAGACAAATGCAAAATAAGCTTGAGTCTATGTTTTGATTTATAGAAGAACAAAGTTTTCACATTATTGAATAATGAGAATTTAAAAACAAAAATGCTCCTATCTGGCATTTAAGTTAGCTTCCATTTTATTTCATGCATCCCTGGTGTTTCATGGAACTTAAAATGATTACAGTTAGGCAGAAATGAAGAAACTGAGGCACAAGAAGTTTAAATAAGTTGAATTTCTTGTGGAGACATTCTAGGTAACAGAATGAAGGAAGGCAGCCAATTGTGGGTAAATGCATCATAAGAAATTGTGGGTAAACAATCAACATAAGAAAAAAAGACAAGAAAACCAATCACAGTTACCCCCACCACAACAAAAGTCTCATATAGAAGTTATGAAAGTGATTCCCAGACTGATTCTCACTCCAGAAAATAACAGACAAATAGAGAGTTTGTCACAGCATTTAGCAGGTTGGAGTAAGCAGAAAGCACCGAAGTGAAGAGATGCTTTTAATGTCATCAATCATGGTGGTTATATGGATTGTTCCAGTAACCTACAGAGGTTGTGGTAAGTTTATGTTTATTTTTTCCCTCAAATTTGTTAATTTATTTGTTTTTGGTTTTCAACAATCACTTCCATAAGTTCCAAATTTTCTCTCTCTCCCTTCCACCTCCCTCCCCAAGCTGACATGCAATCTTATATAGCTTTTACACTGCATTCCTATTAAACACATTTTCACATTAGTCATCTTGCATACAAGAATTAAAATAAATGAGAGAAACCATGAGAAAAAGAAAACACAATAAAGGAGAAAATAGTCTGCTTCATTCTGAATTCTAACTCCATAGTTCTTTCTCTGGATATGGATGGCATTTTGCATCATGAGTCCTTTGGAAATGTGTTAGGTCCTTGCATTGCTGTGAAGGGCCAAAAATAGTCCTCACACACTGTGACTATTACTGTGTATAATGTTCTCCTGGCTCTGCTCACTTCACTTGCCATCAGTTCACATAATCTTTTCAGGTTTTTCTGAATTCTGCCTTTTCATCATTTCTTACAGCACAGTAGTATTCCATTACGTTCATATAATACAACTTATTCAGCCATTCCCCAAGTGATGGGCATTCCCTCGATTTCCAGTTCTTGGTCACCACAAAAAGAGCTGCTATAAATATTTTTGCACATGTAGGTCCTTTTCCCATTTTTAAGATCTCTTTGGGATATAGCCCTAGAAGCAGTATTGCTGGGTCAAAGAATACACATTTTTTTAGCCCCTTGGGCATAGTTCTTAATTGTTCTCTAGAATGGTTGGATCAGTTCACATATCCACCAACAATGAATAGGTGTTCCAACTCTCCCACATCTTCTCCAACATTTATCATTTTCCTGTTTTGTCATGTTCATCAATCTAATGAGTGTGATCTGGTACCTCAGAGTTGTTTTGATTTGCATCTCTGCAGTTGATAGTGATTTAGAATACATTTTCATATGAATATATAGAGCTTTAATTTCTTTCTCTGAAAACTTTCTGCTCATATCCCCATTTATCAACTGGGGAACAGCTTATATTCTTCTAAATTTGATTCAGTTTCTTATATATTTTAGAAATGAGGCCTTTATCACAGACACTAGTTGTAAAAAATCTTTCCCAGGTTTCTGCTTCCCTCCTAATCTTGGTTGCATTGGCATTGCTTGTGGAAAAACTTTTCAATTTGATGTAATCAAGAAGTTATCCATTTTGCACTTCATAATATTCTCTATCTCTTGTTTGGTCATAAATTTCTCCATTCTCCATAAATCTGATGAATAAACTATTCCTTGCTCCCCTAGTTTCTTTAGATTATCAGTTTTTATATATAGATCATGTACTCATTTGCACTTTATTTTAGTATCAGTGTGAGGCATTGGTCTATGCTCAGTTTACCACCTTATTTTCCAGTTTTCCCAGAAGATTTTGTCAAACAGTGTGTTTTTTTTTCCCCAGAAGATGTGGTCTTTGGGTTTATCAAACAGTAGCCTGCTACAGTCATTGACTTCTGTGTCTTATGTACCTAACCTCTTCCACTGACCTACCCCTCTGTTTCTTAGCCACAACCAAGTGATTTTGATGATTGCCACTTTATAACACAATTGAAGATCTGGTATGGTTAGGTTACTTTCTCTAGAATTTCTTTTTATTAATTCCCTTGATATTCTGGAACTTTTGTTCTTCCAGATGAATTTTAATATAATTTTTTCTACTTCTACAATTTTTTTTGTTAATTTGATTGGTTTGGCACTGAATAAGTAAATTAATTTAGGCAGAATTGTCATTTTTTTACTATATCAACTTGACCTATCCACGAGCAACTGATGGTTTTCCAATAATTTATATCTGACTTTATTTGTGTGAAAAGTGTTTTGTAATTCTGTTCATATAGTTCCTGGATTTGTTTTGGCAGGTAGACTCCCAAATATTTCATAGAGTCCACAGTAATTTTAAATAGAATTTCTGTATGTCTTACTGTTGGGCTTTGTTAGTAAATGCAGATGATTTCTGTGGGGGTTTTTTGTGTCCTGCAACTTTGCAAAATTATTTATTATTTCAAGTATTTTCTTACTTGATTCTCTGCGATTCTCTAAGCATATCATCATGTCATCTGCAGAGTGATAACTTAGTTTCTTCTTGCCTATTCTAATAACTTCAACTTGTTTTTCTGCTCTTATTGCTAAAGCTAGTTTCTAGTATAGTATTGAATAACAGTGGTGATAAATGACTTCCTTGTTTCAACCCCCTTCCCCTTCTCATTAGAAATGCGTCTAACTGAACCCCATTACATATAATGCTTACTGATGGTTTTAGGTACATGTTACTTATTATTTTAAGGAAGGTTCCATTTATTCCTATGCTCTCCAATGTTTTCAATGGGGATGGGTGTTGTATTTTGTCAAAATTCTTTTACGCATCTATAGAGACAATCATATAGTTTCTGTTGGTTTGTTGTTGATATGATAAAATATGCTGATAGTTTTCCTAATCCTGAAGCAGTTCTACATTCCTGGTATAAATCATACCTCATCAAAGTGCGATACTCATGATAAATTGCTGTAGTCTTTTTCTAATATCTTATTTTTGTAGGAAACTATTCTTTATTTTTCTTTCTCTGTTTTGGCTCTTCTGTATTTAGATATCAATACCTTATTTTCACCATAAAAGAATTTGTGTAGGACTCCTCCAGTTTCCCAAATAGTCTATATAGTATTTGAATTAATTGTTCTTTCAATGTTTGACGTAAATCCATCTGTTCATGGAGATTTTTTTCCTAGATAGTTCACTGATGGTTTCTTCAATTTCTTTTTCAGAGTTGGGATAATTTAAATATTTACTTGCTCTTCTGTTAATCTGGACAATTTATATTTTTAAAATATACATTAATTTCAATAAGATGGTCAAATTTATGGGTATACATTGGGCAAAATAATTTCTAATTATAGTTTTAATTTCTTCTTCATTGAAGATGAATTCATCCTTTTTATTTTTGATACTGGTAATTTGGTTTTCTTCTTTCTTTTATAATCAAATTGACCAATGGTTTATCAATTTTATGTTTTGTTCATAAAACCAGCTCTTAGTTTTATTTATTGGTTCATTAGTTTTCTTAATTTCAATTTTAGTAATTCTATTTTGGTATTTAATTGGGAATTTTTAATTTGTTCTTTTTCTCCTTTTTTCAGATGCATGCCCAATTCATCCTTCTCTTTCTATATTTTATTTTTTATTCTTTCTATTATCTTTTCTATATTTTATTCATATAAGCATTCAGAGATAAAAAAACTTCCCCAAAGAACTGCTTTTGCTGCATCCCATAAATTTTGGTAAGTTATCTCATTATTGTCATTCTCTTGAATGAAGGTATTGATTGTTTCTATGATTTGTTGTTTGACCCACTCACTCTTTAGGATTAGATTATTTAGTTTCCAATTAATTTTTGGTCTATTTTTCCATGACCTTTTATTACATATAATTTTAATTGTGTCATGATCTGAAAAAGATGCATTGACTATTTCTACCTTTTTGCATTGGATTGTATATACCTTTCTATTCTCACTTGGTTTTCTCCAGAGGTCTATCATATCTACCTTTTTCAGAATTCTGTTCAGCTCCTTAACCTTTTTCTTGTTTGTTCTGAAGTTAGATTTATCAAGTTCGGAGAAGGAAAGGTTGAGTTCCCCCCACTAGTATTGTTTAGCTGTTTATTTCTTCCTGTAACTCCCTTAACTTCTCTTCTATGAATGTAGATGCAGCACACTTGCTATATATATATATATACACATACATACATATCCAAATAGATATGTAGTTATATCTATCTATCTAGACATACTGTATTATATATTAAATATATACATATATATTTATCAATGATGTTACTTGATTGTCTATGATGTCTTTTAGCGGAATATAGTTTCCTTCCTTGTCTCTTTTGCTTAGATCTATTTTTGCTTTTGCTTTGTCTGAGATTAGGATTGCTACTCCTTTTTTTCTTTACTTCAGGTGAAGTGTAATATATTCTGCTGCAGCCTTTTATATACTCCTGTTTCAAATGTGTTTCTCATAAACAGCATATTGTAGGATTACAATTTTTAATTCATTCTGCTAGCCACCTCTGTATTATGGGAGAGTTCATTCCATTCACATTTATGATTATTATCTGTGTCTTTCTCTCCATCCTATTCCCTCTCCTTCATTTGTGCTCTTATTTCTCCCTTGTCCCTTCCCCTCCTCAAAAGAGTTTTACTTTTGATCACCATCTCTTTCAATTTTCCCTCTCCTAACTACTCCCTTCTTTTTCTTTGTCCTTTCCCCTCCTTATTCAAGTTAGATTCCTACTTCACCTGAGTATGTCATTCCCTCCTTGAACCAAATTTAATGAGAGTAAAGCTGAAACAATGCTCACCTCCCTCCCTTCTTTCTCTCTACTGTAATATGTTTTATACCTCTTCATGTGATGTAATTTGTCCTTTTCTGCCTCCTCCTTTCCTATTCTCCCTTCACATCCTTTAATTGAGTTTTGTCTCATCATGTTTCTTAATTTATACCTACATCCTCTATGTTTGAATATCCCTTTTAAATGTCATAATAAATATATAATTCTCAAGATAAAAAACTATTATCCTCCCACATAAGGATGTAAACAGTTTGCCCATATTAAATAACAAAGTTTCTCCCCTTTTTTCCTGTTTACTTTCTTATGCTTCTCTTAAGTCTTGTATTTGAAGAGTAAATTTTTTATTGAGTTCTGGCCTTTTCATCAGGAAGATCTGGAAATCTTTTATTTCACTGAATGTCCTTCTCTTTGCCTGAAAGATTATGTTCAATTTTGCTGGATAATTGATCCTTTATTGTAGTCCAAGTTCCCTTGCCTTATGGAATAAAATATTCTAATCCCTCTGATCTTTTAACGTAGAAGCTGCCATGTCCTGTGTGATCCTGACTGTCATTCCTAGATATTTGAACTGTTTCTTTCTGTTTGCAATATTTTCTCTTTGATCTGATAATTCTGGAATTTTGCGACAGTATTCCTTGCATTTTCAATTTGGGATGTCTTTCAGGAGGTGATTGGTAGATTCTTTTGATGACCATTCTGTCCTTTGGATTTAGGACCTCAGGGCAGTTTTCTTTGATGATTTCCTAGAAGGTACTGTCCAGGTTCTTTTTTTCATCATGACTTTTTGATAGACCAATAATTCTTAGATTTTTTTCCCCCTGGATCTCTTTTCCAGGTCAGTTGTTTTTCCAACTAGATATTTTACATTTTATTCTATTTTTTTCATACTTTAGATGTCTTTTGATTGATTCTTGATGCCTCATAGAGTCATTAAATTTTGCCTGCTCAATTTTAATTTTTAACAGATTGTTTTCTTCAATTAGCTTTTGCACCTCCTTTCTCATTAGTCCAGTTGTTCCCTTTAAGGAGTTATTTTCTCCAGTTAGGTTTTGTATCTTCTTATCCATTGGCCAATTTTACTTTTTAAGGAGCTGTCTCTTCATTAAATTCTTTTTTCATTTTGTCAATTGCATTTTTTAAATCATTGATCAATTTTTTTTCTACCTCTCTAATTTGACTTTTAAAATCCTTCAGTTCTTCCAAGAATGCTTTTTGAGCTTGAGATCAGTTCATATTCCCTTTTGAGGTTTCAGATGTGGGTATACTATCAATTCTGTCATCTTCTGAATTCATATTTTGATCCTCCCTGTCCCCCTAATAAGACTCTAAGGTCTTTGGCTTTCTAATTTGCTTCTTGCTAATGATGATTGCCTTTTTCCTGACTTTTAAATTGAATCTGCTTCTGGGACATATGGAGCTGTGTCCTGTGTTTCTTGTACTGGGAGCTAAGGGACTGGTTACTGACTTTGTGTGCTGTGGTCTCTGGTTCTTTCAGCTAGAAGCTATATAATGCTGTAGCTGACCTGGTGCTGAGATGGCTGGTGTGTGGGAAGTCTGAGGCCAGGTAAAGTCTATCTGAGTTTCCCCAGGGTTGCACTTGAAGTTCTCAGTGTGAGGGGGTGATGGGTGGTCTGGTCTCTGGAATTTTTCTCCTCCCTTATGACTGTGCTAGAGTAGGGCAGGTTCAGCACCTGGTGAACCTCCATCTTCGTTGGTGTCTGCCCATTTCCTCTGGCTGTATTAAGGCATGTCTGAGGTCCTGGTGTTGGCATTTCTTGGCTCTACTCCCCTGGGGCTCAGGATCTCCTGCTAGTCCATTGAAATGAGGCTTGCTGGGATGTCTCCACTTCTGCACCAGTCCTCTTCAACCACAGCAAGAGGGACCCTTCCCTTAAATCTCATTAGTCTCCTGAGCTAAAAGACTATTGTACCCCTTTTGCTAACCCCACTATTCCCAGTTTTCCTGGGGCAATATTCTCTGTTTTTTTTCAAAGTCAACAAGGGAGAGTGAGAGCACTTACTTGGCTCCCAGAAGTTCTAGTAGATGACTTTCAAACACTCAGTCTGGGTTGATAGCCCAAGGAGCAGCTTCTGTTACTGTTGGATCACCCTACTTCTCTCTCACCTAGCTCTGCCTTACTCCTGTCCTGTGCTGAGAGGTTTGAGAATTGCAGCTGATGACTCAGACCACCAAGGGCCATTCCCACTCTGCTATGGCCAGTCTGTACTGGCATTCTGTGATCTCCCAACCTGGTGTAATAGATCATTCCTGTTGACCTTTTAGGTTGTCCTGTGCTGGAAATCTGTCACCCTCTGTCACCTAATGGATTCTGCCACTCTAAAATTTGTTCAGATTCACTTTTTAGAGGTATCTGAAGGAAATTGTGGAAGAGCTCAGGTGAGAGTCCCTGCTTTCACTCTGCCATCTTGGCTCCACACCCCTAAGTTTATGTTTTTTTTCAGACAGATGATAGCTACATGTGCACAATGTACAGGTTGGTTTCCTTAATGAAAGAAAAGGTGAAATCATTGGACTAACCAATTTCTGTTCTACAGTTTATGAGGGGAAATTAAGCATTTTATGAAGGAATAGAAGAACTCCTCCATTTAAAGAAAAAAGTAAAAATGCAAAGTAATTCAAAGAGGCAAAAAAGAATGAAAAATGTATCAGGAAAGAGGATGTTTTATGAAACATGAAGATGAGAACAAGTGAAAGAAGCACCCTAAAATATTGGTGCCATGTAGTGATAGGAGATTCTCTTACCAGAAGATGGAACTAGATACTCTGAAGAGGGAGGAGTTCATGGTGCTTCATAAAATGATGATCAGGACCCACCAATATCATCAAGAGAGCAGACATTTATTACTGGTCACAAAAAAAGAATAAAAGCCCTGCTGAAGGATTCAGAACAGTCTATGTTGAATTTGTCTAAGTAATCAGAAGATGTGTGGCATGCCAGGGGTGTCTATTTGGGATAACGATAGGTGCCAACAACATGTGTAGTCCTAAATTCTTTTCAGAACTTGTCCTATCTCATTAACAGTCTTTAGGTGTTTGCTTTTAGATATCCTATAGGCATCCTATAGACATCTGAAACTCAGTATGTCCCAAATAGAATTATTCTTTCCCCCTTCCCCCTCATATCCCCTTGTTCATATTTTTCTTATTTCTATTGAAGATATCACCTTTCTCCCTGGCACCCAGGTACCTAAACTACCTTTACCTCTGAATTTTCTCCCTCCCTCACTTTCCAAGTATAATCAATTGCCAGGCCTTATTAATTCCAAAGTCACAACATCTCTGATATCTATTCCATTTTCTCTGTTTACATTTCCACCACCACAGTTCAGATCCTTATCATGTTTCTTATGTGCTACTACAATAGCTTTCTATATGATTTCTTAACTTCTGGTCTCTTTTTTCTTCTATTATTCCATCAAATAAAATACTAGAATAATATTCCTGAGGCACAGGTCTGATAATGTGACTCCCCTACTGAAAAACCTTCAGTGTCTCTCCATGGTTAAAATATAAGTTTCTTTGCCTGATATTTAAGGTGCCACAATTCAGTCCCTACTTGACTTCCCAGTCTTATTTTATGCTACTCTCCTTCACAAATCCAATGTTTCCATAAAAACTGGACAGCTAGCTCTTCCTTAAATTTGCTTTCTCACCTCTGTGTATTCAACAGAATATTCATTGTTTCTGGAACACACTCTCTCATCTCTGTCTCTCAGAATCATCATCTTCAAAACTGAGATCAGAAAGTGTATCTTCTGAGAAGCTTTTTCTTCTTCCTCTACTTAGTGTTATCCTCTTCCTTCTTAATTTTCCTTGTATTCTACCTATTTGTGTGTGTCCCTAGAAGTTTGAAAGATCCTTAAGGACATGAACTATCATATTTATTTTTTGTATCCCTAACATTTAGCACAGATCATCACAAGTTTGTTCTTGTTCAGTTATTTCAATTGTGTCTTTCTTATGGTGACCTATTTGAGGTTTTCTTGGCAAAGATGTTGGACTTATTTGCCATTTCTTTCTCAAGCTCATTTTTCAGTTGAGGAAACTAAGGCAAACAGGGTTAAGTGACTTGCTCAGGGTCACACAGCTTGTAAGGAAGATGAGTTCCTGACTCTAAGCCTGGCACTCTATCCACTGAGCTGTCTAGCGGCCCACACATAGCAGATCCTTAATGGATGTATGTTCAGTTTATTGTAGAATGAAGGCAAGGATTAATTATAAATCCTAGACTTTCTTCTCCCACCTATTACTGCACCCTAAGAAACACTTGACCTTTCAATACTCTCATCTAATGAACCCTCCTATAAGTGTTCTTTAATTAGAAAAGAACTCTTTAATAGCAGAGATAGTTTCCATTTTCTAATTATATCTCTGGTTCTTAACATAATGCCTGGTATATAGTATGCACTTAAGAACTGTCTTTCCATTTCATTTGCAGATCTGATCAACAGGAACTACAAATGGGGTATGGGGATAGAAGTAGGGAGGAAGGAAACTACTTGCTTAAAGCTACATTATAATCAGACATTATAGAATAGTTAAAATTGGATGCTACAGTATAGAAAAACAACATAAACACTAAACTGAAGAATATATCTAGTAAAAATTATATGAGACAACATTTAGATAGAGGCCGTCAGACCGCTATACACAAAAATGTGGCACATGTCAAATAAAATAAAGTAGACATCTTAAGACAAGGAAATAAATAGGAAATGACAGAAAAATGAGATTTATTGGGAAGTGACTTATGACTATAATATAGCAATTTAAAGATAAACTTTATACCATAGCAAAAACTCAGATAAAATAGGTGGTGGGGAAGTATCATGGAGAAAGAATGTATATATTATGTGTAAATTAATGAAGTTAAGATGTAGGATATTTGGGTAGGAACAGCAATTCAAGTTCTCTGGGCCTAACTTCATCATCCATAAATCAAGGAGGAGGACAAGATGATCTGGATGACTTTTTCATCACAAAAATCTGTGGTTGAATGATGCAATGAATTTATTGACAAACTTAATTTTTAGAAAAGAAGATACAGGGGGGCAGAGCCAAGATGGTGGAGGAGGATGGACCTGTAGAAGCTCTCTCCCCACAGCCCATAAAATACTTGTAAAAGATGACTCTAAACAAATTCTAGAGCAGGAGAAGCCACAAAATAACACAGTGAAAGAGATTTCCACCCCAAGACAGCCTGGAAGGCCGACAGGAAAGGTCCATCACACGAAACGCAGAGCAGAGTGCAGCCCAGCCTTGACCATGCAGCACAGAAGAGACAGGACAAGAGTAGACTGGGTGCAGAATCCTAGACGGCAGCTGCAGCAGCAATCCCAGATCCCAGAAATGCCAAAGGCAGCTTCAAAGGTCAGTGAGAAAGCTCTTTCACCTAGTTGAGAAGGGAGGAGCATGGTCCTGCCCTAGTCCCTGCCCCACGTGACTCCAGGTGGCCCCAGGCAGCTTCAGGTAGGATAGTGCTCATTTTTGGAGCCCTCAGGCTAAAGACCCTGGGGGAATCAAGCTGATGATCTGGATCTCAGCCCAGAATGATGGCCCTGGAGTGAGGAGGAGCACTGACTGGTGGAGACTCTGGAGAGGGAATTCTACATGTTGATACTGGGGAGAAAAGCTTGTAGTTGCTTCCCGACCAGAGCACAGGTCGCTAGAGTATGCCCTTCTTTTGACAAAGGACTCAAAAGTCAAGAAAGTGACTGGGAAAATGTCCAAAAACGGGGAGGGGGGAGAAATTAAGACTATAGAAGTTTACTTTCTTGGTTAACAAGTATATTCTTCTATCCTTTGTGATGAGGAAGAACAATGCATACCATCAGAGGAAGACATAAATTTCTGCATCTGCTTCTGCATCCAAAAATCTCAAAAATAAATATGCAATGACCTAAGGCCATGAAAGAACTCAAAAAATATTTTGAAAATCAAGTAAGAGAGGTGGAGGGAAAATTGGGAAGAGAAATGAGAGCAATAAAAGAAAATGCTAGATAAATGAGTCAACAACTTGCTAAAGAAGACTAAAATAAATGTTGAGGAAAATAACCCCTTTAAAAGTAGACTAAGTCAAGGGGCAAAAGAGACCGAAAAAGCCAATGAGGATAAGAATGCTTTAGAATTAGATGAACAGGAAAGGAGGTTCAAAAACTCACTGAAGAAAATAGTTTTTAAAAATTAGAATGGAGCAGATGGAAGCTAATGACTTTATGAGAAACCAAGAAATTATAAAACAAAACCAAAAGAATGAAAATATAGAAGTCAATATGAAATATCTCATCAGAAAAACAACTGACCTGAAAAATAGATCAAGGAGAGACAATCTGAAAATCATGGAACTACCTGAAAGCCATGATCACAAAAAGAGCCTAGACATCATCTTTCATGAAATTATTAAGGAAAACTACTCTGATATTCTGGAACCAGAGGGTAAAATAAATATTGAAGGAATTCACTGATCAACTCCTAAAAGAGATCCAAAAAAAAACTCCTAGGAATATTGTAGCCAAATTCCAGAGTTCCTAGATCAAGGAGAAAATATTGCAAGTAGTCAAAAAGAAATAATTTGAGTACTGTGGAAATATAATCAGGATAAACAGGATCTGGTAGCTTCTATATTAAGGAATCAAAAGGCATGGAATATGATATTCCAGAAATCAAAGGAACTAGGACTAAAACCAAGAATCACTTACCCAGAAAAACAGAGTGTAATACTTCAAGGGAAAAAAATGGTCATTCAATGAAATAGAAGACTTTCAAGCATTCTTGATGAAAATACTAGAGCTGAATAGAAAATTCGACTTTGAAACACAAGAATCAAGAGAAGCACGAATAGGAAAACAGGAAGGAGAAATCATAAGGTACTTACTAAAGTTAAACTGTTTACATTCCTACATGGAAAGATAATATTTGTAACTCTTGAAACTTTTCTCAGTATTTGGGTAGTTGGAGGGATTATATAGATATAGACAGAGGGCACAGGGTGAGTTGAATAGGAAGGGGTAATACCTAAAAAAATAAAATTAAGGGGTGAGAGGAATATATTGGGAGGAGAGAGAGAGAAATGGAATGGGGCAAATTATCTCTCATAAAAGAAGGAAGAAAAAGCTTTTTCAATGGAGGGGAAAACCTGGGAGGTGAGAGAGAAGATGGTGATAAGGGAAGGGAGGGGTGTGATATAAGAGTGGAGAGATTGGAGAAAGTGTAATCAAAATGCCTGGTGTTTGGGAGTGGAGGGAGGGATGAGATGGGGAGAAAATTTGGTATTTAATATCTCGTAGAAATGAATGTTGAAAACTAAAAATATATATATTTTTTAAAGTAAACAAAAAAAGAAAAGACAAATTCACAAATAGAATTGGGAACAATTATTTGAGGATACATTTTTAAAAAACAGACTTGATGCTATCAACTATCACATGTAACTCATAATTTGCTAGGGATAAAATAAATGATAAGAACAACAAAGAGAACTTTAAAAAAATTATAAGGAGCAAGATGACAATCAAATTAAGATTAGTATTAATGTTTTGAGGAATATAGGATGGTGACAAAAATATAATAATGCAGACAAAACTAAGGAAAATATATATCAAAACAACCCTGGGTTTTATCTCACAGAGTATAAATAGACAAAATATTAATATATAGAAATAGCCAATATTAGAGACTTTGTGAAATTAGTAGTATACTATTGCACTGTTGGTGGAGCTGTGAAATAGTTCATCCATAATAGAAATAATTTTGAAATAAGAAGATATGACTATCAAGTTCATATCCTTTTGTTCAGCACTCTGTTCTTCACACACACACACACACACACACACACACACACACACACTCCCCCTGAACTTATACTAATAGACTGGATCAGACTCAGCTGAGAGTTGCACTTAATCCTCTGTTTATCAATCTTAATTTCCATCCATTTTCTCAATTTCTTTAAGTAAAATGTAAAATGGTTGTGCATAAGAATAGAAAAAAAAGTTTCAAAAGTATTTTAAATAATTTTTGCTCTCCCTTATGAGGGGATTAGTCAGGCAGAGGTATAATTAACTGTATCAAATCCAAAGTAAGAGAAGACAATTTTACATATGCATGCATATATACATATACACACATGCATGTGTACATATGTAATATACACATAAAAATATATACACATATTGTCTGTGTATAGCATTCTAGTACCAAACAAAATAAATGTAATTTCTCTTCCCAATAATTTCCTTTAAATTTTCAAATATAACTATCATCCCCTAAGTCTTTCCCAGACTAAATATGTGCAATTGTTGTAAAAGATCCTCATCTACATTATTATTGCTTCTTTTTAATATCTCTCATGAAATGTCGTATCTAAAAAATAGTTCATTCCTGACCAAGCAGCATATAGGGGTACTGTCATCTCCTTATTTGTGGGTGCTTTGATTCTCTTAATCCATCCCAAAAATGAAAATGGGAGAGCATAGGATATCTATCAGTATTGTTACATGCTGCCTTTGATGAAGAGGAAAGTATAGATATAGATATCCTAGGATAGGAAGTTCTGCTTTTGAAGAAAGGGCTTTGTATAGTTATACACATACACAAATAGATGTGTGTGTGTATATATACACACACCTGAGGATACACATATATGTATATATATATACAAGCATACATCTTTGTGTGTATGTACTTAAACCCACTATATATGTACATAGAATGTATGTGTGTACATATACATACATGTATATGTGTACTTGTGGGCATATACATACATCTATATATACATCTCTCTTTGTCTGCGGAGCAGTAGTCAGCAGTCTCTGTGACTATAAAACCTCTTCTTCAAAGACAGCACTTAACACTGATGACTATTCTATGCTCTCCCATCTTCATTTTTGGGATTTATTAGGAGAGTCACAGTCTCTATGCATAAAGAGATAACAGTCCCTTCATATTCCTCCATAAGATGCAGAACATCCATAGATGAGGAATATTGGAAAGAACTGGAGATATTTAATTTGAAGTAAAGAAGACTTCAAGAGGAGGTGACCCCTGTGTTTGAGTACTTAAAAGGCTAGTATAGAGAAAAGGGATTAAACTTCATTTGTTTTGCTTCTGAATGTAGACCCAGGAATAAAATAGGTAGAAAATGCGAAGCAGTCACTTTATGTATGCCTGGAAGCAAAAACAAAGAAAAACTCAAAAACCAAACTTCCGAACAATTTAGAGCTTTCTGAAAATGGAAAGGGCTGTCCAAGGAACCAGTTGTTTCACCTTCAATGAAAGTCTTAGAGCAAAAGCTAGATGACTATTTCTTATTTATGTTGTAGAAGGGATTCTATTCGGTCTATGAGTTGGAGTAGATGGCTACTAACATCCCTTTCAAAGTGGTAATTCTGTATATTTCCTTTAAACTGATATACATACATTTCCTTTTGGGGGCTTTTAGGTGGCAGAATGGGTAAAACACTGGACTTGGAGTCAGGAAGACCTGAATTCAAACCTCAGACACTTAGAAGCAGTGTGATTTTGGGAAAGTCACTTAACCAATTTGCCTCATTTTCCTCACATATAAAATAAAGAACATAATAGTACCAGCCTCCCAGGATTTATGTGAAAATCAAGACAAAAATTTTAAAGCAGTTAGCACAGTGTCTAGTTTATAGTAAGCACCATAGAAATGTTAACTATCACAGGCATGCCTCAGAGATACTGTGAGTTTGGTTCCAGACTACCACAATAAAGTGAATACTACAATAAAGTGAGTCACACAATTTTTTGATTTCCCAGTGCATATAAAAAGTTATGTTTACACTATACTCCATTCTATTAAATGTGCAATAGTATTATCTCTAAAACAACAATGTACACTTCTTAATTTAAAAATATTTTATCGCTAAAATTCTAACAATTAATGGAGCCTTCAGCTATACATAATCCTGTTGCTGGTGGAGAGTCTTTCCTTGATGTCGTTGGCTGCTGACTGATCAGGATGGTGGTTTCTGAAGGCTGGGATGGCTGTGGCAATTTCTTAAAATGAGACAACAATAAAATTTGCTATATCGATTGAATCTTTCTTTTACAAAAGTTTTCTCTGTAGCATGTGATATTTGACAGCATTTTACACACTGTAGAACTTGTTTCAAAATTGGAGTCAGTCCTCTCAAGCCCTGATTCTGCATTTTATGTTTTGAGGTTTTTTTTCAATATTGTTGTTTCTCAAGGGATAGGGAGGGAGAGAGATGGGGAACAGCTGGTCGTTGGAGCAGTCAGAACACATATATTTATCAATTAAGTTTGCCATCTTCTATGGGTGCTATTCAGGGTTCCTGAAAACAATTACAACAGTAGTATCAAGGATCACTGACTGCAGATCACCGTAACAGATACAATAATAATGAAAAAGTTTGAAATATTTCAAGAATTACCAAAATGTGACACAGAGACATTGTCAACACATGTTGTAAAAATGGAGTTGATAGACTTACTCAACACTGTTTTGCCACAAATCTTCAATTGTAAAAAAATGTAATATCTATGAAGTGCAATAAAGTAAAGCATCTATACAATTACTGTTTCTTGTAACAGAGAAAAAATAGCTACATGAAACAAAAAGACAAAATGACCACATTTATCAGTGCAATTAAAATTTTGTACCCACAGTCCCTCACCTGGGAAATACGTTCTATTGTCTGAATTTCAGGACTTTGATTAATCATCACAATAAATTTGAGTTCAGCTTCTTTTTTAGTCCCTGTGTCTCTTGTTTTCCTGGTTCTGTTTACTTCACTATGCTTTGATTCAGAGCATGAACATACACACACACACACATATACACACACATTAAATGAAATGATTTTTTTTACTGGTCTGATGGGTTTCAATACTCCAGTGATTGAGACAGATATAATCTTTGACAGGTTGGAGGAGGATTATTTCATGTTTCTCATCTCTGTTCTGCAAAATTCCACCTGAGAATCATCACTGTCTTATTTTAAATAGTCCAAGATTGGACACAAGGGGACAGTGAAACACTGTAAAGTAAACTCCAGGTTTTCCTCTACAATGATGATCTTAGCTCACAAGACTATATTATGGGATCTGCCTACAGAGGGACAAAAGGATACGCCTCTCCAATAGGGCTACCATCTTGGACATGCCTGATAAGTACTGCTATGGTAGTGACTAACAAAAAAAAGAGAAATTTTCCATGGCTAAAATAAGGAGGCAAGTCAGGAAGAAGGAAATTCATGGCTTCTTTGTGCCAAAACAGTTCTTCTAGTAAAAGGAAAAGTCAGAGAGTCACAAACTTGTGATTCATACTTTCTCTGTATGAAATATATTGACTGTAACAGAAATAGAAATAAAGGACTGAGGAAAACATTTTGGCACTAACTTAGGATAATCATTTTTATTATATTAGATAGGATTTCTTCTATCTCTACAGTTATCCACTCCCACCCTCATATATTCCTTCATCAATTTGCACCTAATGAAGTACTGTGTGGGCTGGATGTGTTTAATAAGTACATATTCAATCTAAGCTTCTGTTTAACTATAGGAGTATTCCACCAAGTTCCCTAACCCCCACTGCTTCAACTGCTGTTAGTTCCCTACATCACTATACCCATAAAAGTGTATCTATGTGCTTTGAGGTCTCTTGACTAAGGGCATGGTTTAGAGGATCTGAGATTACTAAACGTAAGTGGATGGTCCTAGAGTCCTAAACAATATGTAAGGCTAATTATTTTTGTACTCATCCTTTGATTTCATTGGTATAAAGAATTCGTATTGAGGAAAATCTCTCTACTGATGCTTAGTAACTTATAACGTTGTAGAAGTTCTCGGGGGCCCTGAGAATTTGTCATACTATCTGTGTTTGCATGTGTGTGTATGTATGTGTGTGTAGTGGTAGTTGAATCTAGATCTTCTTGATTTAGAAACTCAAACCAGTTTTAATATTAATTAAATTAATTATAATATAATTATATATATATATATATAAAATAATTATAAAATAAATTAAAATTAATATTAAAATTTCAAAATTAGCTTAGCAAAATTAAATTAGCTAATTTAAGAGTTTTATTTATTTATTTGTTTTCAGAAAGAGTCACTTTTCACAGAGACCTTTCATGAAGAAATTAAAAGTCTACTTCAAGTATTGTTTAGGTGCATAAAGAATGTAGTTGTTTAGGGCTTGTATGTTTTGCTTACTTCCATCAACTCCCAATTAGTTAGGAAAAAAATGAGCCTCAAGAAGGTATATGGTTTATCTCCGTAAAGAGAATGCCCATGCACCTGGAAAAGGACAATGTGTTCACTACTGACGGCAATAAGCATGAGTTGCTCTTAAGATAAACCTGTGCGCATTTTACGTCTGTTCAAAATATGGAATTTATATATGAAATGAAGTCAAACAATGTCAGCCCTAAAATATCCCCTCATGGAAACTGATTCGGAATGAAGACAGCAGAGAGAGGAGAATAAAACGTATTGACCGCAGTAACGCAAGTGTAAGGAACACTAAACGCCTGCTGAATTCATATTAAATGTAGTGATCCAGATGTGGAAAAGAAACCACACCTGCTGCAGAGAGAAGCGAATGAGGGAACAAGAGATTGGTTACCCGGTCAGACATACTTTGTTTTTTTTGCTTACCTGTCTTCATGGCTAACAGGAAGGATTTGAAGAGGAAAGCATATATCAAGCAACAAAGCCGTTTGACTTGTGTGTCCTTGAGGTCTTCTCTAGAACCAGATTTATGACCTTATGACTTTGGTTTAAAAAGAAAAAGACACTAGAACATATATATATATATATATATATATATATATATAATCTATATCTATCTATCTATCTATATACATATAGATATATATATAGATAGATATATAGATATATATATATAGATAGATAGATAGATAGATATAGATATATATATATAGATAGATAGATAGATAGATATAGATAGATAGATATAGATATAGATATATAGATATCGATAGATATAGTATACATATATACGCATATACAGACATATACTTTCCCAAACAAATCCTACTCCTGGTCTTTGTTTTCATGTTTGTGCTCTTTGTTTTCCTATCCCTCCTGCCTTCTCTACTTTACTTCTTCC
>CM053770.1:343831866-343885417 GCA_028658325.1 Potorous gilbertii
GAAGGGAAAATTTCCAAAATTTACTTGGGAATAATTACTAGAATAACGTATTTTTTTAAATTGGGGTATGTGAGCTTGTCCCATATTGAATTTTCCAAACCCAACTTCCTAGATTTTACATCATTTAATATTTTGCATTTTGACTGGTGTCACCCTTGAAATAACCTTGTCTTGGCAATTCTGAAGAAATTATCTGCAATAATAGTGAAATTTTTCCTTCCCATGCTCCAATGCGTTGTTTCCCAAGAGACCCAACACACCTGCCAATTAGCCTATGCCATGAATCATCAAATCTATTGCACAGAAACCAGTTTCAGAAAATATTTACGAAGCAACCAAATACAGTTGAGAACTGTCTATTATTCTCACCTTCTTTCTCTTTTTCTCTTCTCCTGTCCTTAATATAATTTCCTTTCCACTTTCTCTTCCTTTTCCTATTCTTTCCCCCATATTTGTTCCCTCTCCTCCATTATCTTCATGAAGCATTTGTTATCATATGTCTTTGTCCTATGTCTAATATGGATCCATTCAGCTGACATTCATTAATTATCCATTTGCAAGACAACGTCTGAGGTGCTTGGGTAGGCAAAGATTAGATAAAACAAAATATCTGCCCTTGTGGAACTTATAGTCTCATGACATCCTGGGTATAGCAGGTTTTGAATCAGAGAATCTGGGTTCAAAATTGGTAATTACACTTGTGTAACCTTGGGGATGTCATTTAATACCTTGAAGTTGGATTAAAAGACTTTTGACATGAATCAGTCAATAAGCATTTATTACATGTCTAATGCATGATAGCCACTGAGGATACAAAGAAAGAAGAAAAGAAATAATCTCTACTCAATATCTAAGATATAATGATATTTCCCTCTGGCCCCAATCAGTATTTGTTGACCTAGGAAACTTTCTTAAAGAGTGATTTTTCTTCTCAGTAGAAATACAAAGACTATAAAAGCATGCATTTGCACTCTGTTCTTCCCTGTTAGACATGATTCATACACACACACACATAAATATATACATATATGTATACATGCACATTTTCCAATTTTAAGTCAACTCATGGAATAAATGACAGCAGCATCTGGGTCCAGGGTCAAAGTAACAGATTTGGAGTGAAGATCTGGGTTTCAGTCCTAGATCTGCCACTTGCTCTACCTGTGGGACATTGACTAAACTATTTCATGTCCTTTCTCATTGTCAGATGTGAAATGAGGTTATTGGATTCATCATTAGATGACTAGGATTTAACTGACTAAATGCTATGATTTCAAATAAGAGTCACTCTAAACCCAAAAGTATCATCTTAAGGGTCAGTTACCATTATATTACTGGGCTATTTATTGTTTTTTGCTGTTTTTCCTTTCTTTTTATTTGGAAGGATAGTTCCCAAAGAAAATCTTCCTGTTCCTTACGTTGTGGCTTATCTTTTCCCTTCTCCTAAAATGCCTGTATCCTTCAAATACATATAAATTATAGTAAATTTTCTTTCATTCTTTGCATAGGCAGCAATGAAATCCTTTTCTCTCCTGCTCCTGACTTCTTCTAGCTGTGACTGAAACCTAGCTTCCCCAGGTAACACAGTGTCCTTTAATATCCTTTCCAATACTAGTCTCACCTTCACTTACTCTCCTTGGCTTGGATCACGTTGAGGGAGCTGGAATACTTGTTACATCCCATTGTCACTTATAGGTTCTTCCCCTTCCTCCATCACTCAATAACTTACCCTCTCTTCTTTTGAAGTTCATGAAAATACTATCTACCATCCAATCAAAATCCTGGTAGCTGTTCTTTACACCCTTGGAATTCCCCTCACTTCCTCAGTGAGTTCAATGGCTAAATTTCCTCTCTTCCTCAACTCCTGCTCTCATACTAGATGACTTCAACTTATATATTGATTCTCCCTCAAATACCTTGACCACTCAGTTCTTCAACCTTCTTATCTCCTATAAGCACTCTTTCACTCCACCTCAGCCACACACAAAGATGGTCATCCTCTTTTTCTTCCAATCATTTACAAACATACCACCTCTGTGTTGAAGAGTTCTGAAATCAGCTTATTGGCTTTTCACTTCTAGTTGCCTTCCCTTAAAAAACCCTACTCTGTGTTTGCACCTCCAATCCCTTGCCACTTCAATTCTCAAAATGACTTATTTACTTAAGGTCATTATTAAAACAGTATTGCAGTTACTGGGTATAACAATCTCTTGGTTCCATAATTTCACTCTTTGTTATTTCATGTGAATCTAAGATCATTGAGCTCATCATTTTTATAGCATAGTAGTATTCTATCATGATCATATACCACAACTTGTTCAACTGTTACCCAATCAGCAGGCATATTTATATCATCCAATCTCAACTAGGGTCACACTAATGTTAGGCAATCCTACAATACCTCCTTGATCAACTCACTTTTCCTTGTTCCATTACAGATCTTCCAAGACTTTTCATCCCTCCTTATAACTCCCATGACAACTCCTCCCACCATTCTCTTAGTTGAATAACTTACCTTATAGAAAAAAATTGAGGCCATTTGATTTGAACTCCCTCTTATAATCTCTTTTTTATCTCCTATCACTCTGCCACCTTCTCTTCCTTCATCCCACCTCACATGATGAAATGGACGTACTTCCTACCAATGTTAATGCCTCTACTTGTTCAAGTGATACCACTTCATCCTCTCTCCTCTAACAGATTGCCCTCTCTCTCATCCTCATTGTTTCACTTATTTTTAATCCAGGTACTATGTTATATGCTGAAGATACAAATACTAAAGCAAAGCAGATTCCATCCTAGTGGGAAAGTATAAAATACACTGTATTTATGGGTATACAAGTGCAGAATATTTAGGAAAAAATACAAGAGGAGAAGAGGAATACGAATACCTGGATAAATAAGTAAACTTTTCCTGAAGGAGATGGAACTTGAGCCTAGCCATGATGGGCACTATGGCTTCCAAGATGTAGAAATGAGGAGGATCAGAATTCCAGACAGAGATGGAAGATAGAATGTTGTATATAAGAACAAGAGAGTAGGTCCTTTTAGCTGAAAGAGAGCATGTGTGAAGGAAAACAATGTATTACCAGCTCAGACAGGTAAGCTAGATTCAGATTATAAAGGGCTTTCAAAAATAAGAGTTTATAGTTTATCCCAGGGGTAACAGTGAATTGTTGGAGCTTCTTGAGCAGGGCAGTGATGTGATTTAGCCAGTTTTAGGAATATCCATTTGACAACTATGTATTGGAAAGGAGAGAAACTGTGAATGACTTAAGGAATGATATGGATGAGAATTGCACAGGAGGATGCATGAATAAGATATAATATGCACTGGTAGAAAGAGTACCCAAACCCATGAGATCTTAGAGGCATAGAAACATCAGAGAATAATCCATTGAAAAATTAACTGTCACTTAAGTTAAATTTTCACATATTGGCTTCATATTTGAATTCTTTTTGCTCAATTAGTCTGTCTCAAATACATAATTTCTCAGGCATGAATTAAGAGAAAGTTGGAGTCTACATTATCCTCCTTGAGTAGAACCATGTACAGTTTAAATGTGCAATATGAAAATGACCACAAGCATTCATGAACCGAATAGGAAATTTAAGTTAATTCAGTTATAATTTGCTTTCATTTCTATAAGTGAAGCATCTAACTGTTGTGCCATATAAAGCCAATTTGCCATATTTTGCCAATTTGCTATAAATATTTGAAAGTAGATAGGCAGTTTAAATTTTTAAGTAATAATTTAAAGGAAAATTCTGAATGAGTTAACTTTTTTTTTGGCTTGCTAATGACATTTCTATATTTATGTAATGCCTAATAGCGTTTAGTATATATCGTTAGTCTCAGATGATGCATCACATCTATCTACTCCTGACAACAGAGGATGTTGTCTTCTGCCCTGAAGCCTTCGTGTGGCTACTCTCTTCCCCATGGCTTTACAACCTTTGTTCTGGAAATACTAATCAAATCAATATTATTATTACACTTGGTAAGGGAATGACAGCATATTAGTCTTTTAAATTCAAGTTAAATTGCACCTTCTTCATGCAGTCTTCTCTTTGTTATCTGATCTGAAAGCATTCTTTCTTTCCTATGAACTTCTACAGACTTTGCTGTGGTGGAAAGACAACATATATGAATCTGGAAACCCTGATTTTGAGACTTTGAACTTCCTTTTGCCATTTGTGTGACATTGGTTGAGTTACTGTACTTGTCTAGGTCTCAGTTTCTTCCTCTTCCCTGTCTAATCAAGAGGGCAGATGTGAGGATCAAATGGAAATTTATAAATCACTCTAATGAAATAATTTTCAAAATATTTTTATAGTCATGTTTCTGAATAAGATTGTTATGAGAATTAAGACTCCATGGAGATCCATTTGACATAAAAATAAACATATTGGCCATTTGCCCTCTACCACTTATATGAAAGGAAAAAAGTAGGCAAAACCATTCAACTTAGAAGAAAAGGTTTAGGAAAGATTCCTTAAAACCCACAGGAGTAGCATTTTACCTGAAAAATAGCATTTGCATGTCATATTGACCACTGACTCAATTATTCATATAAGTATGATGACTCCATGTCTTCATCACACCATGTGCTGCCCTGAGAGATTCCCATCCCTGAAAAATTCCTAGAGCCAGTGACAGGTAGGAATAGAAGTCTGACAAACGAGTATTTCAACAACCAAAGAAAAGGTCTTTGACAAATTATGATAAAAATACCAAAAAGGATGAGTAGAAGGTTAGTTTCCCCTCAATACAGGAAATATGAGTGGTTCTAAAGAGCCCAGTTGAAAAAGTAATATGACCTCATTTATGTTAACCCACTAGAAAATTCTAATATGTCCTTATAATGATATAACTATTAGACGTAACTTTGATGGCTTTATTTGCTTAAAGCTTTCTTCAAGTGATCAGGTCAGAAGCTCAACAAGTGACAATAAGTTTCTTCTATTATCTTAACCATTGATATTATAATCCAATGAGCAAATTGTACTGTAAATTTCTTCCGGATCCCTCAGGTTGCTGTCTTATTTCTGCTTCCCTTCAAAAAATTATGGTTTCTGCCTGTGTTTTCTTATTAGCTACTCACCTCCTGTAATCTGTCTCTTTGGTTCTCAATTCTAACGAAATAATTTTCTCCAAAGGTATCACTGACCTGAAAAATTGCTATGTCTAAAGATCTTTTCTCTTTTAACCTTCATCTTTTATGAAGGGTTTGCTATATTTGATACTGGAGGTCATCCTCTATTTATTTTCTTTAAAACCTATTTTAATAACATTTTGTTGAAGTTAAAAAAAATTTTACATCACAATCATTTCACTGGTAGTCTAGATCTAACCTTTCTTTTGACCAAAATAAAAAATCCTGATGCAATGAATATGTTATGTATTTTAGAATAGTTTCCCCACTCATGGATATAAAAGGACAATTATTTCACCATTTTTTCCTGCAGAATTTTCTTTAGTTTTTCAAATACTTTGAGTGTGATTTCCTTTTAGCCATCTTTTCATTTACATTATTTATTTATTATCAGTTGTAAGATTTATATGTTTTTATGTGATTTTCAAAGTGCTTTACATATAGTGTCTTCCTTATCTTCACAAAAGTCCTAAGTTAATTGCTTTCATTATCTCCATTTTAAAGGTGGAGAAACTGAGATTGAAAGAAGTTAAATGGCCTACCATTGATTATAAGTGTATCTGAATCTGTATTTGAACCTAGTTTTTTTTTTTCTAATTTCAATACTGGCATTCTGACCACTATACTACCTAAATGCATCCATAATAATAGTTGCACTCAACTCTGCAGCATTATGCTGTGGTTTGTATGAAACTTCATATGTTTCTCTGAATTCCCTTGCTTCTCTGAATGTCTTTAATTGGAATTTTTTTCCCTGCCAAACCCACCTTTGGGTTTCTGAACTTCCAAATTTCAGTCAAAGGAAGTATCATGCTTCTGATCATCCAGATTGACAATTTTAATCATTCAGGTTGACAATTTATGTGATCTTCAAATCTTTACTCTCTCTTATCCCACTCACCTGCCAAAGTTTGTCCTTTATACTTCCACAATATGCATATTCATCTCCTTCTTTCCTTTCAAAGAATGCTGATTGTATCACCTCTTAGTTGGATTATTGCAGTATGCTCTTATTTAATAGATCTCCCTGCCTCATGTCTTTCCCTTCTTCAATCCAGTCATCAAACAAGCACCAAAATGATTTTCCTAAAGCCCAAATCTAACCATGTCACTTTCCCATTCAGTAAACTCATAGCTTTCTATGACCTCCAGGATCACATGTAAACTCCTCAGTTTGGAATCCAAAATCCTTCTCAGTCTTGTCCTCATCATCCTCTCTTTCCAACTCCCTAGGCTCTGGCAGAGTGACTGTTCCTGAGGAAACAGAGTCTGCTTGTAACTATTACACCTTGTTACCCTCTGTGTTGCAAGTACAGGGCATAGAATGGATGATTCAGGTGAGATAGGGGACAGGAACACATGTATATGGACCAGGTGGAAAATTATTTCCTACCTGCTTGCCTCCTGGCTGGGCCTCTTGTAAGGAACACCCATGACTAACCATCCAGCACAGTCTCTACTGCCAGGCCTGGCTCCTGCTGGGGAATGACAGTCCACTTGATTGCATATCATGGGGTCTTCTTAGGGAAGTGTACATTTTCTATATTGAAAGTATGCAGGGCAACTTCAGTTCTACTGCCTGTAAGTGAGAAAGCTCATATGGTTTACCCTAGGAAAGCATCTGGCACTGCATTGGAGTATATATCCTCCTCTAATTTGGAAACCATTGGTCTATATAGGATAGAATACAAATTTGTTAGTTTAGAATTCAGGGCTCACCCCAGTCTCTTCTAACTCAACTTGCTAGTCTTATTTTATGCTCTCCCCTTTGCTCACTCTCCATTCTAGTCATCCAGCACTTTCTTGCCTCCATGTGTTTACTCAGGCCATTTTTGGGTTTGGAAATAGCTCCATCCACATCTCAAGCCATCAACATTTTCTCTTCCTTCAAGTACCTACTCAGGTAAAACTTCTTTTATTGTCTTCCCTTATTTTCCCAATTAGAGATGATCTATCTTTCCTGAAATTTTTCATACCACTCTTTCCCCTTCTGATAGATTTATCTCAATCTACTTGTATTGTAGACATGGGTATAGTTGACTGATAATAAGTTCCTTGAGGGTAGATAACACTATTTTTTAATCTTTATTTCTTTCTTCCCTCATGACATATCTTAAGCATCACTTTCTATATGAAGCCATTACCAATTGCCTCCACTTCTCCAAACTAACTTGTATTTGGCAGTATTTTATGTATTTGTGTTTATTGCCTTCATATTTATTTTATTTATAGTTTTACATATCTATGTTGCCTCTCTCCTAGAATGTAAGGTCCTTATACATTGGGATTATTTCATTCATTATATTTATTTCTCTCCAAATTGGCAAAGTTGCTGGTATAGAGTAGGTTTTAAATAAATATTATTCATTGATTGCCAGTCATTTTGCTAAGGTCATATAATAGCAGATATTGTAATAGCTTTTTTCTAGCATGTGGTTTTCTCTGTCAAAGTCAAGTTAAACATTTTTTTGTTTTTCAGAAAATATATTAAATATTAAATATATTAAAATATATTATATTAAAATATATTAATATAATTAATATTTTCTGGTCAGCAAATGCACTCATTTATATTGATATGCACAAATATAAATGCGGAAGGTAAAAACTGTGTGATAATCTTTAGCAGATTACATTGATCAGCTTAAAAAAAAAACAACATTCAGTTCAGGACTCCATACATACATAAAGTAAAGAGTTGAAACATGACCTAAGGGAAACAATACAAATTATTTATAAGCTAGAAAATTGGGCCTATGGGGAAAAAATGTGGCCTATTGGCCTGGAGTAAGAATGCTAGGATAGAAAGCACATAAAAGACTGTATAGCATGTGAAGGATGAGGATGGGGAATAAGTGTTCTCCATTTCCACTGAGTTCCACTATGATCTTAAATGATCACAGGAGGTAAGGCAGAAGTAGGTTTGCTAACATCCCCCAATTGTTGTCAAGGAGCTCTCAGGAAATTTATTCCTCTTTGTGGTGAGGTGATGAGTGAAGCTGGCTAATCCATTTTCCTCAGTCTCCCTATGATTTCCCTTTAGGGCTTTCCCTATTCCCTGATATCCTGGGGAGAGAATGCCATCTATAACTAAGAACTGGTTAACTTGGAGCTTCTTGAAAGATTTAAATCCAGAGAAATTATCAAACTGAAATGGAAGAAAATAACTTTTTTTTGATGTTTCAGTTGCAGTAATGTAGAAAGTATCTTTTCTTAGGGTTTATTAAGGTTAGAAAACAGCTATTTTTCTGTCTGGGTTAACTTAATTGTGGAATCTCATGGCAGCAGTGGATGAAACAGTTAGATCCTATGATTCTCTGAACTCATAATCCATCATGTAATTCAAATGCAGAATCATAATTCAATATTTGACTTTTGGGAAAAAAAACCTTTCTGATATTTAATAACTGAGCTAATGGAATACTCAGAGTGATAAAAACAGCCTAGTTATTGCTCTGTTGTGATAGCCTACTGACTGCAGAGCCTTCCATGCAACAGCCATTCTATGTTTATTGGTCATAAAGATCTTTTGATTTGGTTCTGACTAGAAATAGTCAATAAAATTTCTAAAACACTCAGTTTATCAATCAGTCAACAAGTATTTATTAAGTGCTTACTCTGTGCAAGACACTACTAAAGATTGAGGATAGAAAGTCAAACTGACATAATTCCTGTCTCTAAGGACCTTGTTTTCTAATAGAGGAGATAACTTGAAACTGAGTGTGTGTGTGTGTATGTGTGTATGTGTGATTTATATAAAATGAATATAAAGGATTTTGAGGAAAGAATTCATTAGCACCTAGGAGACTCCACAATTTTAAATATGAAACCCAATTAAGTATCTCCGATTTTGGACCCACTCTTTGATTATGGTTGGAGGGTAAAGATACATAATCTTTACCTTTCCTTTTCATATTATATAGATTCTAAATTAAAAACTTTCCTTTTTTGACTGCTTATTCTTCTCTAGTAGATTCAGGTTAAACCTATTTTAACACAATTTTAGACATTTAGTCACCAAGGAACTAGGTGAAGTTTTCATTCTTTTTGAACTCTTCTTTCCTCACCAGGAAAGAACCAAGGATTTGTGTTCTGTGTATTTGATCTCTACACTACAAAGTGATCGCTGAATGTACAAAAAGACATTAGCTCTTTCATCAAAAGATTTCACTCTGTGCTACATCACTGTAGTACCAACAAAGAGAGAACATGATAAAATGTGAATGTGGGAAGGGATCTTTGAGATCCTCTAGTTGTACAACTTTATTTTATCAATGAGGAAACTGAGGCCCTATCAGATAAACTGATTGGTCTCAGGTCACACTACAAGTTACATCCTGAGACTAGAGCTCATATCTCTTGATTTTCAATTCAGCATTTTTTCCATAATGCCATATTACCATTTTTTAAAAATTCAAATAGATAAACTATCAGTAACAATTGTGAACATTTTATAATACATCTCCAGAAGATAATATATCATCATCTCAATTAAATATCCATTACAGATCATGCATCTGTAATGTTTCCTGAGGTACTCGTACTATTCTGAATAAATATCCTATCACAGAAGTACAATGAGAATATTCATTAATTTGGGGACTGTTTGTGTTTTTATTCTTAAATCCAATTATTTATTTCAATTAAATTCCTTTGCTTCCATCAAAATCAGTGGTCTAGTCACTGAATACTATTTTTAAAATTTTAATTTTCACAAGTATGCTTGAATTTTATTTGTATTGCGTAGCAGTGAACAAGACAGTACATTCACACACTTAAATTTGGTGTTAAGGCAGTTCTAAATTTCTAAAGTCTAGGATTTATTATTCTTTCTGCTGTGGTTATGAGTATAGAGTCAGTCTTTACTATCTCAACAGATTCTCTCTCTCTCTCTCTCTCTCTCTCTCTCTCTCTCTCTCTCTCTCTCTCTCTCTCTCTCTCTCTTTCTCTCTCTGTCTCTGTCTCTTTCTTGTCATATGCATGAATATAGTACCTCAACCTATGAGACTTGTTGGGATCATCAACCCAGAAAGTATATATAGAGAAATGATGGCCCAGTATAAAATCTTGGGGGTTGGGGTAGGGATGGGGTACGGGAAACTCATGCTAAAGTGCTGGGAGTTGGATAATGATTCAGCAAAGAAAACTGAGAAGGAATCATCACTCAGGTAGGAAAAACTACCATGAGAGAACAGTGTCCTGAAAGTCAAGGTGGGGTGAGAGGAGGAAGATATGCAGTAAAAGAGAGAGAAGACAGTGAGACAGAGAGAGGAAAAAAGAGAGACACAGAGACACACACACACAGAAACAGAGAGGGAGACAGACAGACAGACAGACAGAGACAGAGATAGAGACAGAGACAGACAAGAGAGAGACAGAGACAGACAGAGACAGAGAGAACATATCCAGGAGGAATAGTTAAGGGTAACAAAATGGGTGGCAGGGAGGTGAAGAATGTTGAGAATCAAGAAAAGACCATTAAGGGTTCATTGGCAACTTGGTGATGATAGAAGCCTAATTACAAGCAATTGAGAAACTAATGTTGAAGTAGAGGCAATGAGAGTAAGCAGTATTTTTTTCTAGGAGTTTAACTTTAAAAGGGACAGATATAGGCTATAACTTAAAAAGATGGCAAGTTCATCATTAGGATCACTCTCACTGTTTATTCCATTTCTGCAGTATCTCTTTACCACTGGTCAAAAGGGAGGTGTTCCTTTTTCTCTTTCCTTTTGAATAGAACAAAAATCTTGATATTGTTATTTTGAAGTCATGAAGAAGGGATAGGAAATAAATACTCTATGACAGGATGGACCTCTGGACAAAAAACCATAAATAAATAAAAGAATCAATAAACACACAAATAAAGATTGAGAACCATTGACCAATGGCTAACCATCTTTGAAGAAAGAAGGCCAAAGCTTATTCAATAGGTTATTGTAACGAATTGATTTCTATATCATTTATGATAAAACAAGAGGAGATAGAATTAAGTTGTGTCATGGTAGATTTAACTTACATAAAGAAAAAAATCTTAATATTGGAAATGGTTTGAGGTTTGTCTCCTTGGATATCTGTTTTTAAAAATCTGTAAAACCTAAAATCTTATCTTGAACATTCAAATGTTGGATGATAGACTTGGAGTAAGAGAAAACAATCTAGAGATACAGGCATGAGGATGATTATTACCTACTTGAATCATTTAGTCACTCAAAGATTAGTAAGAATTTGCTGTGCATCAGGCAGTGCATTAAGTACTGGGGACACAAAGGAAGTCAAAAAACCAAACAATTTCTATCTTCACTAAACTCATAGTCTATTGAGGGAGGCAATGTGTGCAAACAACTATGTACAGACAGCATGTTTTGAGGGTAGACTTATAGATAAGGCAGTCAGGGTAGGGACAACTAGGAATGGTTTCTTACAGAAAGTAGAACTATAGCCAAGACTAAAGGAATTCTGGGAAGTTAGGAGGTAAAGATGAGGAAAGAGATTATTCTAGCCATTGGGAATAACCATTGAAATAGTCAAAGGCAGGATATGCAGTGTCAAATATGAGGAACAACAAGGAGAACAATTACCCTGGATTGCATTACACATAGAGGGACATAAGAGACCTGGGAAGGTAGGACGATGACACCACATTATTCATTAAGGGCTTTGGAAATAAGATGATTTTATATTTGGCCCTGTAGGGAATAGGAACCTACTATAGTTTATTGAATAGAGTGTTAATATAATCCTATGTACATCTGTCCCCACCCACTTAGCACAGAGTGAATATAATTCCTAAAGAGTAATTGTTTTTCTTTTACCCAGGAATCCTGAGGGTCTTCTACTTCCAATTTGATTTCTTTTCTTTTTTGATTAAAGGGATTATCCCTTGACTAACTACTTAAAGAAGCCTATTCCTTGAATGGGTATGTCTCATTCAAAGTGAGAATGTGGTAAGACCTTAGTCTGAAAGAGTCAGGGTCTCCCATTGCATCCTGGACCATCTCCAGTCATCCTGATGAATATCAGGCCACTGGACCAAGATGGCTCAGGAGGAGAAGGTGAGGCTGGTGACCTTGCACAGTCCTCCCTCATTCAAATCAAAGTCAGCTGCAAGTCATGTCATCATCTTGATGCCATGGTCCTCTTCAAGAATGAAGGACAAAACAAAAACAACAATCTTCATTTTAGGAAAATCAACTTGCCAGCAGAGGTGAGAATGATTTTAATTGGGAGAGATTTGAGAGAGAATGCACCTGTTGCAGCAGGCTATTGCAATAGTCCAGGCTTGAAGCAATGTTGGTCTGAATCTGCCAGGGTAGAAAAGGGAGTGTATACAAGAGATAGTATTTGGCTCTGAAGGGATATGAACCAAGACACAGAGGAAAGAGAGTCTGAGACAAAATGAAAAGGGGAGGGGGAGAAATGATAGTAATAGAAAGCAAAAATAGAAGGATAGGTTGAAGCCAGATGATCGAGGACCTTGAATGTCAGATTTAGATTATTTGTGAAGCAATGGTTGCCATGAAATCTCCTGAGTAGAGGAGTCATATGACAGGAGTAAAGGAGAAGGATTATTTGGGCAACAGTATGAAGGAGGATTTTAAAGAGTCAGGAGAAGCAGTTATTAGAATAGTTAATGTGTAAAGAAATGAGATATTGAAGATATATATATACACACATATGTATGTATATACACATATGTATATGCATACATAAACACACACATACACTGCTTAACTACGAGTCAAGAGTATAAAGTAATGAAGGTAGAAGAAAAATATTTAACAAAAACAAATTAGACATTCAGAATATTTTCTCCAAAATTGGCTGAAATGGCAGTTTGTTTTCTGTGTCTCTGAGAAACATACAGGACTTAACAGCTGGAAGATCTTTGAGTCAGTCCATGGATGTTGTGCCGCTTCTCACATAATGGATAAGGAAAAATGAGATCCAGAGAAGTTAATTGATTTGAATAAGGTCATTGAGGTAGTCTGTAGCATAAAAAGCATTTTAATCCTAAATCTTTAAATATCAATGCCAGAATTCTTCAGAGAGAGGGTATAATAAAGCAAAGTTTACTGGACTAGAAATCAGAAAAGAACTTAGTGTGTATTCTGCCTTCAGCATACACTAGCTGTGAAGGCATGAGCAAGTCACTTAACCTCTCTGAAATCTCAGCTTTCTCATCTTTAAAGTGAGGAAAATAGTATACTTAACTTTTATTAGGTTGGATATTAAATATGCCTTTAATGAGTAGTCCATTTTCCCCCCAAGGCTGGTCTTGATTGTAGCCCATAAGTTTCCAATAGCGTGTAAGTCAGGAGAGTTCCTATGTCATCAAAACACTTCCATCTCCCAGCTGTATTTCTTAAATTCAATGTTATGTGTCATACTACAAGATCTGATAGTGACATTCTAACTACTTTTGAGAATTTCTTTGATTCTGGAACAATCATGCTTGTTGACATATTACTATAGTAATCATATTTCATCATTTCCTCAAATAGGAATGTCTTCTAGAGTCACTGAATTTTTTAAAAATCTTCCAAACATTGTGGGATGAATATTTTCCAGTCTGCTAAAAATGCCCAGTTGTTGACTGAACTTCTGAGAGTTTTTATATATCCTTGAATGAAAAAAAGGAGTTTCATTAGTAAAAATTACCTTTTTTCCAATATTCAGTAGTAATAGGCAACAGTTGTTTCTTTATGTGTGTCTCTTTTCCTTTTGGCTTCTATTTTTTAAAAAAATGTTTTTATTTACTTTGTTAAATATTTCCTACTAGATTTTTTTCAGTTAACATTGATCTTTTAAAATAGTTTTAAAATAGTTCCAAATCCTCTTTCTCCCTCCTTACCATTTCCCAAACAATACGATATTGATTATACATGTGAAGCCATGCAAAATGTATTTCCATATTAGCCACATTGCAAAAGAAAGCATACACACAAAACCCCCAAAAAATAAAGTGAAAAAATATACTTCGTTTTGCACAAAGACTTTATGTTATCTTTCTGGAGGTGGATAGCATTTTGCATCGTGAGTCCTTGTGAATTTTCTTGCATCATTGTCTTCAGATTAGCTAAATCTTTCTCAGCTGATCATCATTACAATATTGCAGTTATTTTGTTCAATATTTTCCTGGTTCTGCTTACTTCATTTTAAATCAGTTCAAATAAGACTTAGATTTTTCTGAAACCATTCTGTTTGCTATTTCTTATTGTGTAATAGTATTCCATTACATTCATATATTCCAACTTATTCGGCCATTCCCTAATTGAGGAACATCCTTTCAATTTTTAATTCTTTGCCACCACAAAAAGAGCAGTTATTTCTCTCATGGATTTCTCACTCTTCTTCCAGTTTCAAGATGCCCAAGTTGCACTTTAGAAAAATCAGTAAGTCCTCCAGCTGTTATCTCCTTCTGAAAGTCTTTGCTTGTTTTCTGAAGACTAATCAGGCTATTTTATAGCAATTATTTGTCAGTTCCTAGCATTGTCTTAATTTTTCAACCACACTTTCATTTGCACTTTATTGTTATTGTCCTTGTTTCATTGTGGACTTGAACAATCCTCAAAATATTAGACTTCTTCATACCAACAATGATGGAAATATCTCTAATAGGGACTGATGTGTGTTCTTTCAGAATTACAATCTTTGCATATTTCTTTGGAATAGTACCTGTGCTAAAATGATGTAGAATTAAAATACAACAAAAAAGAGCATTGACATATGTACATGACATATATATACATACATCCATACATATATATATATATATATGTATATATAAATGGAAGCCAGAACCTTCCTGACAGAGAACTAATCAAATGTGCACAAACCAGCTCTATCTGCTTTCATTTGGCCAAGGTTAGACATTCTGTGTCAGTCTAGTGAAAACAGAAAGACATACTTGTGATTGATGTTGCATAGTGAAACCATATAATAAAATTCTTACTTATCCCATGTAACTTGCACAAGACTGTACTTCATAGAAGTCTTTAAACTTGTAAATTTTCTGGACTACAGATCTATATGAAATCTGTACATGAAAAGGTTTCTTAACCTAGGGGCTATGATTTTAAAAATATTTTTATAACTGTATTTCAGTAAAATTGGTTTCCTTTGTAAACCTATATAACATTTCAGCGTATTCATTTAAAAACAAAAGTATTATTTTGAGAGGAGGTCCATTGGCTTAACTTGATAACCAAAGGTGTCCATAATACACAAAAAAAGGCTAAGAACCTCTGGAACTTCTGCTTTAAACACATGTTCTCATATGACACCATTCTTAACAGTGGAGATATTTAACACAAATACAAAACAGAAACAGGTTGGAATAGGACATTTCTTGAAGAATAAAAAGAATTCAAAGAAATCTGCATCAAATAGGAAAGAGGGTCATCTGTATCATTGTTCTTTATGCATTTGTATCCTTTTATCTTGCATCAGACCTGAGTTTTTTTAGCTACTTACTAATATTATTTTTTTTAAATATTGTCTTTATGAAAGTATTTATGGGTGTTTTTAGTTCAACTTCCCTAGGCCTAATTTTTCACAGTTATACTTTCAGAGGTTTTAAAGCTCTGAAACAGAACTGAAACCTTCTAACATGGTCTACTTGTTTTATGGCCCAATTTCTCTGTTTGAAACTGTTAAAAGTGAACTGGAAGAAAGAATTTAGCTATCTTGTCCATTTCCTCATTTACAGAAGACTAAGTTGGTGCTAGATTTTATGTTCTTATTCAGCTTTGTAATTTTCCAGGTTAAGAGGACATGTTGACTATTGTATGACCCCACTCATCCCAAAACAGCACTTTGGTAAAATGAGCTAAAAGTGCCGCTTCCTTTCAGTGGGTCAAAAGGTGTTGGAAGAAGAAAAAGGATTATACAAATGATATAACTTGTTATGGGAATTGCTTCAATTTAATTCCTGGGAAAACTTCTGTCCCTAGTTTAGCTGAAGTGAACTCAATTCAGTAAAGATTTATGAAGTGCCTACTATGTTCCAGGTACTGTGCTAAGGACTAAGGATTCAAATAAGAAAAAGAGACAGTCTCTGCCCTCAAGGAACTTACAGTCTAATGGGGGAAACAGAAAATGAGGCTGGGATGGGTGTTTGGAGAATGATATTCCATAGAGTCAAAGCCAAACTGAGTAGCTGATGGAAAATGAGAGCTCTCTGTTAAGGAAGGCTTAGGCATGAATTTGATATTGTGTCCTCCAGCCCTCTAGAAGGGAGAGGCAACTGAAGGTAAATTGAGAAAGTATAGATTTTCAAAACCTGAGTCCTTTGGTGTGAGGACAACCAAAGTCTCATGATCAGAATTCCAATCCAACAGGTAGATGAAGAGTTCCAAGATGTAACAAAGACCAAGGATAGCAACAACTTCTATCGTTCCCAGTATAATGTTCTCTCCTATTCTTCCTTGTGATTCGTATGATAAATATTAACTTTACTGTGATACTCTTTATTATTAATAAAGAATTTAGTTCATTGGAAGATTCTGTTTTGGATCACAATCTAGGAACTTGAAGCAAAAAGCAGAAGAATCTTATAAAGCAAGAAAGGAAACATGCATTTATTAAGCATGGTACCACTATGTGCCAGACACTAGATTATGAGCTTTAGAAATATTATTTCATTTGATACTGACAACAACTGACAACAAGCATAAGAGGTAGGTGCAATTATAATTCTCATCTTATGGCTGAAGAAACAGAAATTAGATGTTAAATGCGTTGTGCAAGGTCACACAGTAATTATCTGAGTCTGGATTTGAATTCAGATCTTCCTGATTCTAGATCCATTGCTCTACCCATTGTGCCACCTATAAAAACAAATTGAAATCTCTCCATGTATTAAACTAGGAGTGATAGCTACCACATTGAGTGACAGTCAGGGTTCAAAAACATCTTAGATTAGAACATCAAACTGAATAAAATTCACTGAAAAATAATAAGATTTAAAAATGAAGTTTAATGCTTGCCTTACAAAAATCAACTTCCTAAGTACAAGGTAAGACAGATGTTGCTATACATAAATTCTTCTCAAAAACATCTAGGGGTTTGAATGAATGGCAATTTCAATATCTGTCAATACTTTTTCAATACAACTATTAAATCTAATATAATTTGGGTCTACATTTAGGGAGATACAGAACTCAGGAGGAAAGAGGCAGTGGTCCTATTGTGATTCCCCCATCATACTACATCTTTGTGCTGTTCTCGGTGATGATTGCTCCATTTTAGGGAAGATATCGATAAGAAAGAGTGTCCAGAAGAGGGCAATAATTATGGCTTATGTCATGAGACAATCAACTGGAAGAACTGGAGATTTTTAACCTGTGGAAGAAAAGACCTGGGTGAAAGGTATGGAATATGATAGCTGTCTCCAAGTATTTGAAAACCTATCATATGCACAGAGAACTCTTCTTCTTTTGCTTGGCTCCAGAGTATAAAACTGGAAGTAATGAGTTGCAAAGAGTTAAAACTTGACTTCAACATGGTACAATGGTAAGGTAATGGATTTGGAGTTAGAAGACCTAGCTTTGAATACTACCTGTGCCACAGATTACCTGTGTGACCTTGGGAAAGTCACTTAAACTTTCTCTGTCTCTGTTTCCTCACCTATAAAATGAACATGTTTGACTAGGTCATCTCTGAGATAGTTTATAGGTTTATCTGCTACTTATAAATTTTCTACTCTAAGAAAAAAGAAACAATGCAAAAAAAAGAGAGAAAAGACAGTCTTGAGAAGTAATGGGCTCCACCCAACTTGAAGTCTTTAAGGCTGGTAATTACTTGGCAAGTATATTATAGAAAGCATCCTTTTTCAGATAAAGTTTAAACTGTATGTCCTCCTGGGTCTCTTCTAAATCTGAAATTCTATATTCTATATGGTTGTGAAGAGACTCTCCCTTGGTTTTTATGGTAGAAAAAATTTATAGGCCAAATAACCAACCATCTCTCAGACAAAGAACCTCTCCCAACTTTGCTGTTTCTTAGATGGTGCAGTGGATAGAGTGTCAGGTCAGGAGTTAAAAATAATCCTATTCTGAGTTCGAATGTAGCCTCTGATACTTACTAGCTATGTGATCCTGGTCAAGTTATTTAACCCTATTTGCCTCAGTTTCTTCATTCATAAAATGAGTTGGAGAAGGAAATGGCAAATCATTTCTATTTCTTGAAAAGAAAATCCCAAATGGGGTCACAAAGAATCAGACAGAACTGAAAAAGTTGAACAACAAAGCACTTATAAATCATGATATAATAATATCTAGAACTCATAAATAGTGTTCAAGGTTTGCAAGGTTTCATAAATTGTTTCATATCTTTTTTTGGAGCTGCAAGAACTGCGTCAGTTATACATATACTAGAAAAGGGTACAAATCCCTTCCAAACTCTATTCTAGTAGAATTCTCAGCAATGAAAATCCTAAAAAATATATAGGGAGGAAATTGAGGGAAATGGTAATCTGACCCTAATTAATTTTTCTCTTAGGAATTCTTCTGTTTTATTGAGCTAAATATTAAACTCCAGTAAAACAGTGTTCAGTCTCATTCACCTCCCTGTTCTTGTCATTATAGTCAACTATTCACAACTGAGTCTATTTTTCCCCCAGATAATGTAGGTGTAACTACAATTATTCTTGAAGGAAGCTGCCTGTGGCATCAAGGTGAGAGAAATCAGCTCCTGAATTATTTCTCAAAGACCTGTTCATTTTGTTTTCAATTATTTGTATTCAACACAAGGCATGAGTTTAGCTGATTTCATCAGGTGCTTATAAAGACTTATACAAACATGCTTATTTCTTGATCTGTTAGTTGCTGAGAGTACCCAGGCATAAATTAAAGGATCAAAAGTGTGGTTCTTATGCGAATAATTTGGAAGAATGGTAGAGGGAAGGGCAGGCAGAGAAGCCATCAAATGGACCACTTCTAGTTCATTACTCTTTAATAAATTGATGGATCAGCAAAAGGAAGACAAAGAAGATAAAAGAAGAAGGTAGAGGAACAAGGAGAAGATGAACAAGAGGAGGAGGAGGAGATGAAGGAGGAGAAGGAAGAAGAAACAGAAATGGAAATGAAGATGTATGTTAGATGCTCCATTGCAAGATAATGCTACCCCTACAGCTGGTAATACCCCTAAGGGTTTCTATTGGATTACCTTGGATATGCTATCCCAAAGTTTCACCTAGAATTGAATTCTAGATAAGGGAAAACCTTGAAGAGCTTATAGAACCATGTTTACCATCTTAGAACCAACCAAAAAAAGAGAGTAGGAACAAGAAGGCAAGGAGTTAAGTAGACACACACACTCACACACACACACACACATACACAGATACATACATATATGTGTATATATACAGATGAGTATGTGTATGTGTGCTTGTAAAATGAGGGGTTTGGACTAAATGCCCTCTGTGGTCTCTTCTAGGTCTCTCAGAGTTATTCAGTTGTGAAGTATAAAACTGTTCTTATATAACGGGCCACTCCCCTGGCTCCTACCTTCTAGTAAATATATTCAAAAGTAAAGAATAAAGTTCTTTTCAGAACTGGCCCACATTCAAAATGTTTAAAAAATTCAGAAAGAATAGACTAAGTCACTGCAAATAAATCTGTCATAATGAAATCTATTTATTACAGATGTGAATCTGAAGCCTATATTCAATTTCCATGACAAGAAAGATGCCATATCTTTCAAACTAGGTTTCAGATCAAATAATATGCTAACTTATGGATTGAAATAGCACAAAACTTTAAGCAAGGTGATGAAAAACACTTAGCAGACACAGTAGAAATTTATTCGTGCCACCTTTTTGAAAAAATCATTTTAATTTTGAGTTTCAAAATTCCATTCATCTCATGCCCCCCACCCAACTGAAAAAATAAGAAAGCTAAAACTTATTGCAAATATGTATGGTCAAACAAAAATAAATTCTCACTTTAGCCATGTCAAAAACAAATGAAAAGAAAAATCAATGACATCAGTGAAAAACCTCCATGTTTTGGATTTATTTTTGAATTAAAGAAAAGTCAAATAAAAACTATTCCTCTGCTTAACAGTAGTCTATCTGGGCCCATCTCTTCCTTTAGGCTTTCCCTTAAAATCCTGTTCTACACTGATTTCTCTTTTATCTAAACCTTCAAAAACTTATCATTTGTCCTTTATGATTTAGTAAACCTTATAATATTCTATCTTGTTGTCCAATTTGCCTTAACCACAAAATTAAGCTTTCTAATTTATCAGTAGGTAGAGTCCATTGGTGTCTCCATAAATATAAGCATATACATACAGACTTTTAATAATTTTGATGCCTAGATGTATGAATGTGGATAGGCATTGGCATATAGCTATGCATGTTAATGTACATACATATATGCACACATGTACATTCACATATACAGATATACTTATGTACTGTGGCTATCTCCTGTGTCCCCCTCATGCTTATTATCTCCTCATTCTTCTCCCCCTGGAGCCTTGGTCCCTAGTACTTAGTATAGTGGCTGGAAAGTAAGTGCTTAAACAATTCTTTATCATTCTCTCTCTCTCTCTCTCTCTGTCTCTCTCTCTCTCTCTCTCTCTCTCCCTCTCCCTCTCTCTCTCTCTCTCATATCTACCTCTCCTTAACGCTCTTCTCTCTGACTAAATTATATGCTTACCTTGTGGGCAAAGAACATCTCTTCTGCTGCTGCCGGTGGTTTTATTTTGTTTTATTTTGCATTCTGGCCAGCCAGGCAGCACAGTAGATAGAGTACCAGACTTAGAGTCAAAAAGATTCCTCTTCCTGAGTTCAAATCTGGCCTCAAACATTTATTAGCTGTGTGACCCTGGCAAGTCTCTTAAAGACAACCTAGAGAGACAACATAGAAGTTACGCTGTTTACTTCAGTTTCCTCATCCTTAAAATGAGTTGGAGAAGGAAATGGCAAACCACTCCAGTGTCTTTGCCAAGAAAACCTTAAATGGGCTCATGAAGAATTGAATACAACTGAAAGCAACAGCAACAATTTTGCTTTCCATTGCACTTAAGATACTGTTCAGCATATGTGTTTGTGTATCAACTGGGTTGGGACCTACAAGTTCATTAATAAAAGAAACTCCCTCCATCAATGCATGTTGGCACCTTCTTTGCAACATATATTCTTTCAAATCTATTTTTAAAAAATAAATTCACTTAGTTCATTTTATTTTTCAACATTCACTTTTATAAGATTTTGAGTTCCAAATTTTTTCTCTCCCCGCTGCTTCCACTCCCCGCTACCCAAGACAGCAAAAAATCTGTTATGCTATATATATTCTTAAAGAGTTGTCTAGAATACAGAATGGTTAAGTGATTTGAAACCAGGTCTTCCTGGCATTGAGGCCAGTTCTCCATCCTAAAGTGTCAATAATATGTTATCTCTCTCCATAACAGAAGCTTAAATTAATACTTGCATACAACTATATTCGGATCTGTATGAGGACACACGTGTCTACATAAACATATGTATTTATTATAGAAAAGAATTTCATTGTCCTTTTTATACTCAGTCCTACCATACAGTTGGTGATTAATATGTGTTACAGATAATATAACTATGTTACTATATTATTATAGATAATATAACTATGAAGATAGATTTATGATTTTATTGGAATGGGGAATTACCTAATAAGCTACATCCTCCATTGATATACATCAGCTACTTGTCTATGAAATACAGTCTTAGAAATATGTCTAAGTATCCTGTCTTGCCCAGGGTCACAGAACAAGTATGTGTCAAAGGCAGTACCTGAACCTAGAATTTTCAGACTCCCAGGATAACTCTCTATCCACTCTTAGATTGTTTCTCTGGGTAAAAGAAGTTTATAGGTCTATATCATTTTCTCATTTGGACCTCATAATAATCCTAGGAGTTAAGGATTACAGGCATTATTGATACCATACACATAAGGCAATTAAACCTCAAAGAGCTGAAATGACTAACCAGTAAATGCTGGAGATGGAATTGGAATCCTCATCTTTTTGTTTTTCTAGGTACAACACTTTGCATCCTAGCTTTCATCTTTCTATGTTATCTATATATCTCAATCTTCTCTCTCCTTAAGTTTCTCTATATATGTCTCTATGAATAAATGCACACTATGGATAGATATAGATATACATATCCATAGAGGTAACTAGAGATGATAAAGGCATACATATACTTATAGATATCTATTTCTGAATTGTTAGTTAACTAGCACTTGCTGATTGACAAAGTCAGAAAAAATCATAAAGGAATAAATGGATATGAAGCACTGAAAAATATTACTATAAACTTACCTGATTCTCCATCCCCACTTTTTATTTGGCTGTAGAGAAACTAATCTGTACTTGATAGAAACAGACTTACATAGAATTTTATAGTAGAAAGAACACTGATCTTAATGCTCAGAGATCTGGATTCAATTGCTGGCTCTGATACTTGCTATATGACCTTAAAAAAGTCATTTTAACTTCCCAGAAAATTATTTTTGTCATTTACAAAATTCAGATAATCATACCTTTGTTATCTACATCATGGAGCTGTTGTGAGAAAAATGTTGATAGGACTCTCTACACAGGAATTATCATTAATGCCTTTCATTCAACATTTATTTCTTGAAGAAAGTCAAACTCAGACCTACACAGGCCTCCTACAAAGAAACCAAGAAGAACCACTTAGGTAACATGATTTTAGGATAACTGAGAAAACCATTCCCCCTGCCTCAGGTCCCAATAATTTCTCCACCAGTATGTCACAATTCCTGCATCATCTACCTTTGCAGTTTATCTGTTGAATTGTAGTAGCTTTACCCTCAGAGGGAACCAGCCATACTATAAATATCCTATCTAGAGAAGTAACATATTAAAACTATTGGTGCTCATGAGTATCTACTGAATACATTAGCACTGATTAATTTATCATATACCTAGCAGAATGTAGATTTCTGATAGAATGAAATTAACAACTAGCTCTGTGAGAGAGAGCAACTGAGCTTTGAGAGATCTGTAGGAATGGTACTGAGTTCAGGTTACTATGCCAAGAGGACTAAGGCATCCCCATTTTAAGTACCTCTTTCTCTCAATTTCCTCAAATCCATAAAAATGCACAATATACAAAATGTTTTCAACACCTAATAAATTTATATAATTTTAAAAAGTAGGTAAAACTTTGGAAATTTGTCCTTAAATCAGATAGCAACAAAATTCATGAAAGAATCTGCTTGCCTGAATCACATTTTAATTTTGTCTCTACTGAACCCATACTTTCCTAGTATAATTAGTATTACTTAATCAAGATCATAATGACATTGGAACACCTTCACCATTTGGCTCTGTCTTGACCCCAGATAGAAGTAATATCCACAAATATTTCCCAGGTGATAATGAAGCCCTAATACACCGTAACTCCACTCTTAAGAAACTTATTCTTGGAAAACAACACGCAGCAATGAAGAAGATGATACAGTAATTACTTAGCTCAGAGTTAGGTGAAATCCAAGACTCTGAACTCTTCCTCCTTAATGGTAGAATTCCAGTATCTCTAAGGTACATTATAATCTCTTAGGTAGTAGACGAATTCTTTGGCATTGAAAAAGGGACATAGAAGTTAATTGACTCTCCAGGTCACAGACCTAAGAAGCATTTGTAAGAGATTTAGAAGCAAATCTTTATGACCTTTAAACCCAACCCTCTATCCACTATATCATGCTGTCCCCAATAAGACAATGCTGCCTAGAAAGCTATGGTATTGCATTGATTAAACTGTACTGATTAGAATCACACATATAGAATTTTGTTGCATAGACATACATGTAAATCTACATGTATACATATATATAAGTAGATATATATATATATATATTTGCACACAGACACATAAATAAATATCTCAGAATATGGACATATAAATCCTGAAGGTCTTTAAATGAGGAAATTTGACATGAAATATGAAATTTTTTGTCCTAGGAAAATCTCCACATTCTGACTCTGGCCACTTAAAATGAAATCAAAATGAACACTTACTTGTTTGGCATAAATTTGACATCCCACTTAGCACTGATCATATGCAAAAAGCAGCCTCATTCATTCAAGTATTTCTGTTCCTGTCCTCAAAATGGAGTGTTGTGTACCTGTCAAATAAGCAGAATTCACAAATGAAATCAAAAATGGATGATAACTCACCTTCTTTGTTAAAAACACCAAATCTCCAAAGGGCAATTGTCAGATTTCAGCCATCAGTTTACCTATCATAAACCTTCACCTATATTCTCAAATAGGGAAAAAAAAACAACAAAGTATTATGCAGGCACAAACATATGTATGAGTCTATATACATATGTATTGGTAGCTAAGTGGTGTAGTAGACTACACTATGGTGTGGAATATCAATTTGGCTGGTGGCAAAGTTAATGATGGCTGCAGTTGTCAAATATACTCAAAACAAAATAAATCAACCATCCAACCTCTTGTATTTAAGTGCTTTTTATTTTCAGTGTTTTAGAAACAGTTTAATTTTAAACAGCATTCTAGTTATGAGCAGTCTCTCGTGAGGAAGTTTTTTTATGAGATTGAACGGAGATAATGACTACCATTAGTCATTGCCATTAGCATAAAGCATTAGAAACACTACAATATTTATAATGGGTGATGACACGACAGTAAAAATATGACTTCCTATCACTTGTGCAAGCTTTTGACTACAGCTGACTGCTATTTTATAAAGTTAGACAGATAGAAGACTGGTAATAGTACATTTAATGGCATGTTCATCATCAGACCTAATTGTTTTCCACCACAGGGTATGAAGCTTTATGTCCTCCATCAACCCCAAACAAACAGCTATCCTGCTTAATGGCTGTTCAATTAATGTTTATGGGGCCACCTTTATCCCCTGAATGATTTGATAAATGCACTTGAAGAAGACATGCAAGAAGCAAGCTTCATGCGTACCCCAATTCACATTAACCATCCCCCCAGTTCTGACCAGCCCAACAATTTAATTGAGATGTATATACTCTTTTAGAGTCAAAAACATTCATCAAGTCTCAATACATCTTCTCCCTTGCCTGCTCCCTGCCTTTGGTGTTCATTGTAAAAGTCAAAGAAAAAAAATCAAACCTGTAAAGGCAAATGGTCTGTGTAGTTTCAGCCTTGTTGCCTTGAAATTGAAGATCAAATCAGGGCTAAAATAGAGATGACGGGGTCAGGTCAACTCAGATAAAGGGCAGATGGTTCATTCCACCAGAGAGACCAGTCCTTTACGTTTCAATTGCCCTCCTTAACCCAGTACTCAGCACCTGTTCATAACTTAGACTTCCTTATGTTATTGTCTGTGTTGATTTCCACCCCCATTCCCCAAAGGTATATCAAAGATGGACTTCTAGCCAGTTTCTCAGTGCATATTAATTCATCTCTCTTCCTTTAGGAGGACGTTGGTAAAAAACTGAGCAACTTTCCTGCAAATACATTTTCACTGAAGAACAGGCATTGGTCTAATTCTGAAAGGAGCTGATTTCTCACTGGTGTAAGTTAATTGTACAGAGCAGTAACATATTCATCCATCACTTCCCCTTCTAATTCAAGAGCTCTGATCTCTGGATGCTAATGATGTATTACAAGCCTGTATTTCTCTGAGAGAAAGGTTATTAATCATTAATATTCTTAAGTTTGCAAAAGTAATTAGACATAAGGGGAAACAAGTAAAACTAGAATTGAAGGAAAAAGTGGTGAAAATTTCTTTTTTTGGAAATTAAGCATCTTTTCACACCATAAACACTGATGGATATTTCTGCATGCAGCAGAATAAATATACTAATACACTAATACACACATACATATATGGTTATTTTGTTTTCAGTTGTGTCTAACTCTTCGTGTCCTTATTTTGGATTTTCTTGGCAAAGATGCTGGAGTGATTTGCCATTTACTTCTCCAGATAAGACTGAGGAAACAAGGTTAAGTGATTTGCCCAGGGTAACAAAACCAGTAAGGGTTTAAGACTGGATTAGAACTCAGGTTCCTATAACTCCAGGACTGATGCTTTATCTATTACACCACTTAGCTACCAATACATACGTATATATACATACATACACACACATATGTGTGTATATATATATATATATATATATATATATATATATACAAAACAAAGCACTTAATATATACATATACATATCTACATCTCTCTCTATAGATATGTTTGTGTGTACATATATATATACATATAATACACACCTATGAGTATAGATATTACCTTTGATAAAAGTGTCATTGCTCTCTATCTCACTACCCAACAGTTTTTGTAGATAACACCAAGTTCATGAACAGGGACAAATGAGGTGGGCAAGTTTAAGAGCTGTCAAACCTTCCCGCCAACTTCCTGCAAAGAACTGAGCTGAGAAATAAGAAACATCACCTGGCTGGCCCACGTTTAAAACTGACTGCATTTGATTAAGAGGCAATGAGCCTTCCGTTGCCGGGTTCATTTGGCGTTTCCTAAGCACCTCTTCAAGTGAAAATTACGCTGTTGAACTGATTTGAATTTGATTAGTTTAACTCTACAGTTTATTATTTGTAATAAATAAAGCCAGCTTTTATGGTGGTATAGCACATTAAGAAACACCTTAGCAGAGCAACTGACTTATTTTTATTTCTTATGTATTATTGCTTGACTTTTCCCCTTAAGAAGCACATTATAGAATTTAGCAAGATATAGCCTATTTGATATTTGATTCTCCATGTTCCCAGATATGAATTGGTAACCTCACAAACTTCTTGTCTACTTCGGAAGCTTCACAGAAACAATTACAATAATCAAACAGTTCTGTTCCTGTGTTCATAATGGAGGCGTGCTTGTACCTGTCACGTAAGCAGAATTCATAACTGAAATCAGAAGTGTTGATTTATTTGCATAGCATTTATCAAGCACTTTCCTATGAATCATCTCAAAATTGCTCCCAAACCTTCATGTATGTTAGATATGGAAGTCTTTAGTAGGAAGATAGTAAGAAGGAAACCCATTAACACATTAAGGAAAAATCCCCTTGTTCAATTACAGAAAAGCATCATGGCAAAATAGCCAGGCTTAGAGTCAGGAGGATCAAAATTGAAGTTCTTCCTTGGACTTGTAGTAAGTCTGGGGTCACGATCAAATTGCTTAATCTCTTAGGGATGTTGCTATCTCCCAAAGATTTTAAGTTATAGATAAATTCCTGTTCCTCCTTGGAGGTGAGAATTTAACCTAGTTCCCCACACTAAGGAAATCACAAATTCTGATTAAAAAAAATTAACACCAAAACTAATATAAGCCAGATATTGAGAACCAACCTGACTTAATGAATAAGTTGAAGGGCTTATGGGAAAATGTTGGTTCAAATCTTGCCCCTTATTTTTGCTAGTTATATGAACCTGGATAAGTCACTTAGACTCTATGTACCTAAAGCCACTCCCCTAGGTCTTACCTAATAAGTCATTAACTCCATGGAATTCCTGCTTTGGGATTTCTCATTGATAAGAAAGTAAAAAATCCTTCATTCATTTTTGCATTCCGAATTTTATCATTTCCTTAAAAAACGGCTAAAAATGCAATGAAAATTGGACTCTGTCCTTGATGTCAATCAAGAAAATATGGAGTATATTACAATACAACAATCATCAGAAGATTTCATTAACTTAGATCTTATTATCTTAACTGCATGATGTCACTGAACTTGAAGATATAATATATCTCTGAAGAGTTATTTAATAGGTTGATTTTTCTGACAAGTTGTGAGATTATGAAGTAGATTTTTCAACTTGAATGTTTTCAGGATGACTTGAAGGTCATTCTATACATTTAGTGGCTCTGGTTACGTCTCCAAAGAGAAAAGTGGGGATTGAGACAATTTGACAAGAAATTTAGAAACAATTTTAATTACAGGGTATAAAGTATATTTTAACAATAGTGACAATTCTAAAGTTCAATTATGAGAGATGTCATGGTACAATTAATAGATTTGGAGTCAAAGGACTTGCATTAAAATTCTTCCTGTTTCCTTAGCTTTGGGCAAGTCACGAAAACTGTGGAATTAGTTTGTTGTTTCATAAAATGAGGAAGTTGGACAAAATTATTTCTACAGCTCTTTAGAGACTCATTGTTTTATAGGATTAAGTAACAAAACTCAAGGATTTTACATTATCATGCCACCTTAATATGCTAAGAAATAGGAAGTTATTAAAATGGATTAAGTTCCTCGAAGACTTTGAAAGGAGGCAGCTTGGTGGCTCTGGGGAAAGAGTGCTAAACCTGGAGTCAGGGAGACCTGAGTTCAAATCCTGCCTCAGATATACTAACTGTGTGACCTTGGGCAAGTCATTTAAATTCTGTTTCTCTTAGTCCCCTGGAGAAGGAAATGCTGATCATTCTAACATCTTTGCCAAGAAACCTCTGTTGATGGTGGTATGGTCCATGGGGTCATGAAGAGTCAGGTACAACTGAAGAACAGTAAGGCTTTGATCTGTTAAGACTAATAGTGTCAAACTCAAATACGGTGGTCACTCCCTTTGAACCAGCAATACCACCACTAGGTCTGTGTTCCAGAAAGACCATAAAAAAGGGAAAAGGACCCATATCTACAACAATATTTATAGCATCTATTTTTGTGTGGTGGCAAAGAATTGAAAATTGTGGGGATGCCATCAACTGGGGAATGACTGAACAAGTTATGGTATATGAATGTAATGGAATACTATTTTTCTATAAGAAATGATGAGCAGACAGATTTCAGAAAAGACCTATATGGGACTGGAGGGAAAAAGACTTATATGAACAGATGGTGATGAAGTGAACAGAACCAGGACATTGTACACAGTAAAAGCAACGTTGTGAGATGGTCAACTATGACTTAGATTTAGACTTAGCTCTTCTCAGCAATGTAATAATTCAAGACAATTCCAAAAGACTAACAAAGGAAGATGCTATCCATATCCAGAGAAAGAACTGTGCAGTCTGAATGCAGATCAAAGCATGCTATGTTCACTTTTTTGTGATTTTTTTCTTTCTTGTGGTTTTTCCCCTTTATTATGATACTTCTTTCATATGACTAATGTAGAAATATGTTTAACATGATTGTACATATATAATACATCAGATTGCTTGCTGTCTTGGGGAGAATAGAAAGATGAGAGGGAGAAAAAAATTGGAACTCAGAATCTTACAAAAATAAATGTTGAAAACTATATATGTAATTGGAAAAAAATAAAATACTACTAAATACAAAAATAAATAAATAAAAAGAAAAAAGAAATAGAGGTAACTACATAAGGGTCAATGTAGAACAAATATTGACTTAGTTTCAAAGTGTAATATTAGTTATGTTTTATTTTATTTTAATTTATTTTGTCAAATATTGCCTAATTACATTTTAATCTGGTTTGGCTGCATGTGGGAGTGTCATTGATAATATTTAGCCCACAGACTACATGTCTGACATCTCTAGTAAAGTTCACTCCTAGAAATAATAGTTATGGAAAAAAAACCCTACTTTTTCAAAAGTAAAAAATTTTCAGGATATTGCAAGGTTCTTTTCCAGATCCTAAGATTCCTGTAAGAGCAAAGATCCACATGTATAATGTTAACATTTTGATGTTAAGCTAGATAAAGAACACTATTATCTCTGAAGAACCAAAGTATCACACAGAAGTCAATGGGGAGGTACATAGAGGGTGTAAGCAGGTTTCAGTATATAAGCAATAAGGAGTTCTAAGGAAGAGAAGTAAAAGGACTGACAGGCAGAGAAGATGGGCTTATCATGTGACAGGATAAGAAATGGCAGGTACACAGCCAGATGACTCCATTAACCTTTCATAATGCCAAGAGAAATCAAGGAAGGCTTCTAGCATATTGGGTGAACCTTATGGAAAACTTTGAAGATATGGATAAGCGTTGTACAGATTGGGCAAATGTGAACGATGTGAATGATGTGATTGGAATCACTGAAGGGAAATCCAGAATCAATTAGATTACAGACCCGTTTGAGTGTGAGTACTTAAAAACTTGATTAATGCTTAAAATTTTGGGCACTCACCATCTTTCTTTAAAAAAAAAAAACCTAGATTCATGGAAAGTTAGACACAAAAGAGATAGAATTTGACAATCTTCAAAGTATGATGTAAATAAAAAGGTCAATTTTAAAATTACATTTATTATAACAATTATCTGAGTCCAAGCAAGGTGAAGTGATTTGTTCAAGGTCACAAAACTACTAAATGGTGGAAGTAGTATTTTAAGCCCAGTCTTTCTACTCTATCATACTGCTTCATTTATTGCTATAAAGTTAACTTTAAACAAAAAATTATAATTTAAAAAATATAAAGAGGTGTTTTATATTTGGTCTCCACTTTAAAATTAGCCAGAATGATGCCTTGTCATAATAAAAAAGATGGTAATACACATTTTCTATCTATCTATCTATCTATCTGTCTGTCTGTCTGTCTGCCTGCCTGTCTATCTAATCTATCTATTTTACAACTCATTAGGGAACCCAGAAGTTATGATCTCCTAATTTGTTAATTATTGATAGACATTATTTTGGTTACTTTGTTATTATTTAGACATTATTTTAGTTACTTTAGATACTTTAACTATCACACCAATTCCACTTGTATTTCTAAAAGCTATTTTGATCTAAGAGATAAAGTATGTTTTTGCTATAATTTTAGAAATGAATTCTAAACACAAAAAGTAATTAAATTAAGTGCTTCTGATGATGCATTTACTTTTCTATTAACGGATCTAGCCTTGGAAGGGGAAGCATTTATTAAGGAGTGTGGGTAATAGAAATGAGTCTACTTTAGAGAACCCCTGCATGATGTCAGTATTGTACTTTGTTATAGAAAAGGTTGAAAAGTAAAGGGAAATGCTTTTGTATTCTGTCTTGGCTTATATAAAAAGATTATTTTACATCCCCAAGAGCATAAAGGCTGTTTTGTCATTAACAACTTAGGTGTCGCATCTTGTTTACACTAAGTCTTTATGTTTTTATTAGTCACCTATCCTAGTCTAGGAAGGAAATCCATTTCTTGATCTCTCAAATTACCCAGGTGTCCATATGGTCCTGCACTCATGAAAACTGATGGTGTGTGATGCCTGTCTAATTATCTGAACACATGACTGTGAGTCAGTAATGCTGTTTGAAAGCTGTTCTGATTGGTATTTTTCAGAGCCCTTCTAGGGTCAATTCGGGTTTTTCAGACCGCTTGCTTTTATGTTCAAAATGGAGACAGACAGAGGGGCTGTATAATTTGGATGAATTTGCTGTGGCCCAATAAAATACCTTCAATTTGATTCACTGGAGACTGGCTTAATGCCACATTCGTGACGGAATGAGTATTTCAGGGACCCTGTAGGGTCATGTAGCCATAAAGGTGGTCTGTAATGAATCAGATCAAATGTTTTGAATCTGTCCAATTCATCTGCACTCATAGATTTAGTCTGTCTAGGTGTTCTGCCAAGTGACATGGAGGATTGAACAATTGCTCAGGAAATCCAATTAAAGTCAACAGGTAATCTATCTAATTCCAACCCAAACCTTAACTTTGTTTTTAAGAGCAGAGTATATTTTTCTTTCCATCTGGAAAATTACTATAACTTTTTATTTGATTTTGTAAGCACATGTGAAATAATTTTATGTATAATTCATAGAATCGAATTAATACTTATAAAATTCAAATCTTGATTCTGCAACCTACTTCATTTGTGTCATTTGGATCAACTCATTTAAACACTCCAGACCTCAGTTTCTTCATCTAAAATTGAGGGTTGTTGAATAACCTCTAAGTTCTTTTCGGTCTAAAGTTATGGTCCTATCATAATATTCCTCGTATGAAGTTTTGTTGCTTCATGTTTAGTGGTAGAATTTTAACATCTTTTTATTTTTCCATCTTTTGTTTTATCTTGGAATCCCTGGACTTGTCACCTCACCCTTTGCTCCTTTCCCTTAATCTGTTACGATAATGTTGTTTTCCTTGCCAAGGTCACTCCCTCTAGAATTACACTTGATCTGATTCCTTCCTGCTTTTCCAGGAGATTACATCCTCAACTATCCCCCTCTTTTTTCAATCTTCAATCGTTTTTTTATCAACACCCTTACTACATTTAAACATATTCATCTCCCCATCCTCAAGAAAATAACAACAAAGTCTTCATTAGATTCTGCCCTTTCCTTAAGCTATTGTACTATATTTCTTTATTTCTCAGCTAAACTCCTTGTAAAATGATGTTCATACTCAGTATTTCCATTTCCTCTTCTATCATTCACTCTTTATCCATGTGTAGTCTGACTTTGGACTTCCTGGTTTAACCCCTGTTCTCTCCAAAGTAACTAATAATTTCTTAATGAACAAATCTGTTGTTTTTTATGTTCATTTCTTTTGTAATACTTTTCCTAATCAAATTATTTCTTGAATTTGACAATATTGACCCCCTTCTTCTGGACACTCTTCTTTCTGGACTTTTGTGACACTTTTCTCTCTGACTTTGCCTCCTACCTGTTTGACCACTGGCTCATCATCTACATTATACTCCTTCACTGTTGGGGCTCCCCAGGATTCTATCTTGATCTTTTCCCTTCTGTACTCTTTATCCTGATAATCTAATTGGATCCCAAATTTTTAACTATCATCTCTACCCAATGACTCTCATATCCACATATACAAGCTCAATCTCTTCCACAAGCTTCATTCTCAGATCATTAATTACCTACTGGACATTTCAACCTTTATGTCTAGGAGACATCATAAACTCAAAATGTCTAAAACAAAATTGTCTTTTAAATTCATATTTATTTATTTTTAACATTCAATTATTTTTTGAGTTCCAAATTCTTGCATCTTGCCCACCCTCTGAGAAGGCAAGCAACATGACATCAATTATACATGTGAAGTCATGTAAAACACATTTCCATCTTAAGCATGTTGAGAGAAAAAAAGCAAGAAAAAAAGTGAAAAAAGTATACTTCAAACTGAACTCACAATTCACCAATTCTCTATAGAGTTGGATAGCATTTAAATTGAATTCATTTTCTATTTTTTTCTAAACCCTTATCTCTACCAAGTTTCCTTAATTCTACCTTCTAGGATAATGTTTCAGATTAACAATCTTGGCATTGTCTTGGAATGCTCATTCTCTGTCACCCCACATATTCAATAAGTTGCCCAGTATTACTCAAAAATCACTCTCATCGAACCTCTTCTTTCCATTTTCCACAACTGTCGCCTTCATCTCCTACCTTCCTCTTCATCACTACCTCTTGAGTTTCCTAGTTTTATTCAAGTGTCATATAAAATCCTACTGTCCACAAAAAGCTTTTATTGGTTGCTTTTTTCCCTTTCTATTAATTTATTTTAAATTTAAATACCAAAACTAAAATACATAATAAGAAATAAAATGACATTTAATATGAACTTAAATACTTAAACTTAATAACAAAATAAGAAAAAAAAATTGCCATGTGCACAGCAGAATATAAGAGAGGATTCAAAATACACAGCAATAAATTTCCATTTCAAGAAAGCCTACATAATAAATACTACACATTGTGTTCAGAGAGGTCCATCTTTTCTTTGCTTCCTTGTAAATTTTCTTTTTCTCTGCTGTGCACTTTTTAACTTGGTTCTTTTTTTCCCCATTCCTCTCTCTCTCCCCCAAGAAGGCTACAACTAAGTGTGAATACACACACACACACACACACAAATATATATATATATATATATATATATATATATAATATATATATATATGCATACACACATACATACATACACACCTATATATACACATATATACTTAGATATCTATAATATAATACACACATATATACACACATGTACACATTCACATGCATCTATGTAAGACTATATTCTACTTGTTTGTCCTATTTTTCTGAGGGTGGATAACATTTTCCTCATAAGTCCTAGTCTTTCCATATTATTCTAGGTTCATCAACTCATCCTTTCACATACCACAGCAATATTTCAGCCTTGTTCTGTCTAGTTATTTTAAATAGTCTAAAAGAATATTGACTAATATGGCTTACATAAAGTAGTTTTCATATTTTTATTTTGATTAAATTTCTTTTAGCTTTAACTTTGTGTGAGATCATGATTCCAACCTCTGCCATTATTTCCCTAATAAATTCTACCCCTGATCTTTATTTTACATTTGTGTCTATCTTTTATTGCCGATCCCTCCTGACTCTACTTTCCTTCTACCTACCTGCTACCTTGCCTTCCTCTTACTTAACCTACCCCCCAGCAAAGATTCTTCTCTTATTCTCCCCTGCCCCACCTTTGCCCTCATCATCTTGTTTCTATCTGAACTAATAAGACTTTTATAGCCTTCCAAGATATAAGCTATTCCCTCTTTATTCCATTCCCATGAACCTAGATATCCTTCTTTATAACCCCTTCCCTCATCCTATTTCCTCACCCTCTTATTTCTTTAAATATTTAGAAGACTTCTATTCCTTTCTAAAAGTATATATTATTCCCTCTTTAACCCAGATCTGAGTAGGGTTACCTTTAAATATCTCTGTCTTATCACCTTCCCTCTCCATATCGCCTTAGCCTTTTATTTCTTTCTGAGTTTAGAAGACCTTTATACCCTTCTAGAGATAATGCATTATTGCCTCTTTAATTCACTCCTGATGAGAGTAGGGTTCCAGAATTACCAGCTGTCTTCTCCCATCTAATTTCTCTTTGTGAGTTCTTCCTCTAACATCTCATTTAATCAAATCACACTCAAGTCTACCCCAATCTTTCCATTGAACTACCCAATTATTAACAACAATCTTAGACATGTTTTATATTTCCACATATAAAAGTAAACAGTCTGTCCTTATTGAGCCCCTTGTAATTAGTTTTTGATTTGTACGTTACATTTCTCTTTTTATTAAGTTCAGTTTTTTTTTAATCCTAAAAGTCTGGAAATACATTGCATGCTGTTTTTTTTTCCATTCAGGATTATGTTTGACTTTTCTGGGTATGATAATTTTTATCACAATCCCAGTTCTTTAGCTCTTTGATATATGGTATTCCAAGACCTGCCGTCTTTTACTGTCATTACTGCTAGGTCTGTGATTCTAATTGTGGGTCTTCTTCCATATTTAAATTGTTTTTTTTTGTTGTTGTAGTTGCTAGTAATATTTTCTCCTTGACCTGGGGATTTTGGAATTTGACTATGATGTTTCTGTAGGTTTTGCTCATGAGATCTCTTTCAGGTGGTGATCAGTGGATTTTTTCCCTATTTCTACTTTCACCTCTTGTTCTAATGTTTCAGGACAATTTTCTTTAATTAATTCTTGTATTATTGAATCAAGATTCCTTTTCATTGTGGTTTTCAAGTAGTTCAATTATTACTATGTTTTCTCTTTTTGATCTGTTCTCCAGATCAGTTGTCTTTGTTATGAGATGTTTTGAATTCTCTTCTATTTTTTTCATTTTAAAGATATATATATATACGTATATATATACGTATATATACGTATATATATACGTATATATATACGTATATATATACATATATATATATCTCCATCTTTTATAACTTTGCTGGCTTCACCTCACCCAATTCTAATTTTCAAGGTGTCATTTTCTTCCTTAAGATTATGTATTTCCTTTTCTAATTGGTTAACTTTCCTTTCATAATCTTCCTATTTTTCTTGGATTATTCTTATTTTTTAAAAGTTTTTCATCTATTTCTGTCATTTAATTTTTAAAGTCTTTTTAAAGATCTTCTATGAATTCTGTTTGGGCAGGTGACCTTTTGAAGCTTCTCTTTGTGGTAGAAGGGGATTTCTTTATTTCAATATACTTTTCCGAACATGAACCCTGGTTTTCTCATTTCCATAATAGCTTTCTTTTTTCTGATAATTTTTGTAATCACCTCTAGCCCTGAGGTATGGGGGTTGGTGCCTCTTGCCCTAGATCTTCAGTTGTCCCCTCTATCCTGGAATCAAAGACAAATGTCCAACCTCCTCTAAACACCCACAGCCAGGGCTTTTCTTCCCCACTGCTTCTGCACTCACTTGGCGTGTTCTCTTTCCTTCTTGTCCCTGCTCTATGCAGCATGACTGGGTCTGACATTCCCCATTAGCCTAGATTGCCTAGATCTTCCCCAGGTCAGAAGCTCTTCTCCACTCACTATCAGTGGTAAAAGTCTCTGTGGCTGGGGCAAAGGCAGCATCCCAAACCAATGAACCCCAGGGCTTGCTGCTCTTTGTGAAAGCTGACTCTACCCTGGAGGTGTTTACTCTTCACTGGGACCAAACCTTGTCCTTCAGATTGTTGTGTTCTTATCTATTTTTGCCACACACCCTACCTGCATTTTGTTCACCTTAAGTTGCTATTTTATCTCTTTTGTAGGGGAAAATCTTGAAAGCTTGGAATTTTCTGACCTACTCTACCATCTTCCCAGAATCCTCTCTCTAAAGTCTTTAGAAATTCTTCTATGAATTCTTTTTCAGCAGTTGATCATTTGATGTTACTCTTTGGGGTAGGACAGAGTTTTTCTTTTTCTTCAATATTTTCTTCTGAAAACGAACCCTGGTCTTCCCTATCCCCATAGTAACTTTCTTTCATTGGGTTCTTTTCCCTTTTGCCTGCTCATTAAAAAAAAAAATATTGTAGTAGTTTATAATTGTAATCCCCACCAGTCCTGGGGCGGGGGAGAGGGTGGGAAATCCACCCTCAGATCTTCCTTCAGTTCTCTGCTGTGGCCTAAAATGGAAACCAAGAACTCTGCCCTCCTGTGAGGGCCCACAGCCAGCAGCACCACTGACTCACTGATTCTGCACTCACCAGGTGTGTACTCTTTTTTTCTCCCTGACATGGGGACATGCACAGGGCGCTTGACATGCCTTATGAGCAGAGGGTTCCCTCCATCTTCCCTTCCTCTGATGTTTGACTCACCATACTGTCCAGGAGGTGAAATTTTCTGTGCTGGGGCTGAAGCTACCTCCCAACCCAGCTAGCCCCAGGATTTAACACTAGCTGTTTCAGTGGAACTAACCTGGAGGTGTTTACACTTCATAGGGACCAAACCTATGGGATTTTACTTTGGATCTTCTCCAGTTTTCCCATGAGGATCATTCTTCTTCCCCAGTTCTTGTTTATTTTTACCATTCTATGTTCACCCTGAGGCACGATTTTAGCTTGTCTGTGGGAGAAATCTGGAGAGCTTGGAATTTTCTGATTTACTCCACCCACTTCCCAGAATCCTCTCTCTTGATCAGTAGTGTCTTCTCCATATGATTATCTCCAATTTATTCTGTACGTAAGGTGTTTGTACATAGTAGTTTACATGTTATCTCTCCTATTAGACTGTGAGCTCCCTGGGACCAGGGACTGGTGTTTTTTGGTTGTTATTTTGCTTTTGTCTTTTATTGTATCTGAAGAATTCAGCACAGTGTTTGCCATGTAGTTGGCTCTTAATAAACGCTGTTGACTTGATCTTCACCTAGATTATTGCAATAGCCTAACTGAACTCTGATTTGAATTTCTCCTCATTCCAAACCATCCAACGCACTGCTGCCAAAATCATTTTCCTTCAGCACAAATATGTGTTGTGCATTTTTTCTACTAAATGAATTCCAATTTCTCAAATTCACTCTAAGATAAAATAAGCTTTTCTATTTCATTTTAAAACCCTATACAACTTGTCCCTACCCTATCTTTCCAGGCCGATTTGGCATTACTCTTGCTCTCTCACAGTCTCAATCCAGCCAGATATCTATTCCTCTTTACTCCTCAGTCACTACACTCCATTACCCATTTCTGTGACTTTACACTGGCCGTTCTCCCTTGCCTGGAATGAGCTGTAGTTTTCCTTCACCTCGTAGTGTCCCTCTATTCAAGTTTCTATCAACAAGAGGCATTTCCTGAACCCCAACAGCTACCCAAACTGATTCATCTTTTAATTAGTTGGGATGGACATATTTATTAATTTTATATTTATGTTGTGTATATGTGTGTACATATATGTAATACACGCACATATACATACATGTAAAATATATATTTCTTCATTCCTCTATTACAACATAAGTTCATTAAGCAAAATAATTGTATATTTTTGTTTGGGCATTCCCCAGACTCTAGTACAGTAGAACAATGTGTATTTGTTGATTAAATGATAGAATGATTGATTTCTTTCAACTCTTGATCAAACGGCATAACATATTTTAAATTCAAATTTAGAATCACTCATTAATTTTAGACCTAGTATTTTACATTTTTAATTAGCTTTAAACTGTGTTGTCTTCTACTAAAAACTACAAAAATGTGATTTTACTTGGTTACTTAGAATCCTGGCCCTCTGTAATCATTTATTTTCAAAATCATAATTTGAGTCATTGAAGGGCATAATGTTATATTAAAAAGAGTTTTAGAGTTGGAAGCTAAGGTTTGAAACTTGGCTTGGATATTGATGATCTGGATTGTTTGTAGCAAGTTCTCAGACCTCTCTGAGCCTCAGTTTTTTTTCATCTGTAATATATAGAAATCGAAATTAATAATGTCATGACTAAGTGCCATTTTTAGCTCTAAATCTATATTCCTGTGGTCTGTAAAATGAAATTGCTGGACCAGAGGAAATTTAAAGTCCCTTCTAAGCTTAAAATGTTAGGATCTAATATATTTTTTAAAAAAAGTATTCTGTACTTACTAATGCCTTCAGTAGCCACTCACGATGAAGACTTCATAAATTTTTATTTGTAAAATGTGTGTGCTCAAATTTCTATTATCTAGTGTTAGAGTGAGAAAAGAAGATTTAAAGGTAGATGGGAATAAGCCTAGATAAAATCACTTAGTAGGCGAACAGAGTAGCCAAGCTTCCAATCCTAATTTTCTGTTTTCCTTCTCATCCTTGGAGAAAAGGGGAAGGGGAGAGGATAGCTAGAGATTTCTTTTCTGCCTCCCTTTCAGCCACATAATGACAACCCCATGTTCCCTCAATATATTTTTGTTGCTCAGTCATTTTGCTCTGAGGCCACATTTGAACTCACATTTGAAGATGAATCTTCCTGATTCCACACTTAGTCCACTGTGCCACCTAGCTTCCCTTGATGTACAAGTAAAAAGGGGTTAGAACTGATTATTTTTTAACTAATTTTTCCCCTGAGAGGCCTCCCATACAACCAGAAGAATGAACACTTCTGAAATAAGAATTTATTTTGTTGTCAAGAAACTATAACCTAATTAGATCTTTTCAAAATGTTTGCTGAACATGGTTATGTTTTTCTTCTGTCTTCTACATTGGCTTTTCTTTATATCAAATGTCTTCTTTCCCCCCACTATGCAATCTTAATTGGGTAATTAGTGTCTCATTTGTCACCACGTAAAAAATTTTGCTACATGAGATATCTTTGTGACTGCTGTCAGATAAATATTTTCTCTATACAGGAGACATTTATGGGTATATCGTAGATTTTATTTACAATCTAATTTTCATTTTAAGGTAGACTTTATTTATTTCTCTTTTTTTGGACAGTAATGAACTTGCAGAATTAGGAATGAGAAAAAGTCATAGAATTTGGATACTTTTTTAGATTTTACTTACAGTATTTGCAAAACTAGAAATTATATCCTTACTGAATGATGTTAGTGGGAAAATTGTGACTTTTCTGACAAATCTCACAATGATTCTCTGTCACTTTGGATTACAGGACCATAAATGTATAACTATAAAGGATATTAAAGATAATCTAGATCACTTATCCTCATTTTACAGATGTGGAAACTGAGGACCAGGGAGAGTAAGTGGCTTATTCAAGATGACATAAGCAGTGGTTGAGAGAGCCAGGATACAAAACACATCCTATGACAAAGTCTAACTTTTCCTACTGCACATGATGTTTCATCCCATGCTTCCAATTTTCCATTATTATTAACCTTTAATAATAATCCTATGACTAAAAAAGTACTTTTAAAAACTGCCTAAGACTTTATGTCTTCCTTCTAGCACTTCTTTAAAGTGTCTTTTTTGTACTTGAATACTGGGTGGGCTAACCCATCAGGAAGCCCTGCTGACTTTTAAAATTTCAGCTACTAAAAGAGGAACATAGAAATAGCAACCAGATAATATCAGTAAAATTATAGTGTGAACTGAGAAAACCACTATTTTTTTCTTATCCCTTTCATGTTGCCATCTGCTTTAGTCCTTTCCCTGTCATATTCTATCTTTGCAATCTTTTTGTCTTCGTTCTCCCCCTTTTTTTGCCTCTCATGTTGACCTCTTCCTTAATCTATCTGCATGGTGGTATCTGACTATTTGGTTTAAAATGAATGCCATACAATAGGGGGTATCAATTACATGGGCAGAGAGAAAGGAAATGGAAAATCCATTTTACCGCACAATTGCACAAAGTGTGGTAGTTCAGCAAATTACATCGAATCTTGAGTAAACGAGTAAGCAGATACGACTATTTCTGACAGAGAAAACGAAGGAATATTACTATATATTATACATTTTCTTGTATATTTAGTGGTAATAACTACTCTTAGGAGCATTTTCACAAACCTCAGTGAGGGCCAATCTACCCTTAGAAAAACATAAGATGCCTCCATTCATTCAGTAGTAGACATGTACATGAAAACAAGCAATCAAGAAGCTTGGAAGGTTAGAATTCAAGAAGGAAGATTCTCATTTCCTGTACAATCTGGAGAAGATACATGCTAAGCATTTTAGCATATGTTTGTGGATGTGTTTAGATAGTTTTCATTGACCTGTCATGTCAGCATTGACTTTGTCCACCATCAACAAAATAATTTCATTCTGATCCCCCTGTTCCTAGATTAAGAAAACACAAATGTGCAAAACATCCTTTAAGACTTTAAAACCACATCTAGATGTTATGAAATGAATAAGGGCTATCAGATGGCACAATGGACAGAGCAACGAGTCTGTGTGAATTTAAATCTGGCCTCAGATACTTCCTAGCAGTGTGACCCTGGATAAGTCACTTCACCTTGTTTGCCTCAGTTCTTTTTCTGTAAAATGAACTGAAGAAGGAAATGGCAAACCACTCTAGTATCTGCCAAGAAAACCACGAATGGGGTCATGAAGAGTGAGATATGACTGAAAAATAACTGGACAACAAAGAATTCCTAAAAAAAAAATTCCTAAAAAATTGCTAAAATTCATATTCTAATATAACTCTGGTCATGTATTAATTTGAACTCAATTATAGATAGGGTTTTTGAGGATAAGTCTATGGGGAAAGTCCCAGTCATCATGCTCTAGTTATTGCTTTCCTCCTAGCCTTCCTCTCAACCACCCAATCTAACATTTAAAGAAAAGTATGAAGTTTAACAATTAGTCAACTTAACAGATACCAAATATTTTAGATCCATGAGAATCAGTTATCATGAGGCTGACAAGGAGAAGACTAAACAAAGGGAGAAAACTATTTAAGATGGGGGAAATGACTGTTGTGATAGGGATTATGTGGTAATAACAAGAATGACCATTTATGATAAATAAATAATAATGGGATAAATAATAAATTTATTAGTTACCATGTGTCAAGTGGGAAAATGTTGAAGTTACATTTTCTTATTAAGCCTCACAACAACTTAATGCCATTAGTATTATAAATATTATAATTCATTTTTGACATATGAGGTTACTGAGGTTTAGAAAGAATAAGTGACTTTTCCACCGTCAGTCACATAGCTTAACTAGGGACAGGAAATCTCAGACTCTTTCTGTGTGAAAACTAAAGATGGGATATTTTATGGTAGTGTGAAAAGCTTGATAAAAAAGCAATGGTTGCTTAAAGAAAGCAACTGCATAGGTCTTTAGATTACTGATCACAATACTCAAGGATGAAAAGAGAAGTAGGGTAGACCTTCTATACTCTCATTTTTTTTAATAGTATCCACCTTGTACACATTCTTGGAATATGCTTCTGGATTAATTGCCATTTTGAAAATCTTCCCTGAATTGTCCATTTCAGGAAGAGGGTGAAAGATAGGAAGAGAAGGCAGCCCAATGATAAGCAGGAAAACCAATATCAACAATTTTATACACAGCTTCTGCTTTAGCAACTGCAACATGATTTCATTCTTTGCTCATTATAGGTACCTAGGAATCACTAAGAAAATGAATCTTTAACAAATAAATTAGAGGAAAATGATCCATAGAAAGTGAATCAAAACATTAAGTGACTACAGCAAAAACAATAAAATATACATGGCTTATCATTAAACATTTAGGCCTTTTCATTTAGTGAAAAAAATTTAAGAAAAATAAAGCATATCACATTTTAAACAACCAATAGTAATTGGTGTCTCAGTAATTCCTCCAGTTCTCCCAAATTTTCTCCCAAAATTCAGGATGGATATTATGATGGAAAATTAAATTTCAAAATGAATGCCCTTTTTGCTGGATGCAAACCACTTATCAATTAATAAATTTTGAGTAGCAAGAAGTCAGAATAGTAAAGTTCATGGAGGGTAGAGAAGCAAAATGTCATTAAGTACCCCCACCTCAGTGTCCACTCGAGCATTTTAATGGGAAATGGATTGACAAGTGTGCTACAATGTCTTGTTAACTGTGCAGAAGCAAATTTCTGTTCTTGATCATGTTAAACAGAATTTTATTTCCATTTTCTGCTTTTAACACATGACTGCTTGCTTGTTACAAATGTAGCACAGGTTTGAATTTGACCTTTGTTCTACAAACTTTTGCTTTGATTTACAGATTGAAAAATGAAAGGCTGAAATTTGCTTGTGCTCATGTAACCTAGAGAATGTTGGGAGGGGGGTGGTTAGTTGATTAACATTAAAATGAAATTTATATTAAAGTGTATTCAATTTTTCCACAAAAGGTGACATTTATGTTTTAAAAGACATAGAGGCTACTGTCATTGAAATTATATCTTTGGAAAGAATGATGGATATTTTAATACCAAAAATAAAGGTATTCATGTTTATATATTTTCTCTTAAATATTTTAGTAAAAATTCCTTGTGTCCTTCTATAACAGAAATTGGTTAAGGAAACCTAGACTTAGATGTTCATTTGCATTACTTCTGAATTAAACTGACAGCATTGCTAAATGAGCAACATGAGATACAAACAGAAAATAGCTTTCTAATCATAACCTTACGAGAACACCACTCACTAACATTTCAGACCCTGCAAGCACCTTAGCTTCAAAACTATTAAGTACTTGAATCTTTTGTTAATTATTCCATGACTGATTTTCTTAAATAAAATAATTCACTAATTCTAGTATAATAAACTAAGTTATGGAATGGAATCTGCCAGAGGCACCATTTGGTGCCTTTAAAACTTGGGTTATTTAAGCCAGTCTGAAACATTTGTAATACACTGGGGGAGGGGGGGGCAGGCAAAGATAGGGATGAGACTGACTTTCTCTTTCTTGCCCAGGCTGGCAGTGCAGCGACCAGTCATTTGACTAATTACACTATGATTGGCCACAACTTTTGATCGATTACATTTCCAACCTGGGCTGGTTTCCTCTTCCTTAGATAACCAGGCACATCTCTCCTCTCCACATACACATTTTGGGGGGCCTCACGTGATTGGTATTGGATTTAGTGGGAGCACACAATCGCTTAGCTCTCTACGGCTTAGAACTCTCATACTCAAGTGATCTACCAGCAATACTATCCCAAGTAGCAGAGATTACCATTATGTGCCTTCACATTCAGTGACATCTGCGATATCTTTGGTCCTTTTAGAATATTCTAACAGTTAAAAAAAATGTAAATTAATTTTCTGAATTAATGAATTTGAATATAGTTCACATAAATACTAAAATCTCTTTCAAATAAGGCATGCACATTAACCAGAGCCCTAAACCCACAACTCAAGCTGCATGGGACTTCATCTCCATGTGGATGTCCCTTTGGAATCTTATGTTCAACAGTTTCAAACATGAGTTTATCATCTTTCCACTAAAACCTCTTCATCCTCCGATTTTGAAAGAAAGTATTTTATAGTGGATCAGTTGCTAGATTTGGAGTCTTAAAAAATGGGGTTTAAATTTCATCTCAGATTAAAATTGTAATTATTCCATAGAACTTCTCTGAATCTCAATTTCTTTATCTGTAAAATGAAGATAATATTAGTCCTGCCTTTTAAAGACTGTTATAAGATTCCAAGATAATGAAGACAAAGCATTTTGCAAATCCTTAAAATGTCATATATGGGTAGATTATTATTTTTTAGCTATTTCAATGGTACTAGTCTTTATCCTGTACTTCATATTTGAAATCTTGGTGTCGTCTTTAACTCTTTTTATCTCCTTTACTTTTAATGTATTGTTAGTTATGAAATCCTGCTAATTCTACATCTCCCTGAATTATCTCTCACATCTGTCCGTACTTCCTTATTCGCTCACTAGAAGTGGCCTTTGTTGTCACTCACCTGAGTTAAGAGCCTTCTAGTCCTCTTCATGCTTTCCCACTCTGATCCATCCCTAAAATTGCTGTCTTACATTTGCATAGAGCTAGTCATGTTCCTGGTGGCTAAGAATTCTTCAATTGTTTACTATTGTTGACAAGATAAAGTTCAAAACTTCTTGGTCTGGCACTTAGAGCATTATATTTACACATCAGCTTATGAACAACTTGAGATCAAGGATCCCCCTCACCTATTTACCAGTTCCTGGCAAAGTTCCACGCATATAGTAGGCACTTAATGCTTGTTGACTCTCTACCTCTATAGTTTAACAAGGCATTTCTAGATTTTTCACATAAAATTATCTTCCATGTACATCACACTTAAATCTACCTTGACTATTTGCCTTCTCCCTTACATATCCAGATTCCCTGTGCCTGTGCTCATGCCACTACCCTGAATGCCTTTACCTCTGAACCTAACATATGATGAATTTCTATCAAATTTTGCTCAACTCATTTTTCACCTCCTCTAAGAAACCTCCTTGATCTTACATAACACTCTTCCATAGTCAACATATATTGAGTTATGTTATAATTATCTGTATATGTGTCATTCGTTTTACTAGCCTATAAGGTACATCATCATCATCATTTACACAATGATTACTAAGTGCTAGACATTATGTAAAATACTTTACAAAGTTCACTTACCTTGGCAGTATACTGATGACGTTGATGCATATATTGCCAGAGCTAGTTCAGTCTTTGGGAGGCTCCAAAGGAAAGTGTGGGAGAGAACAGGTATTGGGTTGCCTACCAAACTGAAGATCTACAGAGCCATTGTGCTGACCTCGTTGTATGCCTGTGAAACCTGAATGGTCTACTGGCACCATGCCAGGAAACTGAATTGCTTCCATTGAATTGTCTTATGAAGATTCTGAAGATCACCTGGGAAGATAAGTTAGTGGACACTGAAGTCCTATTTCAAGCTAAACTGCCAAGTATTCAAACTTTACTATAGAGAGCAATGCTCTGATGGGCTGTCCACATTGTTAGAATGACAAATGTACATTTGCCTAAAAGACTATTTTATGGAGAACTCATGCAAGATAGGCACTCACATACATCATGGTCAGAAGAAGGGATATAAGGACCCTCTCAAGATATCTATGAAGAACTTTAGAATTGATTGTGAGGCATAAGACACACTGGAAAAAGGACCACCTAACATGGTATGTCTGCTTCAAAGCAAGTGCTGTGCTTTGTGAGTGAAGCAGCATTACAATATGTCAAAAGAAATGTGAGACACACAAATTTAGAGATGTCTCTACTCTAAATGTTCATATAGACTATTTGTGCCTGACCTATAGTAGAACCATTTGAGCTTATATTGACTGATCAACCACAGTCAGACACACTGTGTACTTTGACCTTAACCTAGTGATATCATTTTGATCCTCTTCAAGAAAGAACAAGAAATCAACCATTGCAACCCTGGGAAGTGATGTTATTAACCCCAACAGAGATTAATTGATTTGTCTCAGTTCATATAGCTACTAAATATCTGAAGCTGGATCCCTGATTCAAGTATTCCTGATACTAGACCCAGCACTCTTATCTATTGTGCCACCTATCTGTTTTTAAAGCATAAGAGCTTTTCATTTCTCCCAGAGCTGAGAATAATGATATGCACAAAGCCAGTACTCAACAAAATATAGAATTTTAATTTAATTAGTTTTTGCTTAAATTTCAAATCAATAAGTGAACAATCATTTATTGATCACATTATAGACAGGGCACTATGCCAAGCCCTGACTTCAAGAAACTCACATTCTAATAAGGGAAGATAACACTTAAAAGTGAGCTAAAGTGGGCACTGGGCAGCTAGATGGCACAGTGAATAGACCACTGGACTTGGAATCAGGAAACCTCATCTTTATCAGTTCAGATCTTCCCTCAGACAATCACTGGCTACATTGACACTGGACAAGTAAGTTAAGCCCATTTCTATCAAGTCCTCATCTGTAAAATGAGCTGGAGAAGTAAATGACAAACTACTCCAGTATCTTTGCCAAGAAAAATCTCAAAATGAGGTCACAAAGAATCAGACACAACTGAACAACCTAAAAAGGGGTCCTGAGGGATGTGGAGAGAGGAATGAAGGCGCCCTAAGCATTGGCATTATAAAGGCCTGGAGAGTCAAGAGTACACCCTAAAATTCCATTTCTCTCTCCTTAATTTACCACCTCATCTTCTTTTAAATGTATTATTGTATTTAGTACCTCTAAAGATATTTATAGTTCATTTTATAAACTAATTACTGCAGCATAGGATTGACTAAAACTAAGATTACTTCTATCTGTCCTCTTTCAGCATCCCTTTCTGATAATCTAAAGCACATCTACACAAGGATAGAAAATTTTTTCAATTTATTTTTCTTTATTAAAATGTCCTTTATTCACCAGGGATTAGGAAAGAATGTTGCTGCTCTTAAGTTCTTGACCTCAAGATCCACAGTGGTAAGACTGATAGAGAAATGTTAAAGAATTAGAATGTAAATAGTTCTGTTGTTTCCCTAGTTTTAAAAAAATAAGCACAGTCTGTCACTAGACACTTAGGCTTATTATGTGTACTTTCCTCATTTAAGTAATACCAGTTTACATTTCCCAGTCAGACTGTCCATAATAAATATGCTGTGAAGATGAGAAATTGTTTATTTGATGAAGAAAAATGCTGAAAAATGAATAAATAATTTGCTATAGTTAAACCTATAAAAACTAATTCAGTTCATAGAATCCTAGAAACTGAAGGTACTTTAGAGGTCACCCAATTCAACCCAGGTAGAGAGAGGAATTTCATCTGTGATAGTTCCAAGAATTGGACATTTACACTTGAAAACCTCTAAGAAAACCTTGAACTGCTGAGATAGCCTATTTTATTTTGGGACAACTCTATTCTTAATATTGTTCTCTTCTAGAGATTAAATCTTCCTCTTGCTCACCAATAAACAAAACAAGTTGAATTCCTCTTCTATTAAATAACCACCTAAATACTTAGGATCATAGATAGACTCATAGCTCTGGATTTGGACAGGAACTCACAGGCCATCTGATTCATCTTCTTCATTTTACAGATGCAGAAATTGAGACTCGGGGAGGTAAAATGACTTGTCCAATATCATAAAGGTGGGAAGAACCAGAGGTGGAATTTGAACCCCTGACCTCCAAATCTAGAGGAGGCTACTGCTACTGCTACTACTACTACTACTACTACTACTGCTACTACTACTACTACTACTACTACTACTACTACTACTACTACTACTACTACTACTACAAGGTACCAACTTGAAGAAAGAAGCCAGATAATGTGTTGCATTCCTCATGTGCCTTCTCCAATTTAAATATAACTAATTTCTTCAACTAATCTACATATGAGAAGTGTCCTGAGCTCTCACTTCCTGGTCATCTTATTTTAGAAGTGTCCCAGTTTATCACTGTCCTTTATGAAATGTAACAGGATTGAGTTCAACATATCAGATATGGTATGATTAGATCAGTATAAAGTGAGTACTACCACCCCCACCCCTACTACTACCACTAGCACCACCACCACCACCACCACCACTACTGCTGCTGCTGCCACCACTATGACTACCGTTACTACTTTTATTGTTTATTTGTATAATTTCTTAAAGTTTACAAAGCCCTATACATATATGACCTCATTTGAATGTTGAAACATCTCTGTGAGTTGAGTGTTTTATGGTCCCCATTTTACAGGTGAGAACTGAGACTGAGAAAGCTTAAGTGATTTGATCAGGGTAACACAGCTGACGTAGAGTTTGATCTCAGTTCTTCCTAAAGCCAAGTTCAATGTTCTCACCCACTTACCCACCCAACTGCCTCCTACTGTCAATACTACGTCTTATTCTTGATATTTTTTTTTATTTAATGCAGATTAAGGTGATACCAGAGGAAATGTGAAGTAGTGGATTCCAATTGTGCTCTTGGGATCTGCCTAACTGATCTCTCTTGCCTCAAATCTTTCTTCACTCTGGTCTATGCAGCTAAAGTGCTTTTTCTTAAGCATAGGTCTGTCACTCTCCATTATCTCTTTCTTGCCTCTAGAATGAAAATTAACAGATCTTTATCTTCTAAAGCCCTTCACAACCTTGACACCATCTATTTTTTCAACTGCATTGTACATTTCTCCATCCCCTGCATTCTAGGTTTCACAAAGCTAAACTGCTGTCTCCCTTGTTTTGCACAGTCATAATTCCATCTCCTATTTTGGTGCCTTTACATTGGGCATTGGAATGCACTAGTCACCTGTTAGGGAATTCCTCTCTTTACTCAAGACAGTTCAAGCCTCACAACTTCTACATGAATCCTTTTCTGATCCATTCAGATTTGAAGTGCCTCCCTCTTAGTGTCTCTGTATATTTTGTGTTTTAATTCCCCTGTATTTGTCCATATTTATTGCATGGTGAGGTATGTTGTGAGCTAGCTGTAAACTCAGAAGGATTCACATTCCAGATCTGTGTCTGACACTTATTGGCTGTGTGACTGATCAAGTCACTTAATCTCTGTGTTCTGCAACTCTCTGGGAATAAAAAGTGCCAAGAAAATGACATTGAATTGTTAGAGGAAACTTATTCACCAGGAATTCCCTTTGCCAATGAAGTCATACATTTAGTCTCTATCGTATTCTCCCTATATATAACTTACATATGTGTCTATTTGCTCATGGAAGGTAAGCTCTTTTCAAGTAGGGATTTGTTCCTACCAACTAAGGAAGCTGGAGGTGGTGGAGCTCTGGAGCTCAGGAATTCTGAACTGTATTAGGGCTAAGGTGACTCAGTATTTGAGGTAAACTCTGTATCAATGTAGTGAGATCCTAGAAGTGGGCACTGAGTTTCCCAGGGAAGGGCAAATCAGTTTAGGTCAGAACTGGAATCAGTCGATAGTGGAAATGGACTCCTGAGTAGTCCTTGAGATTCCAGTCAGGGTGATACATGGTGACCAAGTCTTTTAAAAAAGAGTAGGGATTGCTTAACATATTGTATTTGTATTCTGAGCACCTAGTACGCTGGCAGGAATATAGGAGACACTTAATAGATGTTTGTTGATTGATTGATGGTCATCTACTAGCACTAGCAGTGCTACCACAGACAAGTAAGTTGCTAACCTTTTAGTTTCCTCCAGGAAAATTTCAAAGACTCTGTTATAGATGAGTTATTGATTTGGAGGGAATTTTTACACAAGGAGTTCCCATTTTTGAAGAACCACAGGTGTGCATCTCCCTGTCTCTTTCCTTACACACAACACACACACAAACAAATACACACACACACACACACACACACACACACACTTACTTTTTGGTTAGAGGCAGTTGGGAGTCCACTGGATCTGCAATAGGGCCTGTAGTCAAGGAGGCATGAGTTCACATCTGACCTCAAATTCTTAGAAGCTGTGTGACCATGAGTAAATCATTCAATCTTTGCCTCATTTTTCTCAAAGGTGAGATTCCTCTCAGAGGTTTTGTGAAGATCAAATGAGGTAATGTATAAAAAGTCCTTAACAAAATTCCTGGCATGTCATGGATGATACATATGTGTATCTATACCAGTATCTCTATTTACATGGATATCAATATCAATATTGATATTGATATAGATATAAAGAGATACACACATAAACATACATACACATATATACACATGCATGTGTGTATGTATATGTAATATATGATATATATTATATGTATATATAATAAATATTTTATATATATATATATTAAACAAACAAAAAAGGCTCCTTGTCCTGAGGAATAGTTGAGTGGTTCCCTGCTAACCTGAGTGTGAACTGAATTTCAAGATATGGGAATCCTTGCCTCCCCACAGCCACAGGTGGAATTTGGAAGAAGTGTGATAAAAGGTAGTATGAATTGTTACAGTGATGATTTATCAATATGAGTTGTGATTCAATGTGCCTGAACACAAATCCAATTTTAATAAACCTATGTTAAGAATAACCTTATTTAAATAATCAGATTGTCCAGTTATAGAGTCCTAGATTAGAAATAGAATGCTCTGTGAGATACCTATGGCCTTATGACATGCAAAGCTACCCAGAACAGGCTGTATTTCAACGAAGTCAATTAAGGATTATATTATTCTATGGATCATTCAGTTGCTAATGGTAAATGGTTCAATATCCTGTTTAGACAAAATTAGAAAGCTGTAATGTCACGTAATAGTCACTGAACTAGGTTGTACATAGATCCTGAGGAAATTAATGAAACAAAATATTTTTTACATGCAAATTTTTAAAAAAACCCTCTCAGCATATCAAGAAATAATCTAGTACCTAAACTAGCTCTTTGTATAGTACTTTATACCTATTAGGCATTCATTAAATTGTCACTGGATAATTTCAATGAAATAATTATGCAACCTCAACTTTTTGGAGATGAAGAGTGAGTATGGTAGTGGGTGGTAAGGAAAGAAGTATTCAGATGTCATTCCACAGATTTGAAACTGGAACCAGTTGCACTATAGAATACATTTTGAAAAGTGTCTTGGGCTTTTTTTAGGATTTATTGTAGTTCTTATGAGATGCTCATACACATAAACTCCTACTTTTCTGGAAAAAATAACAACACCAACAAAAAATTAGACTTCATTAAGAAAGGCATAGTCTATATGTCTAGAGAGTTTTTAATCAAGAACCATTTATCAAGTATTTAGTACATGACAGGAACTGTATCAGAGCTCTTTGGAAAGACAATATTGGGAAAGACAATATGCACATATATAAACATATAGAGAAATCTTGCTCTATCTTTCCTTGATTAATTACATTGGTATTCTTGTGTTCCAATCTGGGACTGGAACATTTTAGGAATGATATTGACGTATTGGAAAAGATCCAAAGGAAAGTGACCAGGACTTGGATGGCAATAAAAAGACTGTGTTGAAGGAAGTAGTGATATTTATACTGGAGAAAAGAAAACTGGAGTGGAATGGGATAGCTTTCTACAAGTATATAGAAGGGCTGTCATATGCAGTAGGGCTTTGATTTTTTTTCTGCTTGACTCCAGAAAACAGATCTAAAGTTGTTGATGTTGCAATGAGACAATTTTAAGCTAGATATTAGGTAGAAGGAGGGAAAATGTGATTTAGAACTCTCCCAAAGTATAATAATACATTGCTTGGGGAGATAGTAGAGTCCCTCTTAATGGATGTCTTCAAGCAAAGGTGGGGTGACCACTGGTCACACAGTGGCACACTGGATAAAGTGCTGAACCTAGAATCAGGAAGACAAGTTCAAATCTTGCTTCATACAATTATGAGTTGTATGACTGCGCAAATCACTTCAAACCTCTCTCAATCTCAATTTCCTTATCTATAAATAAGAATAATAATATTTCCCTCAGAGCATTGTTGTGAGGGTCAGATATGATAATATAAGTCAAGTGCATTGTAAACCTTAAGGTTTTATTATTTTTATTAATTATTGTGTCATCGTAGAAGGGATGCTTGTGCAGGCATTGGTTAAGATAATTGACCTCTAATGTCCTTGTTAACTTTGAGATTTCGTGAAATGAATATTCTAACAAATTATAACCAATATTTATGATTTGTCTGTAAATTCTACATCATTGTGATATGCCAAAAATATATCATTCTCATAAAAATCTATGGGACCACTACATGAGCATAGCAAAATGATACCATGCTTCCCTACTTTCTTGTGCTTTCATCAGTGTGGCTACTTCCTCAACAAGCATAGATCAAAATCTCTATGAAAACTAGTTGATTATCTTGGATAACTCTGGCTTTAAAAAAATCATTTTTCCATGACCAACATGACAATGAGTCTTTGTCAACTTGGTTAGTCTCATTCTTCAACTACAATCATGAAATATTGCTGAACCTCTACGGATGGCCTTTCCAATCTGTTATGATCTATCAGACCTTGTGATCTCCTGGACTAACCCTCATGAACCCCAGATCATCTTCATGCCTTAATGAAACAATGTAGGAGGACTTTAATGGAGGGGGTGTCTATATGCCTAGGTTGCAACAGATAATATAATGACAGTCGAAGTCATCAAGTTAACAAGTATATATTAAACATCTATTACAGTGGCAAGCACAATACTAAGAATACAAAGAAAATATTTTTAAAAAGAAGAAAATAAAATAGTTCTTGCTCTCTAAGATCTCACAGTATAACAGGGAAGATCACATGCAACCCAGTTGTTACAAATGAGATGATAGAAGATAAATTGGAGACGGTTTAAATAAGTAAAGCACTTGAATTATGGAGGACTGGGAATGCCTTTTGCAGAAGGTGAGATTTTAGCTAAGATTTTAAGAAAGCCAAGGACGCCAGGAGGTAGAGATGAAGGGGAATAGAGCAGTACACAATGGGGGATTCTAGGTAAAACACTAATTAGGTAGAAAACAGCAAAATTATTTTATATTTAGAATACTGATAATTCAGATGCTACATAGATGACTTCCACTCAAAAAAATTGTAAAGGATATTCATCTTTTATAAGTAAGGTTTTGAATGGCTCTATTCCAAAGAAAAAAATAAAGAATTAAAGCAATTCTAAAGTTGCAGAGGTATAAAAATAGATAGCCCACTGGCTAGTTTTTTTTTTTTTCCTTTTCAAATAAAATATTTCAGTTCATTAAATTAAAGATGGGAAACTTTCTCACACTCCTGTAGGCTTACTGTATGGTACCTAATTCTGATCTGCACAACAAAATTGATTAACTATAGCAATAAGATTTTTTAAAATGTGTATTCTTTTTTTTTTACCTTATTTTTTTTTTAAATAAATTTATTTAACTTTTTACATTCATTTTCACAAGATTTTGGGTTCCAAAATTTTCTCCCCATTAGTCCCCTCCCCCCTCCCCAATACACTGGACATTCTAATTACCCATATCAC